>OZ030394.1:38698757-38943757 GCA_964023965.1 Melinopterus prodromus
GTACACAAACTGCAAGGCGCGCGATTTTTCTATACCCAACCCATAAATTTGTATTCAGAATACATTAAACACAACGTATATGGTGAAGGTGCTCGAATGTATTTTCTGATACCAACTTCTTGTTCCGTCAGTAAAAACAAACTTTGATTCTGGAAGCGACGTTTATTTAAGCAGATAAAGGGCGCTGGTCAGATTAGACTAAGCATTACTCACTCTTCCGTCGAAATATTACGAGCAGAACTTCCTCGAACTTTTCAATTTTCGCAAGAATTGAAGCGGACTTTGCAATTTTACGACGGAACTTAGTAGTGGTAGCAAGCCGATTCGAGAACCTCCTCCGTGACCTTGACCACACCTCCGCCCAAGGTCAAGGTCACGGAGGATGTTCCCGAATTGGCTTGATGGTGAAAATGAGGAGGACTCCTCATTTTAATTTTAGATGACCTTATCTAATCAGGAGGAGGAGGAGATCGAATTGGAGGAGGTGAATGACTGGTCCAGGTTAATCCCAAGGTCAAGGTCACGGAGGATGTTCCCGAATTGGCTTGATGGTGAAAATTAGGAGGACTCCTCATTTTAATTTTAGATGACCTTATCTAATCAGGAGGAGATCGAATTGGAGGAGGTGAATGACTGGTCCAGGTTAATGAGGAGGTTTTATGACTTGGTAACAATTGATGGTGGGATTTGTGTATAAAAGGTGGTGTGGGAAATATTTTTCATACAGTGTAAAAGCGGCAGAGAAACAGTGAAATAGTGACACATTGAAGAAGTGAGGTTTGTAACTTTGAAGAAATGTAATATCAATTGAAATCATTATTTTAGTGTCAACAACACCAACACAAAATGTAGGACCGGGTGGTGGAGTATGTGATGCTCCAAAGAAGATAAGGAGAAAACGTGCTCCGCAGGTACAATCTACGAAGTTATTACCATTGTTTAATGGCGAGTGCACAACACTAAACCCAGTAGATCTTAGCATGGCTGCAGCACAATTATCGCAACCCGTTAATGGTGTGAATGTGCTACCAACACCTTCTACTGATGGATCTGTGGTGCAAAACATGATGCAAGAAGTGACCGTATATGACTTTAATGATCAAAATCAAAGAATGCAAAAACCATTAATATGTCAACATGTATACTCTTTGAACAAGAGTAATAGCAAATTTTTAGCGGTAGGCTTGAAAATGGAATCTGGTTTAGATCCAGCAGTGCGTATATTTGGGAAGGCAACACAAAACGTAACATTTACCGTGGATCAGTGGAACGAATTTGTGAAACAGGAACATGCAATCACCCAACAATTAATGAACATGCAAACCCAGGAAGTGTGTCCGGCAATGCAAAATATGGGTTTTAGAATGAAATGTGAATGGTTTGAAAACTATACGAAAGTGTTGAAAATTTGTCGCGGTGAAGAATGGTTGTATTTATCATATGAAGGACTTAAGGAAATGTGGCAATATAAGGAAATAATTCATACTCGTTTAACATACTTAAAAGGTCTGAACATGGGCAGTTATTATAATCAGATTTTGGGGAGAGCCGCTTGTATGGAAGGTGATATACTGACCAATGTATTGACAGCAATGAATGGTGAAATCTCCGAACAGTTTTGCACTATGAAAGAATTTATCACCCTGGGATTAGACAAGATAAAACTGGATTGTGAAATACGTCAAATGTTCCTAAATTAAAAGTTCATATTACAATAGTAAGGATTATAAAATAGGTAATGTAATGTAATGTAATGTAGTGTTAATGAATGTATTAATAAAGTAGTTGTAATAAATCTTTGCGTTAACGTAAAATGTGTGTTATTTAAAAACGTAACAGAATGTGGGAAGCATGTCGACTGAAAAAATGTGGGGGTAAAATTTATCATTTATATAGCTACGATTGTGGAGAACGTGACAGTCTACGTAAACCTTTCGTGCGATATTTGTAGTATTAAATGATGATTTCGGTAGCAAAACCGACTAGTCATCGCCGGAAAGCAAAAAGAGTAGGTCGAGGATTGATCAATAAGTTAATAAATAAGCTTCCATTCGAACTGCACATACCCGGATATAATTTTTGCGGACCAGGAACGAAACTTCAACAAAGATTAGCGAAAGGCCACACCGGTGTGAATAGGTTAGACGAAGCTTGCAAGGAACACGATATTTCGTATTCCCGAAGTGACGATTTAAGCCATAGACACAAAGCCGACCATCAATTGTATGAAAAAGCAGTTGAACGTATAAAAAGTGGAAACGCCGGATTTGGAGAAAAGTTAGCAGCTTCAACTATTGCCGCAATAATGAAAGGAAAAACAAAGTTGGGATTGGGAAATTCGAAAAGAAGGAAAGGGTTAAAAAAGATGAAAATTAGAGGAGGTGCGCTAAGTTTTACACAAGCTATGAAGGTAGCTAGGAAAGCTATATCCCGCGGTGGTAAGAACAGAAGTTTATTAGCAAATGTAAACATCGCATATTCAAAACTAAGGAAGAAAAAAATTACTCCCCCGAGAAGTAGGATAATTCCAATTCCAAAAACTGGAGGGTTTATCCCCTTAATACCATTATTCGCAGCTTTGGGAGCGTTAGGTTCATTAGGAGGTGGAGCTGCAGCAATAGCAAAAACTGTTAATCAAGCGAAAGCCGCTCGTGAACAGATGGAGGAAGCTAAGAGGCATAATCGCGCATTAGAAGCACAAAAAATGACGGGAAGTGGTTATTATTTGAAACCGTACAAAGCCGGATGCGGACTGTATTTACCATCACATTCAAAAAACTGATTAAATCCCTTCCTCGTCAACCGCTAACCAACGTTCAGTTACTGAAGCATGTTAAGGATCTGAAAATACCGAATTTTAGAGGTGTTTTTATGAAGGATAAGTTACCGAAACGCATTCGCCATGCCGAAAGCGGAATCATTAATCTGGATGATGATGATGGTAAAGGAACGCATTGGACGAGTTACGTGAAGGAAGGTGATCATATCTCATATTTCGATAGCTTCGGCGATCTGCAACCTCCCATAGAAGTGCAAAGTTATCTATTGTCCGGTGGTGGGAGAGCAATTGATTATAACTACAATCGGTATCAGAAAAGTAATTCCTATAATTGTGGTCATTTATGTTTAAAGTTTTTGATAAGTAGATATGCATAGTTATTAATGTTATAGTAGATGTGTGGTTGGTGAATTGCAAACATGGTGGCACATTCTTATACGTTCACTCTAACCGGTCCAAGTTCCGAATTAGGTTGTAATGTGTATCCTCCAATAAATTTGAAGGGAGATGTAGATTATGAGTTAGCATTGTTAAATTTTGACGCGTATAATTCAATTGCTAACGTGACGGAAGATAATAATGGATTGCAGTATGGCGATAAGAAAGAGAACATTGAAATTCCTACCGGAGCATATGATGTAGATGATCTCGCAGAGCAAATCACAAGTGAACTGAATAATAAATCAGTAAAGATACGTATTCGTGGAAATCCAAATACTCAAAAAGTTATCATTAAATGTTCTGAAGATATCCATTTTGACGAAGATCGATCGATCGGTAAATTGTTAGGATTTACAAGGAGGAAACTTGTAAAGAATGTGAATCATATTAGTGAAAATAGAGTAAATATTAACCCTGTAAATGCACTACAGATCTATTGTAATTTGGTAAGCGGCTCTTACAACAACGGACGACCAGTTCACGTGCTACACCATTTTTTCCCAAACGTTCCAGCAGGATTTAAAATAATAGAAAGTCCACAACCACCGATTTATTTACCAGTACTTATCGAAGATATCACAAGTATAGTCGTGAAGGTTTTGGATCAGCACGGAAAGGTTGTAAAGTTTGGTGAAAAAGAAGAAATAACAATTCGTATACAACTACAGGAAATGAAAGGGTGAAGTAATGATAGGTGTACGACGACAACGAAGGCGGAGAAATGGTACCAACATACTGCAAATAATAAATTCTAAGTTGGGAAATAAATATAAATGTAAAGCCCTAGCAAATACAAGAGACAGTAGTTGTGGAACTGTGAAGACAATAACAGTTGCGAATAAGAATTTTTTGCGGAAGTTAGGATATATAGTACGTTAAGTAATGGATATCTTAAGTGTTACGGATAAAAGTAGAAGTGACAATTCTATAATAAGTTATGAATATCATTCACATCAGCCATTTGGAACTCAAAGTTTTAATAACAGCGATGAAGTACGTATCACCATACCAGAAATTGATAATTTTACAGTGCCCGGCGAAAGTTATTTGTACGTAGAAGGACGAATGAATTTGTTAGACGAAGATGGAGTTGTAAAAACAGCAACGAAGAAAGCTGATGGGACCATTGAAGGAGTTCCCAAAGCAACAAAATTTATATGCAACCCCATCGCTTTTCTCTTCAGCGATATTCGATATAATATAAATGGAGTGCAAGTAGATTCTGTACGATATGTAGGTCTTTCATCTATAATGAAGGGATATTTTTCGTACACTCCAAATGATATGGTTAGGTTGAGAAATGCAGGCTGGAATATTGATGATGACCATACAAGTGACATTATGGATAGCATGGGAAATTTTAGCGTTTGTGTACCATTGAGGTCGTTATTAGGGTTTGCAGAAGATTATAGAAAGGTCATACTAAATGCTAGGCAGGAACTGGTATTAATTCGATGTAATGATGATACGGACGCCGTTGTCCAAACGGTCATACCAAGCGTGAATAAGGATGAGAAGGTGCACATAACAATAGAAAAAATTGTGTGGCGAGTTCCCCACGTCAATGTTGGTTTAAGAGAGCAAATACTATTTGATAAGATATCTACTAAAAATACCGACATTCAATTACCTTTTAGAAGTTGGGAAATGCATGAATATCCATCTCTTCCAGAAACTACGAAACATTCGTGGGCTGTCAAAACTGCTCCACAAACTGAGACTCCCAGATTTATCATTATAGGTTTCCAAACCAATCGAAAAGGACAAATGAAAAAGAATATGGCTAAATTTGATAATGTAGACTTAACAAATTTAACTGTATTTTTAAATGGAGAACGATTTCCATACGATAACTTAAACATCGATTATAAAAATAATCATTATGCAATATTATATGAAATGTATGCTCGTTTTCAAGAACGTTATTATGGTGGAGTAGATAGTGAACCTGCGTTTAAACCTGCACAGTTTAAAGAGAACATAGCGTTAGTAGGAATAGATTGCACACATCAAAAGGATGCTGTGCATAAGAGCGGCGTGGAAATAAGGATTGAATTTACAACACGCGAAAATGTACCGAAAGACACAGCAGCGTATTGTCTAATTCTGCACAATCGCGCATTCCAGTATTCTCCATTATTTAAGTATGTTAGACAACTGGTGTAAAGTGTAAACGTATGCTTATAACGAAACCGCAATGATGAAATTACTTAGTCAATAGCGGAAGTTGTTACCATGAAGTACGTAATCATCGACATTCAAGGTTTTCGGACGGGCGGTATGTTCGTACCGAAGGAACTAGCAGCAGTAAGTTACGACTGGAAGACGAGCCACTTCATATTCAAACCCCCCGCACCATTACAATTTCTATCTTCGAGGGATCAACGAACCACAAAATGGTTATCGGAATTTCATCATTGCATCAATTGGACCGTAGGATATATTTCACCAAGTAAAATAGGTAACATAATTGGTGAACTATCAAAGAAGTATGAAAAAATTTACGTGCGGGGTGAAGAGAAATCCAAGTACATACAGAAATTTGTTACAAATAAAAGCATGGTGAAAACGTTGGATAATTCAAATAGCCGCAGAATAGAAAGACAAGTTCCAATGTGTTCATTTCACGAAAAGGATGTTTGCATTTGCGCAATCAATAATGTGTATTCAATGAAAATAGATTGTGATGCCATAGTACATGACGAACAAGTGTTTTGTTAAACGAAAAAAAATTTTTTTAATAAATAATACGATAGTAAGATTGCGTTTCATTGACACTAACGATTCTCCCTCCTCTCCCCTCTACCGATACCCCAACCTCTTACATTTAATACGATTGGTAAAGTATTAAATGTTGAAGGCGAATTGAAGTAAGTCACTAAAGGTAGAAAGTGTTTCGCGTGAGGAACGTGCGACGATGTCAGTAATGAAATGGATTTTAAGTTATCTGCTCAAACTTGGAATTGTGAACTATGTGGTGAATAAAAGTGCGGAAGTATTGGAAATGTACGAAAGTCACGGATCTTTTATACCTCTATCGAAAGAAGATTTTAACTACATTCCATTACCATTTATAAGAAGTAGAGTTTATTGTTATGAATTGGTGCAAATATGGGAAAAGCTACCAAAGCGCTATCAGAAGAACGAAAGTTTGCGAAGAAAACTTCCGTATTATGATGAGAATTATCCAAATCACCATTGCGTTGGAATTGATACCCCCTATTGATAATGGGGTTAAAGAAGGAAGTAGTAAAAATATGAATATTGAATAATGTGATTATTATACTATTGTAATATTCCTCAATAAACTGAATTGTAAAGAAAGTCTTGTATTTGTAAAAATCCTTTACATGTTGTAGTGGTTTATGGGGGGTTCAATGTCATTATCATTGGTCTTCTTCAACCCCAGCCTCAGGTGTCTAACAAGCCCACTTCGGACAATCCGCATTGTTGAGGAAGGTTCTGAAATTGACCTTAAAGGTGAAGCTGCGTGCATGCAAAAGTGGCCGGTTTGGCCGACTTCGAGTGACCTTGAAGGTGAAAAAAATGAAGGTAAAATTTTTCGAGTGACCTTGAACCCGAAAAAAAATCGCTTTGGAGCTCCGGCCGCTCCGGTCGCCAGCACGCGCGAAGCGCGTGCTGTCGGTGGAAGGCTGGCATTGGAGCACGGCCGAAGGCCGTGCTCCAACCGCCAGCACGCGCTTCGCGCGTGCTGTCGGCGGAAGGCATGGGTGGACTCGGTTTGAGGATTAAGAAAAGAAGAAGGCTAAGGAAGAAGAAAAAGATGAAATTATAATTAAAATAAAAATAAGTTATAATTTTTTAATAAAATCACTTTTAAGTGACTGTTGTTATTTTATTTTCCCAGTTTCCACATAAAAAAAGACTCAAGTGTTTTTAATACAAATTTATTAAGAAGGTATGTATAATGCATATGTACTTAAGGTAAGTATAAACTTTGTATTATTGATTATAATTATGTTCCTGATCATCATCATCATCATCATCATCATCATCATCTACATCACGTTTGTCCAGTTCAGACTCGGAATCAGAATAAATAGTTATATCATCTTCTTCTTCATGGAAACCCA
Source organism: Melinopterus prodromus (assembly GCA_964023965.1). NCBI lineage: Eukaryota > Metazoa > Arthropoda > Insecta > Coleoptera > Scarabaeidae > Melinopterus > Melinopterus prodromus. The sequence goes on from OZ030394.1 coordinate 38,706,072, forward strand.
CTATTCTAATTCTCATTGCACCAGGAGGTATGGTTACATTTTGTTCAACCTTTTGGAATTTGTAGGACTCCAGAGTACCCAGCTTCAATATTTTATCGTCGTCATCGAAGAAAACGTACCGTATATAATAACTAACACCCATGACAACTAGTAGTAGTGAGCAGAGTGGACTTCAAATAAATACTGATTTTTTTTTGATACCTATCCCTAATAAATATGTTTTATTCTGTTACTTCTATTATTGTCTTATCTCAAAAAAGAATCACGGTTACCCCATGTATATCACCCCCAATGTAGGACATCTGTTGAGCACGACCAAAACTAATCACCTCAATGATGAGGTGCCGGGCGGGCGCAGCGCAGCGTCGGTGCCGGGCGGGCGCAGCGCAGCGGCTCGAGCAGAGCCGCACGTATCACCTTGAGCAGTGCAGCGATTTTTTTTCGGGTTCAAGGTCACTCGAAAAATTTGACCTTCATTTTTTTCACCTTCAAGGTCACTCGAAGTCGGCCAAACCGGCCACTTTTGCATGCACGCAGCTTCACCTTTAAGGTCAATTTCAGAACCTTCCTCAACAATGCGGATTGTCCGAAGTGGGCTTGTTAGACACCTGAGGCTGGGGTTGAAGAAGACCAATGATAATGAGATTGAACCTCCCCCCTCTCCCAAACCACGTGACCCCCCCAACATATCCCAAACCACGTGACCCCCCACCACTCTGAAACCACGTGACCCCCCACCACTCTGAAACCACGTGACCCCCCACCACTCTGAAACCACGTGACCCCCCACCACTCTGAAACCACGTGACCCCCCACCACTCTGAAACCACGTGACCCCCCACCAGTCTCCCACCCACTTCCTTTCACCACTGAGTAGATATAAATTGAGGAGCATCAACAATACCTTCAGTACTTCCAGCACCTCCTCAACAAACAACAACAAGCAGCAACCAACGGTAAGTTCTACTACTACTATTATTATCAGCTTCTTAGATTTTTTTGCTTTTCCTTAGCCATGTCTTTTATTACTTCCCATCACATGCCGATGAGCAGCCAGGACATTGTTGACTTCTATTTGGCGGAGCCACGAAACGCACCTATGCCATTATCCGATGACACGTCTCCACCTCAACTGAAGCCGACCGAGCAGGTGATAGTTCCACAACAGCCGGAATTATCACAAAAACCCACGCCAATGAAAGTTGGTCGCAGTGAACTGATTAGACAGCTGAGGCTGTCACTGAAGAAGGTTGATGATGAGGTGGAGCTGGATGAACCAGTGATGCTTTCGTCAACTGCACGTCAGGCGAAAAAGGCGAAGCATCAGTACCGAAAGAAGACAGCTAATGTTCCTTCCGAAGGTGCGGTTGTTTCAGTTGCAGAGGGACTGCAGACGTATGAGGCGCCGACATTGGTTGCACCGGCTACACCGGTATCGGTTGTCGGATCGAGTCCGCCAATGGTTGTGAGCCCGCATGTTGAGGGTTCGTTGGAGGTTGGTTTGATCAAAACTCTAAGTGTCTTAGAGAACACACATTTGCAGCCTTCCTTCAACGTCCGACCCAGTACTTCAAGCGCCGTCGGAACTGGATCGGAAACCTCAACCATGATTAGACGGTGCACACCTCCCTCTACTGCGCTGCAGCACGCCTCTACACTCAACGCCGACGTATGGCATCGACCACATATGCAGCAATGCATAGCCGGTATGAAAGCGGCATTCCTGGGAAGGAATGAAGACTCATACCGGCATGTAGTGGCATTAATTGAGTCAAATGTACGCAGTTACAACTCGTTTCTGCTATATTTGAAACATTTAAAAGATGCGGAGGTCGCGGCTTCGTTCGACTGCTGTTTGTCAGATCTCGATGATCTCATAGACACAGTTGAACGGGACTATAATGTCGTACGTCGCGCGTTGCAGAATGTCCTGGAACTGCTAAACAAATAAATATAAATAAATGTTTTACATTCTTTTCTAATATTTTTTTTATAAAAGATTACCCTTACCCCCATATTATCATTCCACTTCCATCCTAAGAACGAAACCTTACAAATTTAGTGATATGAAGTTTTTTACACATAAACTCGCATTGCCAGTGCAAAATTTTGATGAAAATTGTGATTTGAGAACATTTCAACGACATAGTGACCTCTTTGGGGGTTTCTGTAAGCGAGCAATCATCGTTGGCGCTTCGGGAACGGGAAAAACAAACATCTTGCTGACACTACTGACGCATCCCAATGGATTACGTTTTCAAAACGTTTACCTCTGCTCCAAATCGCTAAATCAATCAAAGTATGAATATTTACGTTCTTTAATGAAACCGATGCCTGAATTCTTTTATTATGAGTGTTCCGATGTAGATGATATGGTTACACCTTGTACAGTAAAAGAATATTCCGTTGTCATCTTCGATGATGTTCAATGTACGCTGCAAAATGTTATAAAGGAATATTTTTCCTTCGGACGACATAAGAACGTTGATTGTTTTTATTTATGTCAATCTTACGCTGCAATTCCAAAGCATTTGTTGAGGGACAATTGTAATCTCATTGTAGCTTTCCGTCAAGATGTTACGAATTTGAAACACATTTTTGACGATCACGTTGGCGCAGATATGACTTTTGATAAATTTCAGGATATCTGTCGCCAATGTTGGACTGATACTTATGGTTTCCTAGTAGTTGACCTTGACTGTGCAAAAAACAACGGTCGGTATCGCAAAGGATTTGACACATATATACAACTCTAATACCGATATTGGACAGTTGAAATTAAATCGTAATTCATTCAACATGGATAAGGAACTTACTAAAAAATTATTACACACCCGTGAAGTATTACGTAATAAGCTTCGATTGTTGAAGACTGAAATTGCAACATCCAGACAAAGTGCTGAGACAGCTTTCACACCAATAACAGAGCCTTTGAAAGCTATTGCAGATCGGTTACAAACGGTTCAAATAATACCAAAACCGGAGCAATCATACGGACCAGATGAGTCTTTCACTAAAGATTCTAAAAAAAGACGGAAAACATCTAAGTATGAATCATATGAAGCAGATGAGTCATTTATACCGCATGATAAACCGAAGCCAAAATTCTCTAAATTTCAATCACTAACTGATTCTTCAACCCCAATACAATCGCAACGAAGAAAGACACCTAAATTTTTGAAACTTGAAGATATTGGATCTTTGTCAACTCAAACTCAAACGGAGACACCTCAAATGAATGTCGACCTTGATGAGTATATAGACGAAGAAGAAGTTGAAGATGATAGCAGCTTCGACTTACAGGAATTTAGTCGTGATGCTTCACAACGTCTTCAAGAAACCAAGAAAAGGTTATCCGAATCTATGCAACAACCAGAGGTACAAGAAGTCTTACAAAAATTTCATCGATTACCTCGCGTTTACATTGAAGAGTATAATACGGATGTTGAGGATGTATTTGATAAAAAGTATGGTGTACGAGAAGTTGAAGGTGATCTTTACATAGGCAATAGCAAAGTTGATTTTGTTGGTCCTAACCTAAGCGTTGCTGGTTTTGAATACAAAGGAACTCCAGGATTGTATGAATTAGTGTTTAAGAAAAAGCCAGGAAAGTTTACAGCTCAAGATGTTCGTCAGTACAGAGATATATTACGACGAACACATGCTGCTAGATTGCACTATAATCCGGAATTACAAATATCTGCAAACAAAGGGTACAAGTACATGAATATTATCAAACCTACATTAGCAGGTAGAGCGCCAAATGTGTGGTGGGCTAAAGCGTGGAAAACTGGTTCGGGTTATATTCAGAAACAGTTCAATCCAAATACAAAATTACAATTGCAATATTGGGATGACCCGAACGAACTTGTCAATCGCTTACGTCTTTTACTAGCTTCTGAATCGGCTGGTCACAACGGACATAAAAATGAAATTATTTCAATTATTGAAGAATTAAAAGAAGCGAACATTATATATTGAGCATTCATTTATAAAGCTGCACATATTCCGCTGACCTTCATTTGTAATATGTCTGTTCTATCATATCAACAACCATGACCATTGATCGTTTGGGAAGACATTTGGTCCATAAGACATACACGGCAAAATACAAAGCTTTACGCGTTGAACAAAAAAGTGATTTAGTTATTACATTTTTTGGAGATGGTACGCTTTCACCCACAAATGAATTAATAATTCACAACAAGGGTTTCAAGGATTATTATCGAAACACTGTATACCAAGGAACAATAAAACTTGTGAACGTTCCTTCAACCATAACACTCACCATCAACGGTGTTGCAGCTATAGATCCTATCGGATATAAAATTAAGCCTGGTGACTCGTTTGCCCTCAAATATATTTCAAAACGTACAAGATCGAAAGAACCTTACTTTGTTGAAATATTACTATCCAAGGATGACTTCAGTTAAAAGGGATTTGATCAATGAAATTCACGCTCCTGTACGAAGAAATTTTCCAAGGCGAAAAGTTATCATCAAAGGATTACGGGACCTTCTTCAAGCGGACTTGGTGGAAATGATTCCATATTCAACAGAAAACAAGGGATATAAGTATATTTTAGTTGTCATTAACACTTTTTCTAAATATGCATGGGCTAAACCTTTAAAAACAAAAACTGGTTACGAAGTTTCAAAACAGATGAACAAGATATTTCTCGAAAGGAGACAGAATATACCGAAGAATCTTCAAACCGATATGGGGAAAGAATTCTATAGTGCAGCATTCCAAAACTTAATGAAGCGTTATGGAATAAACCATTACAGTACATACTCCATTCTGAAAAGTTCAATCGTTGAAAGGTTGAATCGAACGTTGAAGGAAAAGATGTGGAAAGAGTTTTCCATGCAGGGGAATTATCGCTGGTTGAATTTACTACCGGAAATAGTCAAATCCTATAACAATACTATCCATAGTACAACAGGATTTAAACCAGTTAAAGTGAATCAGAAAAATGCTAAAAATATTCTCAACACTGTATATAATTCCTTCAAAGTTATGGATCCCAAACCTGCAAAGTTTAAGGTTGGTGACTACGTTCGCATCAGTAAACATCGACAGGCCTTTGCCAAAAACTATACGCCGAACTGGTCTAATGAAGTTTTTACCATCTCTAGAATACAAAATACATTTCCGCGAACTTACATAATCAAAGATTCAGAGGTAGAAATATTAGGAGGTTTTTATGACTATGAATTGCAGAAGGTTCGACATCCCGACGTTTTCTTGGTTGAAAAGGTTATTAAACGCAAAGGAAACAAAGTCCTCGTTAAATGGATGGGTCTCAGCGATGCGCATAATTCCTGGATAGGGAAAAACAATGTATTGTAAACTATGATTGTACATGGTAAAGTTAATAAAAACACTTTTTTTCATTTACAACGTTTTTTATTTTCTAAGTGTTTACACAAGTTTATAAGAGATTAGTTATTTTCATAGAACATAGCTACTAATTCATCTAACACTAAATTTGCCTCATCGTTTTGGATTTTATAGTGTCCCCATGCCAATGTGTTGCAATTGTCATCTAGAATGTACCGTTTATCATCTTTTGCTGACAACGCAATTTTGTTCTTCAATTCTGTATACATTGTATGCAAGTGTGACCGGAATACATACATTTTCTTAAGTATCCGCCCCCCTTCGTTCACAATCCGCTTATAGTCGTTAACAGTTAAATGTTTGTCTATAACGTATTTTTTAACTCCTTTTGCTTTTTTAACAACTTCAGCAACATTTACATCGCTTCCTGCAACTTGTATGCAGTAAGCTTTAGCACCTGTACCGTAAAATGATTCAATTATTCGTCCACCATACTCATCTTTCATTTTACCTATAATAGATGTGTTTCGTGGAATCTGATGAATATTAGACGTGGGATAATTAGAGGTATCAAACTTATGAACATTCTTTTTAATATCATTGTAAACATTTGCAGTTTTAATAGACACAATTAGAGAATCTGTATCTGTATATAAAAGACATACACGATCTCCATAATTTGTTTTAAGGTAACCATAATAAAAATCATACATAATACCTTTAGAAATTTCCAATACACTGAAACCTACATACAATGGTTTCTTGTAATGAACTTCTACAATTTTCATTTCAACCGCAACCAAACTTTCACTAAAAATTTTTGCCGATTTAAAATTTGGTTTTGCTATAAAAACCTCTGCTCCAATTTTCCTATGTCGTGACTCAAAATGCGTTAATAACTTTATGTCTACCCGATTTTCAACATTCTCCATCGTCTTACCGAATATACTATTATTTAATAATTTGTAATAATTTTTGAGAAATTCGTTTGTGGCCTCATTTCTTTTACTCGTATTAAAATCAATGTAAGGTTTTAACCACTTACTTTGCTTGAATTCGAGAATTCGATAAATTTTCCCCAGCTCAAGTCCATGATCTATGCATTGCTTCAAATTTAAATAATGAATTATATACTTTGTTTTTGAAGACAAAGTGTTTAATAGTTTACGATTTTTTGATCCTAAAGGTGTTCTGCTTTCCGCACAAAATGGGAAATCGTTGTGATCGTCATGTAAATTAGCGGGATAATCCAAATCGACTTCTAACACATACCCAGCATTAGGATCATCATACAGGTTTGCAACGTTTACATTATCAATTTCTTCTTTCGTCCACCATCGAAATGATCCTTCAGGAAGATTTTGACACATTGCATGCCCATATAAATTTGTAGCATCTAAATATAGTATGTATGATGTTTCCTTTGCATGATCATAATTGGGAAGGAATGGATTATTTGCTATTTCTTTACGTTTTGTGCACATACTAACACCTCCTCGAATACCATTTTGAAAAAATAATAACATGTCTATATCTGTTAATAAATCCAATTTAACACCAGTCATACGCAACATAGCATCCCAACTCAAACCTGGGGCGGTAAAATACTGTGCCGGATCAAGTTTATAATCTTTCATGCATATATCGCGGAAATTTTCAAATACATCAGCTAAAAGCAACACATCCGATGTTAAATATATATCTGCGTAATCACCAAGTGTCTGACATTCAAATGTGCGCCACACACGCTGAGCACGTTCATAATTTTTCGCATCTACACTTCTATCCGACAATATATCAAAAAAATCCTCAGCCGTAGGCAGTTGCGGATAATCTAATTTTTCAAATGAATCTACAAAAGAATAAGGAAAAATTCCTTTCTGTCGAAGTAACCTAAATTTTGCATCATCTTTTATATATCTTCTTAATTCTCTACAACTATCGTCAACCAAATATGATGCTAATTTCTCTAACGATGATGCCATAAACTTAAAGGTGTCCAAAAATCTAAGTTTTAAAAATAATTTTTTATGTTTTCCTCTAGCATCAATCATATGTCCAACACCTATTCGTTTTGAAAATGAAATATATTTTTCTTTATTTTGTGCAATAACATCTACTCTTTCTTCTTTTAACGCCATTGTTTTCACAAACAGATGACTGTCATAATTACTAAGATTATGAAAAAACACTGGTATAAACTTTGGAATTTTGTAATTAAGGTTGCACAGTGAATGTGCAACATTTGTAAAAGCCCCCGTTAGGTGATTATGATCGTGAACTTTATCCTTAACATTCACAAATTTATTGCAGATATGACACGTGCTTGTCTCTTTGAATAAACGATTTTCATCATCAGTTAATTTATTCATTGGTTTTACTATGCCTAAATGTTCTTTATAAATTCTCTGCACATCGCTTTCTAATTGACTCATAAATTCTGTAGCAGCATGCGGTCCTCTATATTTTACAAATTTGGATAAAGAATCATCATACGAACATTTAATATAATATGCAAATGCGTAAGGTTCATGCTCATAACATTTGGTTGTAAATGAAATTGAATGATCGAATTCTCTACCATCATTAGGGGTAGGTTTCAGCAACGCCTCAAAATCGGCGTAGATGACAAACGGTACTTTCAATTGTTTTTCATAATTTTCAAACTGTAAAATATTTTCCTTCACTGTTTCCCCAATCTTATTTATTCTCAATGAATTGGTGGGTAAAACCGCCTTAACACGTTTACAATCTTCCCTCATATGTCGTTCCAATTTACTTTCTTCCGAAAAATATACCAAACATCCCTCACAAATAAATTTTTCATGCCCATTAAGGGACAACTGTTTAGATACAAGTCGTGACAAACTTTTAATCCAACAATAATGATTATTACCATTATCATCACTAATGATTAACAAATTTACATGTGTATTTTGTCGTCTTTCTGTATAATGCAACGGTCCTACAACATTATTGCAAATCTCACCATCCTCGAATGTTGCTTGCAAACCATATACATTTACAGATATGTTATTATTGTTTTCAAATATTGGCACATCATGCAAACTTACTGGGGATTGTAAACCTGTTAAATTCAGCACTCTTGATGGTTCCGGATAGGACGACGTTCTTTGTGGTAAACCCTTTGGTTTGCAAATCGCTGATGCTATAGCCCAACCGAAGCATTCTTGATCATGATTTTGCACGTTGATTATTGCTTCTTTCTTTTTTATATCTGGTGGTAGATCGATATAACTTGACGCCTTCAAGGGATTATATTTATTGATATTCACCTCCAAATACAAAATTTGAACCAATGTCCATCCTACAAAAACATTTTTCATTATTCATTATTGCACTACTCACAATAACATTTATCTTACCTGAATCCCGCTCCTGAAATTCAGACATTTTTGTTGATATTTCATTCACAAATGATGTATATACCGCGTATAAATCAACACCTCTCGTAATAACAGCATTTCTCGTGTTGAATGATTTAATTTCAGCATCTTCTTTCGTAGCCAGGTAATACAACGCAAAACATTCAACATTAACCTTCACACAGTTGTGAACATAGCGCATGTTCTCAATTAAATTTATTACTTTTTCTCGAATATCATTTTGAAAATCCTCCAGATGTATATAGTGTCTTGGCTCTGATATTCTATAGCTTACAATTCTGTTCCCAAATGCTCCCGCAATTTTTTCAACACCATCATCGGTTAATACTAAGGCATTCGCTTTATGTGCATTACTGCGTAGATGTGCCGAGTATGTTGCTTGGTTTACGTAAATATCGCAGTATTCACATTTTCTAACATTGGTCAACTGTCGTTGATTATCACTGTCTTGCTGATTATTTAATTTGAGACGTTTTCCAACACATGCTGTTCTCTGATGACGTTTAACATTATCCGCACGCGTGAAACTTTTACCGCACTGCTCACACGCAAACATTGTAACTGTTCAAGATGATGGAGGAGATCAAACTGAGGTTTTATTTTGCAAGCGCTGTATTTAATGGCTCCCTCCCTCCTCACAGCGACAATGAAATGTTTGCATAGAGAGGTTATCACCCTCCACATCTTACAAAACATGTTTCAATGTCAAGAGGTCGGAGGAGGTAGAAATTGCCACAGCGTGGGGTTATTGCACTGGACTATGCAAATCTGGTTTCAAGCACGACTTGAATCTTTACATATTTAAACCGTTCTCCATATGGTTCCGCAGTACTAACAGTCGAAACTGTTGTAGGTATGATGAGTCACTCACATTGTTACTCATCAACACCTAATGAGTGTGATAAACAAAAGACTTGGGCTAACGTGTCTGACCATACTACAAGATGTCCTGATAATATTGAGGAGGAACAAATTACTGATGTAAGTATCATCACATTTTACATTCTCTACATTATATTAATCCAATTATTTGCAGTCATTTGTTGGAAGTTTTTGGTGGTACTTGCTGTGCTGTCCAGTACTCCCTGACCAAAAGTTGTGTGACGTCCTTGTGGATCGAAGTGGTGGGGTTGAACTATTAAATATATAATAACTACACTGTTTTTTTCACCAGTCTTCCATACCTATTACATGAGTGAGCAACAACTATCAACAATGTGGGCATGTTATTCTCTTGACCAGATTTCACAACAGAAAGCTGCAACTTTAATAGAAGCTGTAAATCTGCAACAGGAGGAGTACTCAACATTAGCACGCGAAACTGCATTATCGCTAAACGACTTTAGGTGTGAGTTTGAGTTTGAATATTTATCGCAACGTCGGAAGGAATTTGAAGAAGGGTGGACTATATGTGAAGACTATTTACAACATAGAATTAATATTAACCAATTAATAAACCGTTTGAAAGAATTAAAACTTTTAAACATACGAGATGATTTGTATAGCTTTTTACCGAAACACTTACAAGAAATCTGTAATGGCACCGAAACAGTAACAACAAATTTGTAATGGTTATGTTATGATACACATAATAAAAATAAAACATAACTAAAAATACTCCTCATTCGTGTTTTATTTTAAATATATTTAATCACTTCTAAATCCCCACGCGGATTGTTTTGGGTGGGGTTTTGTTGAATATATAATGCGGAGTACGTTTTTTCGCCAAGCTTGTGAAATAGTACTACTATAGTATACAGTGTGCAGTGTACAGTGATCGAGCCCACCACTACGATATTTAACATCATGAACACTGTTCAACAAGTATTGCAAGATGATACTGATAAGGTGCTACTGGTTCAATTAAAGCATGTAAATATCGGGGTCAGGTACCCGCTTGAACGTGTCCACAGGTTGAAAGCATCTCGCAGACTTGTGTGCTACTTATGTGGTCGTGTTAAGCTGTTTGTACCCAGGAGATTGGTTAGAAATATCTCAGATGCGCAAATACAGTATGCCAACAACACTGGAACACAGTTACAGCTAATATTTAATGGTGAGAAACACTCTCAACCGATTGAATTTCGAAAAGCCTGGCGATAGCAGGTGCATTATTGTAAGCATTATGATAATAAATAAATAAATAAAAACATTTGTTTGTAATATCTTTATTATTCTATTTCTTTATATGATGAATATATTCGGAAGTACAACATTTTTAATTTTATCTTCTAGAAAAAATAACGAATGTTTACAGATATATGACTTTATTTTATATCACAAAAGCTCCAAACCGCTCTGGAGTAATGTTATATGAATCAGGTCACTTAACTCTTTACATACACTAGGAAATAAATTTTGCATTTTTGCTATTTTGGCTATGAACTTCTCAATGGATATTATATCATTGAGATATTCATCACACATTTCAATACCTATTAAGAATGGTTGAAGTTGCCATTGCAGATCCAAGGTAAACTCCCAACGCTCTACGAATATATTCGGAAGTACAACATTTTCAATTTTATCTTGTAGACCCTGACGGTGAAGATCGTATTGTTCTCGTTGCAATTGAATTGCCTGTTTCAGGTTTGCAGTAGTTGACACCATTTCTAACGATAATGTGATGTATGTTAACTTTTCTTTACTTTGAGACAGACAAATTTGTACAACGTTTAATAGTAATCCAGCTGTTACATTTATACTGCTCTGTGATGGAAGGGGTTCCAAAAACCGTAAACCTCCTCATTAACCTGGACCAGTCATTCACCTCCTCCAATTCGATCTACTCCTGATTAGATAAGGTCATCTAAAATTAAAATGAGGAGTCCTCCTAATTTTCACCATCAAGCCAATTCGGGAACATCCTCCGTGACCTTGACCTTGACCTTGGGATTAACCTGGACCAGTCATTCACCTCCTCCAATTCGATCTCCTCCTCCTCCTGATTAGATAAGGTCATCTAAAATTTAAATGAGGAGTCCTCCTCATTTTCACCATCAAGCCAATTCGGGAACATCCTCCGTGACCTTGACCTTGGGCGGAGGTGTGGTCAAGGTCACGGAGGAGGTTCTCGAATCGGCTTGCTACCACTACTCGCGCCTATAGATCCTTGCACAGAACCCGCTTGCCCATTACTTGACGTGCCACCGCTACCTAACATTCCGCGAGCCAATGTAACCGCCGCGTAATAAATACTTTAAAAATTTTCGCGCTCTTCGTCTTCGATTGCACCGCCAAGTAACAACTCTATACTACACTGAATTTCATCAAATTTATCGAGCAAACCATCGAGCCGTTGTAACCGCGCTTGTAATTCAAAGTTATCCTCACCTTTCGCATCTTTCAAGAATGTTTGGAATCTGGTCAGCTGCGGTTTCAGCGCACCTCGTTTTAATTTCAAAGTTGCTACGTCCGACATTATATCTAATACTCGTTTGTTGTCAGGTAAAAAACGATATTTTGTTTTATTTTGTATCAATAAAGGATTGTTAATAGAAAGGATAAGTGAAGTGCATTTCTCCAGCCCCACCATGGCGGATTTTGAAATATCGCAATATACCAAAGTTTTGTGTTAGTTTTGTGTCGAATTGTTCCGTATAGAAAAAGTTTTGTTCCGCTTCCGTTCGCGAGATATAGCCATTTTTTTGAGGAGGTGCTGATGAAATGCCAGCCCCACCACATTGGAATTTAGATTTTTTTTTCGATGCCAAAGTTTTGTGTTAGCTTTGTATCGTTTTGTTCCGTTGAGAAAAAGTTTTGTTCCGATTAATTTTCGAAGATATAAGCAATTTTCCGATGAGGGGCCAGAACAGCTTTTTTGCAATTTTGAAAATTTATCGATGCCAGTCCATTGAATTAGTTTTGTGCCGAATTTTTCCGTAGAAAAAAAGTTTTGTTCCTCTTTATTTTTTTAGATACAAGCAATTTTCCGATGAGCGACTTCTATTTAAGTTGGCGACATTGCCTATATCCAAATTTATGTTTTTATGTATGTGTGTGTATCAATAAAATAGGTATATATGTATAAATGAGAAAAAACGTGTCAAATCATAGTCATAAAAAAGTTATTGCGGTAATATTTACGTCTGGTTGCGTTCTAACCTGTACCGGCGCGGCGGGCGCCTCGCTAGCGAGACAGGCGACATGTGTCGCTCGACCCCGGCTGGCCGTGTGCTAGACGGAGAGATGCACCCTTTGCATGTTCTGAAAAACAAGATAGTTAGATAATTTTATATTCTATTATATAGGTACAACTGATTATTATGTTTGTTCCACACATATGTATAAACTGAATGTATCCGGATTACGGTTGACTTACAGGAATGCAAGTGTCACTTTCAAAACTTTTTCTATAGTTTTGGCGGTTTATTGAAATGTACAGTACAGATTGTACAGCAACATATTAATTGTTCTGAATTATTTCCGCAGATACAAGTAATTTATTCAATACGTCTGGGAAACCCCACGTTATTAGTTGGAAATTGAAGTATTTTCTTATGCCAACGTTTAATATTAGCTAGTAGCTAGTACTATTAGTTTAATATTAGTATCAAAATTATTCATAGTGAAAAAGTTTTGTTCCGGCTTAGTTTCGGAAATACGGATTTCTATAAGCAATTTTCCTGATAGTGCTGGGAAACCCCGATTTATTGTTTGGAAAATCCGTTCCTTCTCAATCCCAACTTATTGTGTTAGCTTTAATATTGAATTATTCCGTACAGATAAAGTTTTCTTCCGGTTCCGTTCGGGAGATTTAGGCGCTTTTCTGCTGAGGAGAGGCTGGAGACAGGGCACGGCCTCGGTGGAAATTTGAAAATTTCTCGATGCCAAAGTTTTGTGTTAGCTTTGTATCGTTTTGTTCCGTTGAGAAAAAGATTTGTTCCGACCTATTTTCCGAGATATAAGCTATTTTCTGAGGAGAGCTAAGAGTTGACAATTGATAATTAATTACTGAAAATACCGAATTTAAAACCCACAGTTTGCAATGACGACTTCAGTTACACACGCGAAAGTTTGGCAACTGTATACGCTAGATATATTTTTAGGCTAGACTTTTTAGAACTTTCAATAAAATGTGTATCAAACCCCGCTAATAGTACATACGACAAAGGTAAAACTAATTACTATTACGTACACATCAGGCTAGATATATGAGACATAAATTAGTGCAACATGTATTATTAAATAATAATACATGTTGCACAACTTATGCTAAATAGAAAATATACTTCTTTCAGGTATTATGTATTATTATTTTAAAATATACATATACACAACATAAAATTACTCTCTAAAATAGCTTAAAAGCTCCTCTGGTCCCTCCTCCGAAAATAGCTTATATCTCGGGAAATAGGTCGGAACAAAACTTTATCTCAACGGAACAAAAGGATACAAAGCTAACATAAAACTTTGGCATCGAAAAAATTTCGAATTTCCAAAAAGGTTTTCCAGCCCCTCCTCCGAAAATAGCTTATATCTCGGAAAATAGGTCGGAACAAAACTTTATCTCAACGGAACAAAACGATGCAAAGCTTTGGCATCGAAAGAATTTTGAATTTCCAAAAAGGTTTTCCAGCCCCTCCTCCGAGAATAGCTTATATCTCGGAAAATAGGTCGGAACAAAACTTTATCTCAACGGAACAAAACGATACAAAGCTAACACAAAACTTTGGCATCGACAAAACTTCGAATTTCCAAAAAGGTTTTCCAGCCCCTCCTCCGAGAATAGCTTATATCTCGGAAAATAGGTCGGAACAAAACTTTTTCTAATTTTTTTTTTTTTTGTGGGGATGTTGCCATGTGCACAAAGCCTGTGGCTTGTCTGTGCGGCAGTCGGGGAGACGGAGTATTTGTAAAATCCCCTGCCTAACCTGGGCTTGAACCCTGGACTTCTGAGTGGAAGGCATTCGCCTTATCCACTCGGCCACCTCCGCTAATAATAATAATAATAATAATAATTCTTTATTGTGCTAACAAGACATACACTTTTACACTCGTCAAAAAATACCTTAAGCAAACTAAGACTACATATAACAATTTAATTAAATTGAATGACAATTGCAATTTAAAAATTCACTAACATCAAAAAAAGCTCTTTCGAGTAGGAAAGACTTCATGCGCTTTTTAAGGACACCAGCAGGCAAGGTTCTAATATCAACCGGCAACTTATTAAAAAATTATATGGCCATATATACTGGCCCCTGTTGCGTTCTTGACAATCTACAAAAATCGTGTCGTATGTCCTGTCTCCCCCGGGTTTCATAACCATGATGATCACCATGGACCCGGAAATGATCCTTATTTCCACGAGCATACAAAATGGCGCTCAAGATGTACAATGACGGCACTGTCAATATGCCGAACTGCGAAAACAAGTGTCTGCAGTTATCTTTATACCCCAGACCCCCCAAAACACGAATAGCTCTGCGCTGCAACCCAAACATATAAGAGCTTGCCGGACTACCTCCCCATGCTAAAATACAATAATTTATGTGAGAATGTATCAGGGCGAAATAAGCTGTTCTAACGACCTCACCAGAGACTGACGTAACCAGCCTTCTGAGAACAAAAATGTTTCTGCTTATCTTTGACCCGACTTTTCGTGCATGCGCGTCAAACTTAAGGTTTGGGGGAGTAATATATACGCCTAGCATCTTTGCGATGCTTGGGTTCTCGAGCTCAAATCTACGCAACATCTCGTGAGCAAAACGATGCAAAGCTAACACAAAACTTTGGCCTCGAAAAAACTTCGAATTTCCAAAAAGGTTTTCCAGCCCCTCCTCCGAGAATACCTTATATCTCGGAAAATAGGTCGGAACAAAACTTTTTCTCTGCAACCCAAACATATAAGAGCTTGCCGGACTACCTCCCCATGCTAAAATAAAATAATTTATGTGAGAATGTATCAGGGCGAAATAAGCTGTTCTAACGACCTCACCAGAGACTGACGTAACCAGCCTTCTGAGAACAAAAATGTTTCTGCTTATCTTTGACCCGACTTTTCGTGCATGCGCGTCAAACTTAAGGTTTGGGGGAGTAATATATACGCCTAGCATCTTTGCGAAGCTTGGGTTCTCGAGCTCAAATCTACGCAACATCTCGTGAACAAAACGATGCAAAGCTAACACAAAACTTTGGCCTCGAAAAAACTTCGAATTTCCAAAAAGGTTTTCCAGCCCCTCCTCCGAGAATACCTTATATCTCGGAAAATAGGTCGGAACAAAACTTTTTCTCAACGGAACAAAACAATACAAAGCTAACACAAAACTTTGGCATCGAAAAAATTTTGATTTTCCAAAAAGGTTTTCTAGCCCCTCCTCAGAAAATAGCTTATATCTCGGAAAATAGGTCGGAACAAAACTTTTTCTCGACGGAACAAAACGATACAAAGCTAACACAAAACTTTGGCATCGAGAAAATT
The DNA here is from genome assembly GCA_964023965.1 of Melinopterus prodromus. NCBI lineage: Eukaryota > Metazoa > Arthropoda > Insecta > Coleoptera > Scarabaeidae > Melinopterus > Melinopterus prodromus. The sequence continues at coordinate 38,722,245 of OZ030394.1, forward strand.
TCAAATTTCCACCGAGGCCGTGCCCTGTCTCCAGCCTCTCCTCAGCAAAAAAGCCTAAATCTCACGAACGGAACCGGAACAAAATTTTATCTGTACAGAACAATTCAATATTAAAGCTAACACAATAAGTTGGGATCGAGAAGGAACGGATTTCCCAAGCAATAAACCGGGGTTTCCCAGCACTATCAGGAAAATTGCTTATAGAAATCCGAATAATTTGATACTTGCCTAATATTAAACGTTGGCATAAGAAAATACTTCAATTTCCAACTAATAACGTGGGGCTCCCAGACGTATTGAATAAATTACTTGTATCTGCGGAAATAACTCAGAACAATTAATATGTTGCTTGACAATCTGTACTGGACATTTCAATAAACCGCCAAAACTATAGAAAAAGTTTTGAAAGTGACACTTGCATTCCTGCAAGTCAACCGTAATCCGGGCACATTCAGTTTATACATATGTGTGGAACAAACAGTTGTACCTATATAATAGAATATAAAATTATCTAACTATCTTATTTTTCAAAACATGCTAAGGGTGCATCTCTCCGTCTAGCGCTCGGCCGGCCGGGGTCGAGCGACACGTGTCGCCTGTCTCGCTAGCGAGGCGCCCGCCGCGCCGGTACAGGTTTGAACGCAACCAGACGTAAATATTACCGCAATAACTTTTTTATGACTATGATTTGACACGTTTTTTCTCATTTATACATATATACCTATTTTATTGATACACACACATACATAAAAACATAAATTTGGATATAGGCAATGTCGCCAACTTAAATAGAAGTCGCTCATCGGAAAATTGCTTGTATCTAAAAAAATAAAGAGGAACAAAACTTTTTTTCTACGGAACAATTCGGCACAAAACTAATTCAATAGACTGGCATCGATAAATTTTCAAAATTCCAAAAAAGCTGTTCTGGCCCCTCCTCGGAAAATTGCTTATATCTTCGAAAATAGGTCGGAACAAAACTTTTTCTCAACGGAACAAAACGATACAAAGCTAACACAAAACTTTGGCATCGAAAAAATTTTGATTTTCCAAAAAGGTTTTCTAGCCCCTCCTCAGAAAATAGATTATATCTCGGAAAATAGGTCGGAACAAAACTTTTTCTCGACGGAACAAAACGATACAAAGCTAACACAAAACTTTGGCATCGAAAAAATTTTGATTTTCCAAAAAGGTTTTCTAGCCCCTCCTCAGAAAATAGATTATATCTCGGAAAATAGGTCGGAACAAAACTTTTTCTCGACGGAACAAAACGATACAAAGCTAACACAAAACTTTGGCATCGAGAAAATTTCAAATTTCCACCGAGGCCGTGCCCTGTCTCCAGCCTCTCCTCAGCAAAAAAGCCTAAATCTCACGAACGGAACCGGAACAAAATTTTATCTGTACAGAACAATTCAATATTAAAGCTAACACAATAAGTTGGGATCGAGAAGGAACGGATTTCTCAAGCAATAAACCGGGGTTTCCCAGCACTATCAGGAAAATTGCTTATAGAAATCCGAATAATTTTGATACTTGGCTAATATTAAATGTTGGCATAAGAAAATACTTCAATTTCCAACTAATAACGTGGGGTTCCCAGACGTATTGAATAAATTACTTGTATCTGCGGAAATAACTCAGAACAATTAATATGTTATGGTTGATAAAATCCTCCATGCTCGTCATCAATAATTGTGGTAGAAAATAAAAGTTCTTATGTTTGTCAGAACCGTTTAATTAGACGTGCAGATAGTTAATGTTTCTTACAATCGATTTCGGTCCTTGTTAGGACCATCATCAGGCAAGGCTGGAAAAGAGATTCACAATAATCAGTATGGTTAAAATTACATATGTCGGCCATTATGTGGCGTGATAAAAAAGGGGGCAAAAATGTGTCGCAAAAGGCGATATGAGGTAGTGCTCTGGCAAGTCACAAATAAAAACAACAAGAACAAAAAGCGAGACCACAGGAAAATATGCAGAACAGACTCACCGTCAATGTTTGTAGGTGTAGAGTTGGCAAAAGCAGGGGCCAAGCAACGAATCAATCGCCATCAAAATCATTAGACGTGTGATAACATCTGACAGCAGACAAGAAATGTGCGTAAGATACATGATGGTAACAGTGGTGGCCGCGTAAGTAACGCCACCTGTTGGAGGTAGGCTGTAGTTTTAAGTAGTGGCTATAATATTCAACTGAACTTCGCGCATATGTTTGTAGGTGGCGCGGTTATAATTATATAAGTTTGAATAGGTGGGTATTTGGAAAATGCGTGAAATCGTTTAGCAGCTGGCATCCGCTATTTATATGTTTGTCGATCTCGAAACGTTCGAGAAGACTCAGCTTATATGACTTTTTTGTGCTGTGCAAAAGCTGTAAATTGTTGATGTTGGTCTTATGTCCCTCCATGAAGAGATGTTTGCCAAGGGCTGAGGTGGTTTTGTTTTTAATATGCTCGGCGAATCTGATTCGGACGTCCCTCCCTGTTTCACCTATATAAACGGCTCCACATTCACACGTGACCTTGTATACACCGCTTTTGCAGTTAAGATTTGAATGTAATTTGTTGTTGATAAGTAATCTCGCAGTCTGGTTTCTGTTAGTGGAGGAGGCCGTGATATTGAATTTATTGACAATGCGGTTAAATTTCTGGTTCAAGTTATTGTTGTAAAACGGGATTGATAAAAATGAACTGGGAGCCTTGTAGTGGGGGTATACTTTTTTGAGATTTCTTCGGTTAAGGACTCTCCTTTGTTGTTGGATTATCTCAGTAGGTGTGTATCCGTTGTTTAGGGCGATCTGAGTGATCGTCTTTAGTTCTCTTTGAAAGTTGTCAGGTGATAAAGGAACATTATACAGTCTATTAAAAAGGAAGCTGAAAGACGCAGATTTTATTGAAGGTGGGTGGTAGGAGCCCTTTGGGATAATGATTCGGATTAGGACGAAACCCACACTATAAATCCCTCTCAAGAGACATCACTGACCTCATTAAAAAAGAAAAAACCAAGACCAACATCCCTGGTAAGTGCTCTGGCAATTTTAATTTTAATGACCGTAAGATCCTTAACACCATAAAAAACCTTAGGTTAAAGGTGCAGAACAGTGACATTATAATTACCATGGCTGACAAGAATGGTGGACTAGTCTTTATTAAAAAGGACGAGTATATCAATAAAACATTAACATTCTTTAACGAAAATGGTGTCAGGGAGCTCAGTAATAACCCCATAAAAAAGTACAGTACAACTTTCCGTAAATTGATAAAAGATAGCACAAATATCCTCACCAAACTCAACAAGAAACCCTACCAGCTGCTTGAATCAAACCCACAAATACCCACCCTATACAGTCTTATCAAATTGCATAAGAAGGAAAGGACAATTAGACCCATTACAACTTCTAGAGGATCCGTATCTCACCACCTCTCCAGACTCTTACAACAAACGACACTTAATGACTTAAAAATAGAATTCACACATACTATAAAAAATTCCAGCGCGCTAATTGATACTCTGTCTGGCATTGATGTTAACCGTGACTGCCAACTCGTCTCTTTCGACATCGAGAATCTTTATACGAACATCCCCATCCCAGAAACCCTTAATATACTACACGACTTCCTATTATACAAAACCCAGGATGGTCTGGAGCCCAACATAGACACAAACGACGTTCATGACCTTATGTCACTCTTCAAAATCGCCACAGAACAGAACTTCTTCCAATTTAATAACAAAATATACACCATGGAATCTGGACTCCCCATGGGAAGCCCCCTAAGCGGTCTTTTGGCTGATATTTATGTCAATGGTCTTGAAGAAATCATATTTCACTCCACAGACCCCCTCATAAAACATGTTAAGTACTGGAAAAGATATGTGGACGACATACTTTGTGTTTGGGACGGCTCTGAAGACGACTTAAAAGAGTTCCACAAACTAATAAATAACTCTTCTAAATTAAAGTTTACCATTGAAAACGAACAGAACAAAAAAATTAATTTTCTTGACCTCTCTATCACACGCACTGACGATAGCATCCAATTCGACATATACCGGAAACCCACCTCCACCGATATCATTATCCCAAAGGGCTCCTACCACCCACCTTCAATAAAATCTGCGTCTTTCAGCTTCCTTTTTAATAGACTGTATAATGTTCCTTTATCACCTGACAACTTTCAAAGAGAACTAAAGACGATCACTCAGATCGCCCTAAACAACGGATACACACCTACTGAGATAATCCAACAACAAAGGAGAGTCCTTAACCGAAGAAATCTCAAAAAAGTATACCCCCACTACAAGGCTCCCAGTTCATTTTTATCAATCCCGTTTTACAACAATAACTTGAACCAGAAATTTAACCGCATTGTCAATAAATTCAATATCACGGCCTCCTCCACTAACAGAAACCAGACTGCGAGATTACTTTGTAACGCGGCGAATTGTTCTGCGTGATTTGTTTGATATTCCGTATGGGTAGCGCCATCTATCGCTGTCTAGGGCAACTTGGTGGAGCTCGGCAGGAACTCGGCAGGGTGTGAAACGCTGCTAGCATCGGGTTTCCGCGCGCAAAATTGCCGAGGCCACGCCCCCGTCATTTACATTTAATTAGATCCCACGGTTTTTACTGTTTGGATTCACGGAATTTTGTCTTGCAAAATCGTTGTTCACTTTGTACTATAGTTCGCCGCTGTTACTTGGTTTAACTTTCCCTTGGTTTCCCTATTCCGACAGAAATTCTAGGTTTCCGTTTTTTTCTGCGTTTCCGGCCGTTATTTTTCGTGGCCGTAGTGCGGCTTGCAGCGTGCTTTTCCGGCGTCTTGTCTTGTCAATCATCTTGGAGTGTACACGTGTGATAGATTTTTGGAAGCCCGTTGAGAATTATAGGAGAGGATTTTGGTAGTTTGGAGGTCCCCCTTATCGCCGTAGTGCGGATTTATCTCGACCAGGCTTCAACAGGTGTCCAGGTTGTTGATTTAGTGGAAATCTGGCCACCACGCCATTGTGCGGATTTAAACGAACTTCTATCACGTTCACGTAGGCCCAGTGTCCATCTATTTTTGGGTAAGCTCTCTTTAGATTCGATGAGATTGTCTGGTGGCAATTGGTGGGTCGATTCTACGACTATTTCCTCTTTTTAGGCACCTAATACGAGGCAGGAGATCCCTCGAAGGTTCGTAGTCACCTAATACGAGGCCGGAGACCCCTCGAACGTTCGTAGTCACCTAGCACGAAGCGAGAGACCCTTCGTAAGTCAGTAGTCACCTGGAACGAGGCAAGAGACCCTGCGTAGGTCCTTCGACATCTAGTACGAGACCTTTTCGAAGTATATCGAGTCGGAGTTGGTGGCACCGTGACGGGACCGGCACGTGCGGTGATTATTATCCGTCGTGGAGGATCCAACGCTAGCATCGGAGCGTCTGTAGGTGGCAAACAGTGTCTCGAAGCTCCGGATAAAGGTCAGAGGTCATATATTTTTCCGATCAGCTGTGGCGAACGCTCGTTGTCCCTCGAAGGAGCAGGCAGCTCGTATATCTTTTTTTGGTTGTGCCTTTTGTTGATTAGTAGTTACTATCGCTACGATTGTGTAATCGTTACCCGTCAGGGAGCCTTCCGCTCGCACACCGGTTTATGGTGGCGCATTCGATTAATATTAGATCAGTGTGGCTACGATTTAGTAATCGTTGTCCATTCCGGAGCCTTCAGCTCCGTGTCATTAATCGTTAAGTGTTTAATTATCCGAAGATATCGCTCGGACCATCGGTGCTCAACCCGTATGTGTTATTAATTACCGTTTTCTTTAATTTCGAGGTTGGTTTACGTACTCGTAATTTTGATTACCCGTTACAGTATTTATCTTTGTGGATTCTGAATTTAATTCGGATAACTGGTATCCACTGGTATAATTTCCTTTGACCGGTCAAGAATTTTTTAACGGAAGCCGTTAGTGGCTTCGGAGGTTCTTTTATTTTCTCATTTGGGCGAAGCCAAGTTGAGTGCCGATGGGAATTTAATTTTCTTATATGCTTGCCGAGTTTAGTTTTATTCTTGTTATCAACTTTTCAACATCGACGTCGGGTGCAATAATTTTCTGGGGATTTTACCCAACTCTGCAGCGAGTCGCGGCGCGGTTTGGCCAAGCTTCGTGTCGGTCGCTATTATTATTTTTTTTTATTTTTTTACGATTTGCGGTTTGGGCTCGAAGCCCTTGAGTGTGTTGAATTGTTTGACCTTTTTTTCGTTTTGTTTGTGTGCATTCCCAATTCTAAGCAAGCCTCCGGCGTATCATCTGCGTGGTACTTTTTTGGCGGTACCAAGAATTATTGTGTACCTGTATGCCGATGCAAATTATATTGTTGGTGATTTCCTCGTTGCCGTTTGGAGGCTAATAAATTGGTTGAAGATACATTTACTTTGCTTGTTCCCTGTGTTGCCTTTATTTCAGCTGCACTTTCGTAGTCGAGTGCTGTTTCTCCAACGGATTAAGACTGACGTGGCGCCCTAGAACATCGTATCAAGGAACCGTTTGGTTACTGTCCCACGACCACCTCCCTGGTTGGCCGGAGCATCCGGGAGAAACGCATGAGCAGCACAGGTTTGGTAGAAGTCGAGGTATTTTGGTGTTTCTTCGGCGACTTTAGGTCTTTGGTATTTTTGTGAAAAAAAAGGCGTTACATTGGCGCCCAACGTGGGGCCATTAATCATTGATTAGGAGGAGCTAATTAGATCGTGGACTTTGCCGGTTGGGTCTAGTTTTTTGTTTCTTTTCGGTATTTTGCTTTGCTCCTTTGATTGGGACTGGCGAAATTTTGTTGTTCTAGAGTTTCGTTCTCGGGTGTTGTAGGTTTTGTTATATCTTTGTTTTGCAGGGGATTCCTTTGGTTATTTGTCGGGCTTTATTTTGGGATCATGGCTGCACCAACGATGAACGTACATCATTTGAAGCGAGATGAGCTGGAGTTTGAACTCCAGGTCCGTGGGATGAATGCCGCGGGGATGACTGTTGCGGATATTCGTGCCAGCTTGCGATCCCTGACGAAGCTTGAGAGGGCGCAGCGATCTGTCCGCTATTCACAGTATGCCTTCGTTGCCAAAAGAGATCTGGATGCCATTACTGCCAAGTATGCTGAGTTGGAGGCGTTGGTGCGGGAGGTTGGTGATGACCATTCCGGGGAAGCTTACAAGCGGTGTTGCTCTCGTGTACTTCATTTGTTGGGTCGCGTGGATGTTATCCCCACTGAGGAGGTGGACGAAGATACAACCAAGGAGCGCAGTGAGTGGTTGGCGAAGGTATCCGCTCTGTTGACGCGCCTGCAGCGGAAGTCTCGCGACTCCAGCTTGGGGACCCTTCTGACCGCTGGCCATCTGGGAAATGCCGACGATGTCGAGGATGACGGGGGTAGTGAGTCGGATGCTGACGTGAGCGGGAGTCCATTGCACGAGGTTAGCATGCGTTCTTCGGCCTCTAGGCCTGGCGACCGGCTGATCCCCATATATAAGTGGAATCTCCACTTCTCAGGCGACCCTAAGTCACTATCGGTGATGGACTTTTTGGAACGGGTGACAGAGCTGAGAAAGGCGCGGGGGTTCACGGAGGAGGAGTTGTATAGATCTTCGTTGGACCTTTTCCAGGGAAAGGCTCTGTTGTGGTATCGGTCGAATATCAAGAAGTGTAGTACGTGGAGGGACCTTTCCGGCCTCCTGAAGAAGCACTACTTGCCCCCAGACTACCGGAGCCGGTTATTCCAGGAACTCATGAACCGGACTCAGGGACTCCATGAACCCATTGTGGAGTATCTATCCTGCATGCAGGCTTTGTTCGACCGATATGGCCAGATGTCCAGGGAGGTACAGTTGGATATAGTCCGCCGGAATCTGGCTCCTTTCTACATGATGCAATTGCCGCCGGTCCGCAATATGGAGGAACTAGAGGCGGAATGCCTTCAACTTGAGACGAAGAAGTATCGAGCCGACCACTACCAGGCCCCTCCCCGAAGAAGTCGGGACTGCGTTGAGCCGGAATTAGCCTGTTTGTCTTCCTGCTTGGAGGCTGCCCCGGTGTCGACGACTTCTGATGGGATCCCAAGAGATGTTCGGCAGATGGAGTGTTACCGGTGTCGTGGGATCGGACATATGGCACGGGATTGTGGAGCCAAGCGCGATCAGGTATGGTGTTACCGATGTAAACGTCCAGATGTGACGGTCAGAACTTGTCCCAATTGCTCCCCAAAGTCGGGAAACTCCGATCGGAGGGCCTGAATGGTCCACAGGTACCCTCCTCCCCACCATTTCCCCGGACCATGGACGCCAGAGATGCCACTCGTCGGGTCCTTCTAGATTTTATTATCTCGCATGCTTCCGGAGATTCTAGGCCGTACTTAAATGTTTCTATCCTGGGATTGGATATGCTCGGGTTACTCGACTCCGGCGCGACCAACACCATTGTCGGAGGAACGGGCTATGAAGCCTTGTTGTCGTTGGGTTTATCCTTGGATTCTACAACCCGAAGAAGTTGCGCTGTGGCAAATGGTGATCTCTGTCAGTCGTTGGGCACTATCGCAACCCCTCTCACCCTCATGAATAAGACTTGTATATTGAATATAATGGTGGTTCCCGATCTTCCCCATAGATTGATTTTGGGAATGGATTTCTGGCGTGCAATGGGAATTATTCCCGACCTTAGAAAGGACGTCTGGCGATTTGGGGATGGCGCTGCCGATCTTTGTGGCTTGCGCGTGCGGGATGAGTTGACGCCGGCGCAGCGGTCTGCGTTGAGGGAGTTGGTGTCTCGACATTTTGAGGCTATGGGTGGAACCTTGGGGACCGTTACTTCGGGGGAACACGAAATCATCACCGAGTCACCTCCTATCAAGCTCCGGTATTATCCCGTTTCCCCAGCTAAGCAGAGGATTATTGATGACGAGCTGCATAAGTTGTTGGAGCAGGGAGTTGTGGAGCCTTCAAAGAGTGCGTGGTCCTCCCCGATCTTGCTGGTGCCAAAGAGGGATGGCAGTTACCGCTTTTGTGTGGATTATCGACGTCTCAACAAGGTGACTAAGAAGGATGCTTACCCCCTCCCGTACATTTCGTCAATACTGGATCGATTGAGGGATGCAAAGTATTTGAGCTCGCTAGATATTAAGTCGGCCTACTGGCAGGTGCCGGTTGCGGAGGCGTCAAGGGAGTATACGGCCTTTACTGTTCCTGGGCGAGGACTATTTCAGTTCAGACGGATGCCGATGGGATTGACTAATGCGCCCGCAACATGGCAGCGGTTAATCGATCGAATTTTGGGAGCGGATTTGGAACCTTACGTGCTGGTGTATCTTGACGATATTGTTATCATTTCCCCGGACTTTGACACCCACCTCTCGATTTTGGAGAGGGTCCTGCATCGCTTGCGTGCCTCCGGTTTAACGGTCAGCAGGGAGAAATGCCAGTTCTGTATGCCTCAGCTGCGATACCTGGGGTACATTGTGGACGGGAGCGGACTCCGTGTCGATCCGGAGAAGGTCGAGGCGATTTTGAAGATTCCCGTGCCTCGGAGTGTCTCTGAGATCCGCCGATTCGCCGGCATGGCCAGCTGGTATCGTCGATTTGTGCCCGAGTTTGCTACCATTATGTCTCCCCTCAACCGCCTCACCAAGAAGGGTGTGAAATTCGTTTGGACCCCGGAATGCGATCAGGCGCTGAACTCCATCAAGCAGCACCTTGTGTCGGCCCCCATCCTGACATGCCCCGACTTCGATAAGCCGTTTTGTTTACAGACGGATGCCTCCGCCTATGGACTCGGTGCTGTGCTTAGTCAGCGGTTCGACGGTGAGGAACGGGTGATTGCCTTCCTGTCTAGGTCCTTGACGCGTCAGGAGAGGAATTATTCTACCACGGAGCGCGAGTGTCTGGGCGTTATTTGGGCCGTGGAGAAACTTCGTCATTACCTGGAGGGAACCCGATTCACGGTGGTCACCGATCATGCGTCACTGGTCTGGCTTAATCGACTCAAGGACCCGACTGGTCGTTTGGCTAGGTGGGCTGTTAGATTGCAGCCATTCGATTTCGATATTGTCCATCGTAAGGGTCGCGACTTGGTGGTGCCGGACTGTCTGTCCCGTTCTGTTCCCGTCTCCATGGATGCTGTGGGCTTTGCCGATGAGGCCTCCGACTTTCTCTCGACTTCGGATGCTTGGTACCATGGAATGGTTCGCCGGGTCGAGCGTGATCTCCGCCGGTACCCACAATGGCGCGTTGAGGCTGGGCTACTGTACAGACACGTGAGGTCTAGGGGTTTCGGTCTTGTCGAGCCCGGCGATGACTGGAAGTTGGTTGTTCCGACGGACCGACGGAGCTCGCTTTTGGAGAGATATCATGATGATCCTCGTGCCGGTCATGTGGGTAGTTACAAGGTCTACTGGCGTCTTCGCGAGAGGTACACGTGGCCGAAGATGCACGTAGATGTCTCCCGATATGTGCGACGATGTGTAGTTTGTGCCGCCCATAAGCCTGAACAGCGCGCTCCCGCCGGCCTGATGGGTTCACGACCGGAGGTAACTAAACCATGGCAAATGATTAGTTTGGACTTCGTGGGCCCGTTGCCGCGTTCGTCTAGGGGATATGCTTCCCTACTGGTCGTTAGTGATTATTTTAGCAAGTACGTCCTCTTGTTCGCTCTTCGATCGGCTACCGCCAAGAGTTTGACCAAGTTGATCGAGGATAATGTCTTTCTGGTATATGGCGCGCCGCAGTATCTTATCTGTGATAATGGAGTGCAGATGAAGAGTAAGGACTTTAGGACGTTATGTGACTCGTATGGTAGTAAGATCTCGTATACCCCTTTATACTATCCTCGAGCCGATCCGGTGGAAAGAGTGAACCGCGTAGTAAAAACTATGCTCAGTTGTTATCTCAAGAAGGATCAGCGAAAGTGGGATGACTATCTTGCCCCAATTGGATGTGCTATTCGTGCCTCCAAGAGTGAAACCACTGGTTACTCCCCTTTCTACATCAATTTCGGTCGACATTACGTTGGATGCGGCAGTGTCTTTGACCGGGTCATTGCTCAGGATGAAAAGCCCCCGGATGTCCCCAGTCGAGTGCGGGGCTTTCAACAGTTGTTCCAGAGGGTCCGTGAACAGCTTGTCTCGGCTCAGGAACGTGGTCGGAAGATTTACAACTTGCGCCGGCGGCCGGTTCAATATACCGTTGGACAGCGGGTCTGGCGTCGAAATAAAATTTTGTCAAACGCTGCCAATTTCATCAACGCCAAGTTGGCCGCCAAGTTTGTTGGGCCTTATTGTGTGAAGAAGAAAATGGGATCTTGGACCTACGAGTTGGAGGACGACGTGGGCAAGTCTGGGGGCGTGTGGCACGTTCAGGACCTCAAGCCGGCGGTGGATGATGGGAATGACGAGAGGTAGCAAAACACACCAGCGCTCTGTGTTCCGGGGCTTACAGAATACGGACACGGCGAACCTGCCACCAGTAAGAGTCTGGTAAAAGGCCACGGAAGACTTCCACCTACCATCATCTCTTGTAGGGATCGGGAAAGGGAGCGTCTCACAATGCGTGAGGACTCCTCATCGTTGCAAAACGATTTCGGCTAGGTTGTTAGCTTTGTCGTCATTTTGACGTTATACTTCGGTTGGCGGTATTTCGGTTGATTGGCCGTCTTCCTTAGTTTTGGGATTTCTCTGTTTGTTAGTACCACCACCCCAGAGGTTTGTTCTGGTGTCCCCTGGGTTTTTGTCTTGCTTATCGTAGTTTCTTTTTGTTGTTGGGTGGTACCCTTTTTGTTGAGAGCTGTGGTCAGCTCTATTTTTTGTTTTCGGGGCGCGAGTCGTCGGTGCCTGGTGTTGGGGTTGTGCGGTGGCAGCAGTGGTGAGTTCCTTGGTTCCTGTCCCTATGTGTTATTGCTGGTTTCCAGTGCTGTCGATGGGTACGAACGAGGTTTGATGCACTTTTCCGCATCTTACGCAACTGCCCGTCCCTTCCTTCTTTTGTGTTGTCCTCTCCCCATACCTTTTCCCCTCCCTACTGTTGTCGTTGCACCGCCTTGGCATCTGGTGCTGGCCCCTCAAGCTTTTTTATTGCTTGGTAGTTGAGTTGTTGGTGTGGAGGCATCGTTGGACACACGGGTTTGCAGTTTGATGCGTTCGGTTCGCTCCTTTGGATCTGGGTCGGAAACTTTCGTGGAAATTTTCCTCTGTGAGAGGAGAGGGGGAGTGTAACGCGGCGAATTGTTCTGCGTGATTTGTTTGATATTCCGTATGGGTAGCGCCATCTATCGCTGTCTAGGGCAACTTGGTGGAGCTCGGCAGGAACTCGGCAGGGTGTGAAACGCTGCTAGCATCGGGTTTCCGCGCGCAAAATTGCCGAGGCCACGCCCCCGTCATTTACATTTAATTAGATCCCACGGTTTTTACTGTTTGGATTCACGGAATTTTGTCTTGCAAAATCGTTGTTCACTTTGTACTATAGTTCGCCGCTGTTACTTGGTTTAACTTTCCCTTGGTTTCCCTATTCCGACAGAAATTCTAGGTTTCCGTTTTTTTCTGCGTTTCCGGCCGTTATTTTTCGTGGCCGTAGTGCGGCTTGCAGCGTGCTTTTCCGGCGTCTTGTCTTGTCAATCATCTTGGAGTGTACACGTGTGATAGATTTTTGGAAGCCCGTTGAGAATTATAGGAGAGGATTTTGGTAGTTTGGAGGTCCCCCTTATCGCCGTAGTGCGGATTTATCTCGACCAGGCTTCAACAGGTGTCCAGGTTGTTGATTTAGTGGAAATCTGGCCACCACGCCATTGTGCGGATTTAAACGAACTTCTATCACGTTCACGTAGGCCCAGTGTCCATCTATTTTTGGGTAAGCTCTCTTTAGATTCGATGAGATTGTCTGGTGGCAATTGGTGGGTCGATTCTACGACTATTTCCTCTTTTTAGGCACCTAATACGAGGCAGGAGATCCCTCGAAGGTTCGTAGTCACCTAATACGAGGCCGGAGACCCCTCGAACGTTCGTAGTCACCTAGCACGAAGCGAGAGACCCTTCGTAAGTCAGTAGTCACCTGGAACGAGGCAAGAGACCCTGCGTAGGTCCTTCGACATCTAGTACGAGACCTTTTCGAAGTATATCGAGTCGGAGTTGGTGGCACCGTGACGGGACCGGCACGTGCGGTGATTATTATCCGTCGTGGAGGATCCAACGCTAGCATCGGAGCGTCTGTAGGTGGCAAACAGTGTCTCGAAGCTCCGGATAAAGGTCAGAGGTCATATATTTTTCCGATCAGCTGTGGCGAACGCTCGTTGTCCCTCGAAGGAGCAGGCAGCTCGTATATCTTTTTTTGGTTGTGCCTTTTGTTGATTAGTAGTTACTATCGCTACGATTGTGTAATCGTTACCCGTCAGGGAGCCTTCCGCTCGCACACCGGTTTATGGTGGCGCATTCGATTAATATTAGATCAGTGTGGCTACGATTTAGTAATCGTTGTCCATTCCGGAGCCTTCAGCTCCGTGTCATTAATCGTTAAGTGTTTAATTATCCGAAGATATCGCTCGGACCATCGGTGCTCAACCCGTATGTGTTATTAATTACCGTTTTCTTTAATTTCGAGGTTGGTTTACGTACTCGTAATTTTGATTACCCGTTACAGTATTTATCTTTGTGGATTCTGAATTTAATTCGGATAACTGGTATCCACTGGTATAATTTCCTTTGACCGGTCAAGAATTTTTTAACGGAAGCCGTTAGTGGCTTCGGAGGTTCTTTTATTTTCTCATTTGGGCGCAGCCAAGTTGAGTGCCGATGGGAATTTAATTTTCTTATATGCTTGCCGAGTTTAGTTTTATTCTTGTTATCAACTTTTCAACATCGACGTCGGGTGCAATAATTTTCTGGGGATTTTACCCAACTCTGCAGCGAGTCGCGGCGCGGTTTGGCCAAGCTTCGTGTCGGTCGCTATTATTATTTTTTTTTATTTTTTTACGATTTGCGGTTTGGGCTCGAAGCCCTTGAGTGTGTTGAATTGTTTGACCTTTTTTTCGTTTTGTTTGTGTGCATTCCCAATTCTAAGCAAGCCTCCGGCGTATCATCTGCGTGGTACTTTTTTGGCGGTACCAAGAATTATTGTGTACCTGTATGCCGATGCAAATTATATTGTTGGTGATTTCCTCGTTGCCGTTTGGAGGCTAATAAATTGGTTGAAGATACATTTACTTTGCTTGTTCCCTGTGTTGCCTTTATTTCAGCTGCACTTTCGTAGTCGAGTGCTGTTTCTCCAACGGATTAAGACTGACGTGGCGCCCTAGAACATCGTATCAAGGAACCGTTTGGTTACTGTCCCACGACCACCTCCCTGGTTGGCCGGAGCATCCGGGAGAAACGCATGAGCAGCACAGGTTTGGTAGAAGTCGAGGTATTTTGGTGTTTCTTCGGCGACTTTAGGTCTTTGGTATTTTTGTGAAAAAAAAGGCGTTACAACTTATCAACAACAAATTACATTCAAATCTTAACTGCAAAAGCGGTGTATACAAGGTCACGTGTGAATGTGGAGCCGTTTATATAGGTGAAACAGGGAGGGACGTCCGAATCAGATTCGCCGAGCATATTAAAAACAAAACCACCTCAGCCCTTGGCAAACATCTCTTCATGGAGGGACATAAGACCAACATCAACAATTTACAGCTTTTGCACAGCACAAAAAAGTCATATAAGCTGAGTCTTCTCGAACGTTTCGAGATCGACAAACATATTAATAGCGGATGCCAGCTGCTAAACGATTTCACGCATTTTCCAAATACCCACCTATTCAAACTTATATAATTATAACCGCGCCACCTACAAACATATGCGCGAAGTTCAGTTGAATATTATAGCCACTACTTATAACTACAGCCTACCTCCAACAGGTGGCGTTACTTACGCGGCCACCACTGTTACCATCATGTATCTTACGCACATTTCTTGTCTGCTGTCAGATGTTATCACACGTCTAATGATTTTGATGGCGATTGATTCGTTGCTTGGCCCCTGCTTTTGCCAACTCTACACCTACAAACATTGACGGTGAGTCTGTTCTGCATATTTTCCTGTGGTCTCGCTTTTTGTTCTTGTTGTTTTTATTTGTGACTTGCCAGAGCACTACCTCATATCGCCTTTTGCGACACATTTTTGCCCCCTTTTTTA
Organism: Melinopterus prodromus; assembly: GCA_964023965.1. Classification (NCBI taxonomy): domain Eukaryota; kingdom Metazoa; phylum Arthropoda; class Insecta; order Coleoptera; family Scarabaeidae; genus Melinopterus; species Melinopterus prodromus. The sequence goes on from OZ030394.1 coordinate 38,737,427, forward strand.
TCACGCCACATAATGGCCGACATATGTAATTTTAACCATACTGATTATTGTGAATCTCTTTTCCAGCCTTGCCTGATGATGGTCCTAACAAGGACCGAAATCGATTGTAAGAAACATTAACTATCTGCACGTCTAATTAAACGGTTCTGACAAACATAAGAACTTTTATTTTCTACCACAATTAATATGTTGCTGTACAATCTGTACTGGACATTTCAATAAACCGCCAAAACTATAGAAAAAGTTTTGAAAGTGACACTTGCATTCCTGCAAGTCAACCGTAATCCGGGCACATTCAGTTTATACATATGTGTGGAACAAACAGTTGTACCTATATAATAGAATATAAAATTATCTAACTATCTTATTTTTCAAAACATGCTAAGGGTGCATCTCTCCGTCTAGCGCTCGGCCGGCCGGGGTCGAGCGACACGTGTCGCCTGTCTCGCTAGCGAGGCGCCCGCCGCGCCGGTACAGGTTTGAACGCAACCAGACGTAAATATTACCGCAAAAACTTTTTTATGACTATGATTTGTCACGTTTTTTCTCATTTATACATATATACATATTTTATTGATACACACACACACACACACATAAAAACATAAATTTGGATATAGGCAATGTCGCTAACTTAAGTAGAAGTCGCTCATCGGAAAATTGCTTGTATCTAAAAAAATAAAGAAGAACAAAACTTTTTTTCTACGGAACAATTCGGCACAAAACTAATTCAATAGACTGGCATCGATAAATTTTCAAAATTCCAAAAAAGCTGTTCTGGCCCCTCCTCGGAAAATTGCTTATATCTTCGAAAATTGGTCGGAATAAAACTTTTTCTCAACGGAACAAAACGATACAAAGCTAACACAAAACTTTGGCATCGAAAAAAAATCTAAATTCCAATGTGGTGGGGCTGGCATTTCCCCAGCCCCTCCTCAAAAAAAATGGCTATATCTCGCGAGCGGAAGCGGAACAAAACTTTTTCTATACGGAACAATTCGACACAAAACTAACACAAAACTTTGGTATATTGCGATATTTCAAAATCCGCCATGGTGGGGGGCTGGAGAAATGCACCTGGATAAGTGACTTACTTTTATTTTTCCCGAATTTCGTCGCCGCTCTGTCCAATGCACGTTTTCGTTGCGTAGCCTCTATTTTGTTTACATCAAGTGTCGCCGCCTGGTCGCTCCGCGTGTCTGGTGTGTAATGCCGGCAATGCCGCCGTGCCGTCCCCGCTCGGTCGAGTCCGCTTCGTTTATCTGCTACCGCGTCGTTGTTTGATGTGTTACCGTTGTTCAGGCGGTATATTGGCGCAACACAAGTAAAACATTCGTTCGAGTTCTCTTTGAATAAATATATATTGAAAAATAGTAAATAAGTACAAAGTTGGTTGTCTAGTTAGATTCGGCAGGGCTTCTGAAGTTCGGCGATACGTCTGGAGCGTGGTCATCCTGGACGGCCGCGATCCCTTTCGCGCTGGCGTCCGTCTGCAGGATAAAGGGGATGTTGAAGTCTGGGCGTCGAAGATTTAGAGGTTTCTTCAGTTGGTCCTTGATTGTACGGAAAGCGCTTTCCGCTTTGGAGGTCCACTTGAATGGACTCTTGCCTCTTAATAAGTCTGTCAGTGGCTGAAGGATTTCCGCGCACTTTGGGATGAACTCCCGTAGCCAGCCGCAGAGGCCCAGAAAGCTTCTGAGCTGCTTTTTTGTTTTCGGCTGCGGTGTTCTCTGGATTCCCTGGATGTGGTGCGGCAATGGTTCGATTCCTCTTGGAATGATGCGGTGTCCCAGGTAATCCAGAGAAGTTTGCCCGAGCTGGCACTTCTCCGCGGCGAGATGCAGGTCGTGTGTTTGCAAGCGCTCCAATACCAGGTGAAGGTGGTCCAGGTGCCCCTCCCAACTATTGCTGTAGATGATGACGTCATCCAGGTATACAAATACACATTTCCGGACTAAACCGGGCAACACTTCACGCGTCATTAGGTTCTGGAAAGTTGAGGGAGCGTTCTTGAGACCAAAGGGCATCACCTTAAATTGGTATGTGGCTCCATCCAGTGTGGTGAACGCCGTGAGGTGCCTTGAAGACTTGGCCATGGGGACCTGCCAGTAGCCCGCTTTGAGGTCGAGGACGGAGAACACCGTTGCACTGCTGAGGTCCCGGAGCGCTTCAGAGATGATGGGCAGCGCTGACGACTCGTCCTTCGTTTGCGCGTTCAGCTTCCGGTAGTCGACGCAGAATCTGGTAGTCCCGTCCTTTTTTTGTACCATGACGATGGGCGAGGAGTAGCTTGATGTACTGGGTTCGATTATGTTCTCCTGCAGCATTTCTTCCACCTTGCGTGCGATGGTGCCCTTCGTGTGGGACGGGTAGCGGTACGGCGGCCTCCTGAACGGCTTGGCGCCGGGAAGTAGTCGTAAATGGTGCTTCGTCGTGCTCGTGGTAGAACCCGTGCTGGTGGAGAAGATGTGCCGGAATTTGTCGAGGGTGTTATTCAAGCGCTGCTGGAATTTTGGTGGGAAACCGCTACGGAACGTGAGCTTTTCTTCCTGGGTCGCCCGCGCGATGCGAGGTCTCTTCCAGAAAAAGGTGTGTCGTTGCACTGATCCGACGTGTAGGCACCTTCTCTGGAAATCCATTATCACACCCTCCTTCGCGAACCAGGGCACTCCCAAAATGACCGCATGTGATAAGCGACGCACGACCAGGAATTCCTCTTCAAAAGAAGCGTCCTCGATGAAGAAGCGGTGTGACACTGTTCCCAGGATGTCAAGTCCGGTAGTTTGGTCCGCCAGTGTAGCTCGTTGGGGTTGCCTCTTGAACTTTCCCGCGATTGACTCGTTGATAAAGTTGTGTGTTGATCCGGAGTCCAGAAGTGCTGGAATGGTGTTTCCGCCAAGCCCGACGGAAACTGTGGTTCTCAGGTTGTTGTTGGTGGATTGTAGGTGATTTATTGCGGCCGCGGTAGTCCTTCCGCCCAAAGGTCCCCGGCCGTTTGCCCGTTTCCCTGGTTCCTCAGTGAGGAGCAGTCTCGATGCCAGTGGTACCCCGGGCAATGGCGGCACTTAGGTAGATTATTCGGCTGGTTACTCACTGTTTTCTGGCGGAGAATGGGGCAGTACCTGTGCCAGTGATGCTCCGGGCAGTGGCTGCATTTTGGGGCCCGTGTTGCTGGTCCGGGTCCGGTTGAGGCTTGCTTCGCAAGGATCCCTGATTGAAGCAGCAGCTCCTCCAGTGCCGCGGCCTCGCGTCGCAGAGTCCGGATACAGGTCGGCGGGCCCCTGAGCGTCGCCTGGATGGCCGGCAGCATCAGAGAGATGTAGGTCGGGATGTCTTGGTCGTCGTTACGGTTCAATCTCGCCGCCTGGCGAGATTTTAGTTTCAGGAAATCCTGCACCGCCTCCCCTTGCTGCTGGTGCTTGGAGAAGTAGGCCCCGCTGATGGCACTCAGCGTCCTGGGGTCATTGAAGTGGTCCACGAGTTCGGCCGCGAACTGTGCGAACGGGAGGTCCAAATCGTCAAAGCGGCCGTACCAGCGAGCTGCGGGTCCGGTCAAGCGGCGGGCGGCGGTAGCGGTTCTGTAGTCGTCTGGGCATTCGGTCCGGAGAAAGTACAAGTCCAGCGCAGCCAAAAATTTCTCGGAGTCTTCGAGCGGGTCACCGGAGAATATTGGTGCATTGTCGCTGTCCTGTATTCGAAGTCTCTGAGCGAGATCGAACAGCGGCGTAAACAGCTCCGCTCTATTTTGTATACATCAAGTGTCGCCGCCTGGTCGCTCCGCGTGTCTGGTGTGTAATGCCGGCAATGCCGCCGTGCCGTCCCCGCTCGGTCGAGTCCGCTTCGTCTATCTGCTACCGCGTCGTTGTTTGATGTGTTACCGTTGTTCAGGCGGTATATTGGCGCAACACAAGTAAAACATTCGTTCGAGTTCTCTTTGAATAAATATATATTGAAAAATAGTAAATAAGTACAAAGTTGGTTGTCTAGTTAGATTCGGCAGGGCTTCTGAAGTTCGGCGATACGTCTGGAGCGTGGTCATCCTGGACGGCCGCGATCCCTTTCGCGCTGGCGTCCGTCTGCAGGATAAAGGGAATGTTGAAGTCTGGGCGTCGAAGATTTAGAGGTTTCTTCAGTTGGTCCTTGCTAGTACGGAAAGCGCTTTCCGCTTTGGAGGTCCACTTGTATGGACTCTTGCCTCTTAATAAGTCTGTCAGTGGCTGAAGGGTTTCCGCGCACTTTGGGATGAACTCCCGTAGCCAGCCGCAGAGGCCCAGAAAGCTTCTGAGCTGCTTTTTTGTTTTCGGCTGCGGTGTTCTCTGGATTCCCTGGATGTGGTGCGGCAATGGTTCGATTCCTCCTGGAATGATGCGGTGTCCCAGGTAATCCAGAGAAGTTTGCCCGAGCTGGCACTTCTCCGCGGCGAGATGCAGGTCGTGTGTTTGCAAGCGCTCCAATACCAGGTGAAGGTGGTCCAGGTGCCCCTCCCAACTATTGCTGTAGATGATGACGTCGTCCAGGTATACAAATACACATTTCCGGAGTAAACCGGGCAACACTTCACGCGTCATCAGGTTCTGGAAAGTTGAAGGAGCGTTCTTGAGACCAAAGGGCATCACCTTAAATTGGTATGTCGCTCCATCCGGTGTGGTGAACGCCGTGAGGTGCCTTGAAGACTTGGCCATGGAGACCTGCCAGTAGCCCGCTTTGAGGTCGAGGACGGAGAACACCGTTGCACTGCTGAGGTCCCGGAGCGCTTCAGAGATGATGGGCAGCGCTGACGACTCGTCCTTCGTTTGCGCGTTCAGCTTCCGGTAGTCGACGCAGAATCTGGCAGTCCCGTCCTTTTTTTTACCATGACGATGGGCGAGGAGTAGCTTGAAGTATTGGGCTCGATTATGTTCTCCTGCAGCATTTCTTCCACCTTGCGTGCGATGGTGCCCTCCGTGTGGGACGGGTAGCGGTACGGCGGCGTCCTGAACGGCTTGGCGCCGGGAAGTAGTCGTAAATGGTGCTTCGTCGTGCTCGTGGTAGCACCCGTGCTGGTGGAGAAGATGTGCCGGAATTTGTCGAGGGTGTTATTCAAGCGCTGCTGGAATTTTGGTGGGAAACCGCTACGGAACGTGAGCTTTTCTTCATGGGTCGTCCGCGCGATGCGAGGTCTCTTCCAGAAAAAGGTGTGTTGTTGCACTGATCCGACGTGCAGGCACCTTCTCTGGAAATCCATTATCACACCCTCCTTCGCGAACCAGGGCACTCCCAAAATGACCGCATGTGATAAGCGACGCACGACCAGGAATTCCTCTTCAAAAGAAGCGTCCTCGATGAAGAAGCGGTGTGACACTGTTCCCAGGATGTCAAGTCCGGTAGTTTGGTCCGCCAGTGTAGCTCGTTGGGGTTGCCTCTTGAACTTTCCCGCGATTGACTCGTTGATAAAGTTGTGTGTTGATCCGGAGTCCAGAAGTGCTGGAATGGTGTTTCCGCCAAGCCCGACGGAAACTGTGGCTCTCAGGTTGTTGTTGGTGGATTGTAGGTGATTTATTGCGGCCGCGGTAGTCCTTCCGCCCGAAGGTCCCCGGCCGCTTGCCCGTTTCCCTGGTTCCTCAGTGAGGAGCAGTCTCGATGCCAGTGGTACCCCGGGCAATGGCGGCACTTAGGTAGATTATTCGGCTGGTTACTCACTGTTTTCTGGCGGAGAATGGGGCAGTCCCTGTGCCAGTGATGCTCCGGGCAGTGGCTGCATTTTGGGGCCCGTGTTGCTGGTCCGGGTCCGGTTGAGGCTTGCTTCGCAAGGATCCCTGATTGAAGCAGCAGCTCCTCCAGTGCCGCGGCCTCGCGTCGCAGAGTCCGGATACAGGTCGGCGTGCCCCTGAGCGTCGCCTGGATTGCCGGCAGCATCAGAGAGATGTAGGTCGGGATGTCTTGGTCGTCGTTACGCTTCAATCTCGCGCGGCGAGATTTTAGTTTCAGGAAATCCTGCACCGCCTCCCCTTGCTGCTGGTGCTTGGAGAAGTAGGCCCCGCTGATGACACTCAGCGCCCTGGGGTCATTGAAGTGGTCCACGAGTTCGGCCGCGAACTGTGCGAACGGGAGGTCCAAATCGTCAAAGCGGCCGTACCAGCGAGCTGCGGGTCCGGTCAAGCGGCGGGCGGCGGTAGCGGTCCTGTAGTCGTCTGGGCATTCGGTCCGGAGAAAGTACAAGTCCAGCGCAGCCAAAAATTTCTCGGGGTCTTCGAGCGGGTCACCGGAGAATGTTGGTGCACTGTCGCTGTCCTGTATTCGAAGTCTCTGAGCGAGATCGCACAGCGGCGTAAACAGCTCCGTGATGTCCTATTTCGAATCCCCGGATTGGCTGACTGGAACGGCTCGGAAGCTGAAGTTGAGGTTGTCGGTGGAAAGTCCTGGTTGGATGGTCGGGTTCTTGTGTTGCGCCATCTTTGTGGGTGTGGGCTCCTCCGGGTCGGAGCTGTCCGATGCCTGGTCCAATGGTTGGTGTTGTCGGAAGCGAAGATTGTAGGTTTTCTTCTGGTTCTTCGGCATCGGTCAGAGGTACGTTGGGCGCCAATTGTTACCGTTGTTCAGGCGGTATATTGGCGCAACACAAGTAAAACATTTGTCACACTTGTATTTAAGTGACGTTTTCTATAATTTAAAAGAAGTTCAGACGCGCGGTTCGTTTTCAAGTCGCCACATCTTGACAGTGGTTTGAGCTTAGACGTTTTGTAGACGAATTGGAGTCCTTATATTTAATCTTGTCCGTTGCTTTCTTTTTTTTGAGAAACGCTTGTCACCGATTTTGCTAGTAATTTATTTAACGTTTATATGTCCCTTCGGGATCTTTCTGCGTATAGTTTAATTGTGAATCAACGATTTAGTCAACGATTTGTGTATGGTTTATTTACGACACGAGGTATAGTGTCCCGCTTACGTGTATTTGGCCAATTACATCAGCGCTACTAGGTTAATTTAATTTAACGCGTCGATCTGCGTCTACCGTTGACAAATTGCGTCTGATGTTGATATTTTGTGTACTTTTGAAATTATACTGCGGAAGTTCAAAGGCTTCAGTTCTGCGTCTGAACCGATTTACAGAGACTGTGGCCACTAGTGTCACCACCTATTTGGTTTATGCCTTAGCAATTATTTTGTTTCTATTGTTCGTGGTGTGGGGGAATATATTATGGATTTATGCGACCTTTTTACATCGCTTTGTCAATAAATTGTTTGCGATATTCTGTGCGTTTCACTGACGAGCTTCCTATCCTTTTCCAACCAAGTGTCTCAGTCCACTTGTCCACATTTAGGTGAAGACTGTGTGGCGCCCACTCCGTTACCCGTATGACCAATTTTGTTGCACCCCCCCCCCACTCTCCGATTGGAAGAGCCAGCTGAGGTCACCTGTGGATTATTTTTTGGAAGGCGAACGCAGGTAGGAGTTTTGCGGAATCACGGTGTAACAAAAGTCGGGGCCATAAAGAAAGGGCCCTATTGCGTAACTAGCAACGGATATCTGTACCGCCCACGCGTACGGAAAGCTAGTCGCAGTCTGGTTTGAAATCAGTACTGCCGCCCTTCCGTAGCCGGTACGACAAAAAATCCGCTTACTGCTACTCCCGCAGACCGCCTTGTCTCAGAAGCGTCTCTGTGAAACCCGTCCTGCGCGCACAGAAACACGTGGCCAAAATTGAGGATTCACAAGACAGCAGAAGATAGACTAGAAGATAGTGCAGTGGTGGAAGTCCTGATGTCACCGGTGCTGAGAAGCACAGGTCACTGAACAAACTAACTACTCTAGAAGAAACTAACGGGACGTGCACGTCCTGGCTTGGTGAAGCATAGACTGACGACTGGTCGTACGCCATCTTAAGAAACTATTTTTTATCAAGATTGGACCCGCGTAGTCTACCCCTACGTTTAAGAAAGCTCTAGTGGGAGTTATTCTCGTTGCAGGTATGTCTCCCATTAAAGGCTGGTTCATAATTGGCTTATTTCTGAAACAAACGACGAATTTATGCAAGATTGACTTAACCGTAGTTTTAACATTTGTCGACCAATATTTCTCTCTTACTGCTGCCAAAGTAGCTTGTTGACCGCAGTGCATGTTTCTTTTATGTTCAAATTCAATAATGAGCATCGTGAGTTTATGTTTCGCTGGTAGGAGGATCGGGTGTTTTTTATCCAATTGCAAATCCGAATTTCTGATTCTCCCCGCTACGCGTAATAGATTATCCTTATCAAGGAACACGTTTAAACGATATAATTTGCTTGTTTTCAATATTGGTTTATTTTTCTTTAAATTACTAATTTCTTCTGTGAATTGAGAATTTTGACATAATCTCAACAAGGTAGTTAATGACTCATTCAATTCTAATATTGTTAGTTCTCCTTGTCTTACTTCATCGTTCCTAAATTTAATGTTATTTATAAACCGCAAAACATATGCAAAAACTCTGTGTAATTTAGAAAAACTAGAAAATTTATTAAAAATTTCAAAATCCTGTCCCGATTCCTTGATCATATGAACCATTCGCTTTGTTTTTCTCCTTTCCGGTATTTACCTTTCACCGATTTCTTCCACACTTGTTGAATCACACATTTCCTTCATCAAAAACTCCGCTCCATTCCACCAAGAATCATATCCCTTTAGACGTTCTGGATCACACCGTCGTGAAATTATATCTGCGGGATTCCTTTCTGTCTATACCTGTCTCCATACCGCCTTCACTGTTAATTGTTGTATTTCATTGACTCTGTTAGCCACGTAAGAATTCCATTGATTCGGTTCTGCGGCTAACCAGTGCAGCACTATCATCGAATCACTCCAAAAACATCGTTACATTCGTGTCTAAAGATTTCTCAGCCTTTTCTAATCTTGCCGCTAGCAGTGCAGCGTTCATTCTAGTCTCGGTAACGTAATCCGTTTTAATGGAGCAATCCTGGACTTTGCACACAGTAAAGCTACATGACATTCTCCATGTTTCGAAATACTCTTTAGATAAACACAAGCTCCAAATGCCCTTTTAGAGGCATCGCTAAATGAATGCATCTCGATCGCTACGTCGTCTTTTATCAATACTTGCCTAGGTATATTAATTGTATTTATCATCTTCAGAGATTCATAAAATTGTTTCCATTCCATCAATAAGTTGGTCAGTACTTCATCATCCCATTCTATTTTAGTTCGCCATAACTCCTGTAACAATAGCTTTGCCCTTACTACTATTGGTCCCATTAAACCCATCGGATCAAATATTCTGGCTGTCGTAGAAAGAACATGTCGTTTTGTCACACGTTTCGCTTCGGTTAAACTGACGGTGTATGACAAATCATCTCTTCTTGGGTTCCATATTAGTCCTAGCGTTTTTACTTCGTCGTTTCTGGAAACGTTATATTCCAATTCTTCGTTTAATTCTTGTTGACCAGCAACTGGTCTGAATTTGAATTCCATTTCCTCAATATAAATCCAGCAGATGCTAAAATCTTTGCTATCTGATGTTTCAACATCCTTGCTTTCTCTATCGTTTCTGCTCCTGTCAACAAGTCGCCCATATAAGCTTTTTATAGCTTCAGCTGCTTCAGGGTATTCCAACTGATCTTCGATTGCTGTTTGTCGAACCGCCCTGCACGCTAAAAACGATGCGGGTGCAGTTCCGTAAGTTAACGAATTCAATCTGTAATGTTTAATTTCTTCATTCACATCCCTTCTCCATAAAATTCGTTGCATATCCCTTTGTCTTTCTTCCACATTACACTGTCGGTACATCTTCTCGATGTCTCCTGTAAAAACTATGTTATGTTTTCTAAATATTATAACTATTGACAGAAGATCTTTTTGTATGGTCGGTCCAGTTTTTAAGACATCGTTCAGAGACAGCCCTGAATCTGTCTTGGCTGATGCATCGAACACCACTCTAAGCTTTGTTGTAGTCGAACTCTCCTTTACAACTCCATGATGAGGAAGATAATATTTTAAAGTGTTCGTCGTGTCTTCTTTCAAATTTACTTCCGTCATGTGCCCTAGCTTCTGATATTCTTCTGAAAACTCGGTATAATTTTGTCTTAACGTATCATTTCTTTCCAGTCGTTTTTCCATCGATTTGTATCTCTCCTTTGCCCTTTCCAACGATTCTCCTAATTGATAAGAGTTTTCTCGTTCAGGCAAACTCAAGCAAAATCTTCCATCCTTATCTTTCTTGAAGGTCTTCAAAAAATGTTCCTCGCATTCCATTTCTTCTTTCGTATAATTCCTTTCAACGTTTAGCTCTTTGGTTACCCAAAATCTTTCAACTTGTTCATGCAAAGTGTTATCTGAAATGGTTAAATTACAAACGACTGCATTTTTTCTTCCTGTGTATGACGATCCAGCAAATATCGATCCTAATCTGGTTTCCTGCATAATCGGCCATCCACCTCTTAATCGTCTCTGTCCAGGTAATAGTACTTCAAAGAACACGCAGGCTGCCAATAATATATCAATTGGTCCTGATCTGGCAAATCCTTCGTCTGTTAATTTCAAATCCTTCGGAATTTCCAGGCGTGTACTATCAAGCGTCATTTGAGGTAAATCGCTCGTAATTCTATGAATTATCAAAAATGATTCTACTGTCGAATAACTGCCGTCTCCAGATTCTATTGCTGTTCTAGTCATCTTTTCTACATTACCTATCACCTTCTCTATTCCAGATATCGTCATATTTATGTTTCTTGTATTCAACTGCAATCTTTCTACTAGTTGTTCTGTCATAAAATTAGTTTGGCTAGCTCCGTCCAATAGTGCCCTGCACAAAATGTCATCTCCGTTAGCTCCCTTGACCCTTACTAAAGCTGTTGGCAGTAGCACTTGTCCCTTGCTGTTACATGTGATCGTTATTAATTCTTCGGTTTGTTCTTTATGTTCTTCTACATTTTCTTTCTCTATCTGTATTGTTGCGCTCACCTTTTCGTTCCTTTTCTCGTCTTTAGCCACCGTTGATGGCTGTGATACTGGTTCTTGCGACACATGAAGCAAATGATGATGTTTTTTCTGACAGTATTTACATGATACGGATCGACATTCTGCACACCTGTGCCCTGGTCTCACACAATTCATGCATAATTTGTGTTTTTTAATGTCATACAATCTTTCCTTCACGGTCATTCTTTGAAATTTATCGCAATTTTGATTCCAGTGTGACCCTTTGCAAAATGAGCAAATCGGCTGACTCATTGTAGCGTGAACTACAGACTTGACTTGACGAAAATTTACTCAGCTTGTTTTTATTGTCAATAGTTTCCAGCAATTGGCATCTTTTATTTAGAAAATCTAACAGTTTTTGTATGGTGACCTTATCTATGTCTTCATCTGACACCACTTCCTCCCATTCCTTTCTCGTAGTCGCGTCCAATTTTGATGTTAGGGTATAAATTATGGGTGTGTCCCATTTGTCGGTAGGTTGCCCTAGAGCCGCTAATGATCGAAATTTTGTATTGAAACTGTCTACAAACTTTCGTAATAAAATCTGAGACTCGTATTTAATTGGTGCTAGTTCATATATAGCCCGCATATGTGAAGTAACAATCAGTTTTTTATTTTCAAAACGTTCTTTAAAAATTCCCCACGCGATATCGTAATTAGCCTCTGATACCTCTAACGAATCTAAAATTTGTGACGCTTCTCCCTTTAGACAAGATCGCAAATATGCGAAATTTTTGTATTCCCGCTAAATTAGGATTATTATTGATTAAACTTTTGAATGTATCACGAAATGTGATCCATTGTTGGTAGTCTCCTCTAAATTCAGGCAAATTTATATTTGGTAATTTAATTTGACTCATTGTTAAACAATTTAACCCATCTGCTATCGCGCCTACAGATCCTTGCACAGAACCCGCTTGCCCATTACTTGACGTGCCACCGCTACCTAAAATTCCGCGAGCCAATGTAACCGCCGCGTAATAAATACTTTAAAAATTTTCGCGCTCTTCGTCTTCGATTTCACCGCCAAGTAACAACTCTATACTACACTGAATTTCATCAAATTTATCGAGCAAACCATCGAGCCGTTGTAACCGCGCTTGTAATTCAAAGTTATCCTCACCTTTCGCATCTTTCAAGAATGTTTGGAATCTGGTCAGCTGCGGTTTCAGCGCACCTCGTTTTAATTTCAAAGTTGCTACGTCCGACATTATATCTAATACTCGTTTGTTGTCAGGTAAAAAACGATATGTTGTTTTATTTTGTATCAATAAAGGATTGTTAATAGAAAGGATAAGTGAGGTGCATTTCTCCAGCCCCACCATGGCGGATTTTGAAATATCGCAATATAGCAAAGTTTTGTGTCGAATTGTTCCGTATAGAAAAAGTTTTGTTCCGCTTCCGTTCGCGAGATATAGCCATTTTTTGAGGAGGGGCTGGTGAAATGCCAGCCCCACCACATTGGAATTTAGATTTTTTTTTCGATGCCAAAGTTTTGTGTTAGCTTTGTATCGTTTTGTTCCGTTGAGAAAAAGTTTTGTTCCGATCAATTTTCGAAGATATAAGCAATTTTCCGATGAGGGGCCAGAACATCTTTTTTGCAATTTTGAAAATTTATCGATGCCAGTCCATTGAATTAGTTTTGTGCCGAATTTTTCCGTAGAAAAAAACATTGTTCCTCTTTATTTTTTTAGATACAAGCAATTTTCCGATGAGGGACTTCTATTTAAGTTGGCGACATTGCCTATATCCAAATTTATGTTTTTATGTATGTGTGTGTATCAATAAAATAGGTATATATGTATAAATGAGAAAAAACGTGTCAAATCATAGTCATAAAAAAGTTATTGCGGTAATATTTACGTCTGGTTGCGTTCTAACCTGTACCGGCGCGGCGGGCGCCTCGCTAGCGAGACAGGCAACACGTGTCGCTCGACCCCGGCTGGCCGTGTGCTAGACGGAGAGATGCACCCTTTGCATGTTTTGAAAAACAAGATAGTTAGATAATTTTATATTCTATTATATAGGTACAACTGATTATTATGTTTGTTCCACACATATGTATAAACTGAATGTGTCCGGATTACGGTTGACTTTCAGGAATGCAAGTGTCACTTTCAAAACTTTTTCTATAGTTTTCGCGGTTTATTGAAATGTACAGTACAGATTGTACAGCAACATATTAATTGTTCTGAATTATTTCCGCAGATACAAGTAATTTATTCAATACGTCTGGGAAACCCCACGTTATTAGTTGGAAATTGAAGTATTTTCTTATGCCAACGTTTAATATTAGCTAGTAGCTAGTACTATTAGTTTAATATTAGTATCAAAATTATTCGTAGTGAAAAAGTTTTGTTCCGACTTAGTTTCGGAAATACGGATTTCTATAAGCAATTTTCCTGATAGTGCTGGGAAACCCCGGTTTATTGTTTGGAAAATCCGTTCCTTCTCAATCCCAACTTATTGTGTTAGCTTTAATATTGAATTATTCCGTACAGATAAAGTTTTGTTCCGGTTCCGTTCGTGAGATTTAGGCGGTTTTTTGCTGAGGAGAGGCTGGAGACAGGGCACGGCCTCGGTGGAAATTTGAAATTTTCTCGATGCCAAAGTTTTGTGTTAGCTTTGTATCGTTTTGTTCCGTTGAGAAAAAGATTTGTTCCGACCTATTTTCCGAGATATTTTCTGAGGAGAGCTAAGAGTTGACAATTGATAATTAATTACTGAAAATACCGAATACCCGAAAAGGTTGATAGTGGGGGGGGGCGTAGCGGGTCAACGCTGTGGACCAAGGAGAGCTATAGGGCAAGGACAAGGCTTAAAACCCTGCGTTCCGAGTTTCTGGCTGTACCTCCGCGGTGGCGACCCGAGACGTGAGAACCAACCCCACGTGTTTGTGCCGTGCGTGGCGTCCCGGAAGTCAGGATGATAGGAACCTGGTGGCTGAGCAGGACGCAACACTCCACTTTGGCCTGGATTTCTGACGAGAAGGGCGGTCGGGACTAACCCACCCCGATCAATCGGCTGCGTCGTCGGGTCAGACGGCCGACAGGGTGAGCGCTCGGGAGGTTTGGAACACGCGGGGGGCCCCCCCGGTGCGGCGTATCTTGCTGGGTGCGCACACTGGTGGGTTTACTTCCCGTCGTTGTGACTACCTCTTTGGCGCTATATCATCTTGGTAGCCCTGACGTCTATATGACGTCCCCTTTTGCGGGCTCCATGGCGGGTGGGGAGCCGAGATGATGAATCGAACTATATTCCCATGGAACTCTCTGACTAACCAGCTCTGGAGGCTGCTTCGGCAACTCCAAACCCTTTACCGTCCACTTCGGGGACGCAAAAACAAGCTAGGGGCGCGTCCACTGACACCCCCAAAGCTAAAGCACACGAGAGGACTGTTTCTGACACCTCAAGTGAAGACCCACAAGGCTTCAAGCTAGCGAGACGCGGGCGACGCGTCAGCGGTGCGGAAGCCAAAAGAAGGAAGAGGGCCAAGGAGGCTGAAGCGAGAGCTACAGCAGCCGACCAAAGACGGCCACTCCCATCCAAGAGCACCGACACCAGGGGGAAAGGCGCTTCGCGCTACCCCCAGAAATGGGTCGACTCAAAGAAACGGGTGCAGGCAGAGAGGAAGGAGTCCCCTCGTAGGGAAACCCCCTCTCATGCCGCCCCAAACGAGAAGAAGCGGCAACTCTCGACTGGCACCACCCCCTCGCCGGCTCTTCCTTGGAAGAAACCCGACACAGGGAGGCGGATTGCACCGGCCCAGTTAGCAACCACTTCAACAAAATCAGCATACAGCGAGGCTGTGAAGGCACACCTTAGGGTTGCCATCATAGACCGCAGTAATCTCCTGGGAAAACTTTCACAGGATGAGGCTGACAAAATCAGAGACGTCCTGGATAAAGAGTTTGAGCTCATGTACGCAGGATCCTCAACACCTCCGCCGCGGTTCAGTTCACTCACGTACAACGGCGAAATACTCAGAGTCAACTGTGACGACAATGGCACGGTGGAATGGTTGAAAGAAACCGTGAGCCGCATCAAGCCGTGGGAGGGAGCCATGCTGGACGTAGTGAGGGTAGACTGCCTTCCCAAGCTCACTAAGGTGTCCCTTTGGATACCTGAGCAGGGGAAAAAAGGCGAACCGGACCGAGATCTCACGATCAAGGTCCTAGCCTGGCAGAACCCTGAACTCGCCATATCCAAGTGGTGTGTCTTCCACCATGAAATTAGAAGAGATCCGCTTGGACAACTTTTCGTCTTCGGGGTCGATGACAAAACCATCGAAACCTTGAAACACAGGAAGAGCAAAGTCAGCTACCGCTTTCTGGCACTCACTGTGAGAATCAGGGACGAAACACAAGAAACGGAGAAGGAAAAGGAGGACGGAACAATCGCCCCACCCACACAAGGGGAAAGCGCCAGTTCCACTCCCATGGAGACAGACGTCGCTCCTGCCCAACAGCAGGCAGACGACGCTGATCGACTCATCTCCCAACCCAAAGAGGGAAGTGCTCCAGACACACCCATCCTAGCGGACAGGACACAACAGCCCACCGCAGGAGCATCGCAGGAGCCCCCTCAATAAAAAGTCAACTAGCCAGCGGATAAAGAGGGTCCCCAACACCAACGCAATGGCTAGCAAGACAACACAGGTAATACAATGCAACCTACATCACAGTAGATCTGCGGTGGCGACACTTTGTCGCCACCTCGATGTGATGAATAACACCCTAGCCCTGATCCAGGAACCGTGGATCGTTGGTGCCTGTATCAAGGGCTTTGGAAAACTTAATGGCACTGTTTTTAGCAAACCCTCAGAAACGAAGCCTAGAGCAGCCATATACGTCCCCAGGCAATATCAAGCTACATTCGCACCGCACTTGTCAACCTCCGATCTAGTAGCGGTCCAACTTGACATCACCACGACCTCAGGGAAGGAGAGGACAATACTGGCCTCGGCCTACCTCCCACAGGATGCTTCCACCCCACCGCCAACCAGAGAGCTGAAAGCCCTAGTTACCCATTGCACGAGGAACGGTATGAAACTCATAGTAGGATGCGACGCAAATGCCCACCATGTCGCCTGGGGCAGCGCCAACATCAACTACAGAGGTAAGCTACTGCATGATTTTATAGTTAACAATAATCTAGATATACTTAACCGTGGCAACGAAGCTACTTTCGTAACGTCGCGCAGCCAGACTGTGATCGATATCACACTGGCCTCAAACAGTATATCAAACACCATAGGTGACTGGCATGTGTCAGATTCCGTGACCATGTCTGATCACAGATGGGTACAGTTTTCAATAAGGGCCAGTGAACGCTCAGTAAAACTATATAGAAACCCTAAACGCACAGATAGAGACACCTTCAGTGACCTACTAAGCGGGAAACTTCAACTACTGTCCCAAACAGTACCACAAACAAACAAAAATCTTGAACGGTATGTAAATACTGTCCAAAACACTAATCAAATCATACCACAAAGCATGCCCCATGCAAGCGGCTGAGAACAATAGTGCCACTGCTGCTTGGTGGTGTGCTGAACTGGAAAACCTAAGGAAAATGGCCAAAATTCAATATAACAAAGCCAAATTCTCCAAATCAAATTCAGACTGGGAAGTTTTCAAAAACACCCACAAAGAATTTAAAAAACTCGTAAGACAAAAACAAAGGGAAGCATGGAGAGCCTTTTGCGGGGAAGTGCAAAGCACTACCGTAGTTGCCAAACTAAAAAAGGTCTTCTTCAAGGATCCACTACCAGATATAGGCATCCTTAAACGCGAAGATGGGAGCTTCGCAGATGACCTAGATGAAAGCATGCAAATACTAATGCAATCTCACTTTCCAGGAAGCACACCCCTAACTGACAGGAAGTGGGCGAGGAGCGCCCAGGTCAAGCCCACACTAGACGACTGGCACCTGACAGAACGCCTAGTGGACCTGGAGAAGCTTACCTGGGCCATATCAACGTTTTCACCCTTCAAATCTCCGGGACCTGATGGGATATTTCCCGCCCTATTACAATGGGGTCTGGAAATCATCAGTCCCCACATTATCAACATTTTGCGGGCCAGTTTAGCACTGCGCTATATACCCCGGAAATGGAGAGAAGTAAAAGTAATCTTTATCCCCAAACCAGGTAAACAAGATTACTTCAACACCAAGTCGTACCGACCAATTAGTCTCACATCCTTTCTCCTGAAAACCATGGAAAAATTATGTGACAGACATCTACGGGAAAAACTTTCCGAAACAATACCTCTACACCCAAATCAGCATGCATACATGCAAGGAAAGTCCACTGAATCTGCACTGCACATGGTAGCAGGACGCATAGAAAAATCACTGGACAACAAGCAGTCAACCCTAGGAGTGTTCATAGACATTGAAGGGGCTTTTGACAAAACGATGTTCCATAAAATTAAAACCTCTCTTATGGAACACAACGTAGAAACGTTAATAACCGAATGGATCGACAATATGCTGCAGGAAAGAGCAGTAAACGTCAATGTAGGCACCCAATCTGTAAGATGTCTTGTAGCCAAAGGGTGCCCACAGGGTGGAGTTCTCTCACCCCTGCTGTGGAACCTGGTCCTAGACAGCCTACTAAAGGTTCTAAACCGAGAAGGGTACTACACAATAGCTTACGCAGATGATCTAACAATTCTGCTTACAGGTAAATTTGAGGATACAATATGTGACAGGATGCAATCCGCCCTCAACTTAATCACCACATGGTGCAAAGATCACTCACTCTCAGTCAGCCCTGGGAAAACAGAGATGGTACTCTTCACCAGAAAAAGAAAACTACCACAACTACGAGCACCCACGCTCCTAAACACCAAGCTTTCCTTTGCTGCCAAGGTGAAATATCTGGGCATAACCTTTGACAGCAAACTAAGATGGGGAGACCATCTGGAAGACAGAGCAAAAAAAGCACACATATCTTTTTGGCAGTGCCGCAGAGCGATAGGACGAATGTGGGGGTTTTCGCCTAAAATCGCAATGTGGATATACACTGCCATCATACGACCTATGCTAACCTACGGAGCAGTAATATGGTGGCCCAGAACCAAACTTAAGATGGCTATCAAAGACCTCAATCACATACAAAGGACCGCATGCCTAAACATAACAGGAGTCATGCACACCACACCGACGGCCGCGATGGAGGCAATGCTCTGCCTGCCGCCCCTTGACATTCATGTGGAGGAAGTGGCCTTGGCGGGCATCCTCCGGCTCCGTACGGCAGGATTCTGGGAGACTGGCAGGGTTGGCGAGGCTCGTCTCCACCTCTGGCGCGAGGCTGTCCTACGCACACCTCTCCTTGAGGCTCAGGTAGATGACTTTCCACCCCGCTATATCTTCAGAAGGTCCTTCACAACATCCCTCACACCACCAACCCAGGGGGAAAAACAGGATCTGTCCACATATACACAGACGGTTCAAAATACCCACATACTTCTGGTGCAGGAGTGTTCTCCCGAGCACCGAATATGAAAATCGGTCTACCACTAGGACGGTACACGACTATAACGCAAACAGAGCTGATTGCCTTAACAATCGCAGCCAAAACTATTACTGAAAAAGGTATAAGTGGCAAAAATGTGCTGATCCTAACGGACAGCAAAGCAACAATACAAGCGCTGTCTAGACCTCTAACAACCTCCAGACTTGTACAACAATGCACCGTAGCCCTGACAAAAGCAGCACAGGCAAATAATAAGGTATCCATCCACTGGATAAAGGGGCACGGTAAAAGTAAAGGGAACAGGGAAGCGGATCGCTTGGCAAAACACGCTGCGAGGACTCCCTATATAGGACCTGAGCCAGCGATACCACCGACCCTAAAAACAATACTCAACGAACTAAGAGGAACATCCCACACTCTCTTCAGGAGCAGATGGGATGAAACCACCAAGTGCGTCTTTTCAAAGGAAACCCTAAGAGCCCCTTGCCCAAAGACCACAATGTACTACCTTCAACTCACCAGAAGCAACCTCAGACTGCTAACTGGTATCTATACAGGGCACTGCAGGCTAAAAAAGCATCTTACCGGCATTGGAATCTTAGAGGACCAAATGTGCAGAGGATGCGAAAGCGAGGAAGAGACGGCAGAACACTTTCTGTGCGAGTGTCCGGCACTTTCGACATTACGTCAACGTTTCCTGGGTGAAAGATGGCTGGATTTATCCGCCATCAGAGATGTTCCGCCGAGCGACATCCTCGCCTTTACGAAGGCCGCAGGATGGCTCGAGGCAGACACAGCTTAGGCCACATGAACCCCTCGGAGGTTAGCAAAAGGGGCCTAAATAAATAGCTTATATCTCGGGAAATAGGTCGGAACAAAACTTTATCTCAACGGAACAAAACGATACAAAGCTAACACAAACCTTTGGCATCGAAAAACTTTCGAATTCCCAAAAAAGTTTTACAGCCCCTCCTCCGAAAATAGCTTATATCTCGGGAAATAGGTCGGAACAAAACTTTATCTCAACGGAACAAAACGATACAAAGCTAACACAAAACTTTGGGATCGAAAAAATTTCGAATTTCCAAAAAGGTTTTCCAGGCCCTCCTCCGAAAATACCTTATATCTCGGGAAATAGGTCGGAACAAAACTTTATCTCAACGGAACAAAACGATACAAAGCTAACACAAAACTTTGGCATCGAAAAAATTTCGAATTTCCAAAAAGGTTTTCCAACCCCTCCTCCGAAAATAGCTTATATCTCGGGAAATAGGTCGGAACAAAACTTTATCTCAACGGAACAAAACGATACAAAGCTAACACAAACCTTTGGCATCGAAAAACTTTCGAATTCCCAAAAAAGTTTTCCGGCCCCTCCTCCGAAAATAGCTTATATCTCGGGAAATAGGTCGGAACAAAACTTTATCTCAACGGAACAAAAGGATACAAAGCTAACATAAAACTTTGGCATCGAAAAAATTACGAATTTCCAAAAAGGTTTTCCAGCCCCTCCTCCGAAAATAGCTTATATCTCGGAAAATAGGTCGAAACAAAACTTTATCTCAACGGAACAAAACGATACAAAGCTAACACAAAACTTTGGCATCGAAAAAATTTCGAATTTCCAAAAAGGTTTTCCAACCCCTCCTCCGAAAATAGCTTATATCTCGGGAAATAGGTCGGAACAAAACTTTATCTCAACGGAACAAAACGATACAAAGCTAACACAAAACTTTGGCATCGAAAAAATTTCGAATTTCCAAAAAGGTTTTACAGCCCAGCCCCTCCTCCGAAAATAGCTTATATCTCGGGAAATAGGTCGGAACAAAACTTTTTCTCAACGGAACAAAACGATGCAAAGCTAACATAAAACTTTGGCATCGAAAAAATTTCGAATTTCCAAAAAGGTTTTACAGCCCCTCCTCCGAAAATAGCTTATATCTCGGGAAATAGGTCGGAACAAAACTTTATCTCAACGGAACAAAACGATACAAAGCTAACACAAAACTTTGGCATCGAACAAATTTCGAATTTCCAAAAAGGTTTTACAGCCCCTCCTCCGAAAATAGCTTATATCTCGGGAAATAGGTCGGAACAAAACTTTTTCTCAACGGAACAAAACGATGCAAAGCTAACATAAAACTTTGGCATCGAAAAAATTTTGAATTTCCAAAAAGGTTTTCCAACCCCTCCTCCGAAAATAGCTTATATCTCGGGAAATAGGTCGGAACAAAACTTTATCTCAACGGAACAAAACGAAACAAAGCTAACACAAAACTTTGGCATCGAAAAAATTTCGAATTTCCAAAAAGGTTTTACAGCCCAGCCCCTCCTCCGAAAATAGCTTATATCTCGGGAAATAGGTCGGAACAAAACTTTTTCTCAACGGAACAAAACGATGCAAAGCTAACATAAAACTTTGGCATCGAAAAAATTTCGAATTTCCAAAAAGGTTTTACAGCCCCTCCTCCGAAAATAGCTTATATCTCGGGAAATAGGTCGGAACAAAACTTTATCTCAACGGAACAAAACGATACAAAGCTAACACAAAACTTTGCAATCGAATAAATTTCGAATTTCCAAAAAGGTTTTACAGCCCCTCCTCCGAAAATAGCTTATATCTCGGGAAATAGGTCGGAACAAAACTTTTTCTCAACGGAACAAAACGATGCAAAGCTAACATAAAACTTTGGCATCGAAAAAATTTTGAATTTCCAAAACGGTTTTACAGCCCCTCCTCCGAAAATAGCTTATATCTCGGGAAATAGGTCGGAACAAAACTTTATCTCAACGGAACAAAAGGATACAAAGCTAACATAAAACTTTGGCATCGAAGTAATTTCGAATTTCCAAAAAGGTTTTCCAGCCCCTCTTCCGAAAATAGCTTATATCTCGGAAAATAGGTCGGAACAAAACTTTATCTCAACGGAACAAAACGATACAAAGCTAACAAAAAACTTTGGCATAGAAAAAATTTCGAATTTCCAAAAAGGTTTTCCAGCCCCACCTCCGAAAATACCTTATATCTCGGGAAATAGGTCGGAACAAAACTTTATCTCAACGGAACAAAACGATACAAAGCTAACACAAAACTTTGGCATCGAAAAAATTTCGAATTTCCAAAAATGTTTTCCAACCCCTCCTCCGAAAATAGCTTATATCTCGGGAAATAGGTCGGAACAAAACTTTATCTCAACGGAACAAAACGATACAAAGCTAACACAAACCTTTGGCATCGAAAAACTTTCGAATTCCCAAAAAAGTTTTCCGGCCCCTCCTCCGAAAATAGCTTATATCTCGGGAAATAGGTCGGAACAAAACTTTATCTCAACGGAACAAAAGGATACAAAGCTAACATAAAACTTTGGCATCGAAAAAATTACGAATTTCCAAAAAGGTTTTCCAGCCCCTCCTCCGAAAATAGCTTATATCTCGGAAAATAGGTCGAAACAAAACTTTATCTCAACGGAACAAAACGATACAAAGCTAACACAAAACTTTGGCATCGAAAAAATTTCGAATTTCCAAAAAGGTTTTCCAACCCCTCCTCCGAAAATAGCTTATATCTCGGGAAATAGGTCGGAACAAAACTTTATCTCAACGGAACAAAACGATACAAAGCTAACACAAAACTTTGGCATCGAAAAAATTTCGAATTTCTAAAAAGGTTTACAACCCCTCCTCCGAAAATAGCTTATATCTCGGGAAATAGGTCGGAACAAAACTTTTTCTCAACGGAACAAAACGATGCAAAGCTTTGGCATCGAAAGAATTTTGAATTTCCAAAAAGGTTTTCCAGCCCCTCCTCCGAGAATAGCTTATATCTCGGAAAATAGGTCGGAACAAAACTTTTTCTAATAATAATAATAATAATAATAATTCTTTATTGTGCTAACAAGACATACACTTTTACACTCGTCAAAAAATACCTTAAGCAAACTAAGACTACATATAAAAATTTAATTAAATTGAATGACAATTGCAATTTAAAAATTCACTAACATCAAAAAAAGCGCTTTCGAGTAGGAAATACTTCATGCGCTTTTTAAGGACACCAGCAGGCAAGGTTCTAATATCAACCGGCAACTTATTAAAATATTGTATGACCATATATACTGGCCCATGTTGCGTTCTTGACAATCTACAAAAATCGTGTCGTATGTCCTGTCTCCCCCGGGTTTCATAACCATGATGATCACCATGGACCCGGAAATGATCCTTATTTCCACGAGCATACAAAATGGCGCTCAAGATGTACAATGACGGCACTGTCAATATGCCGAGCTGCGAAAACAAGTGTCTGCAGTTATCTTTATACCCCAGACCCCCCAAAACACGAATAGCTCTGCGCTGCAACCCAAACATATAAGAGCTTGCCGGACTACCTCCCCATGCTAAAATACAATAATTTATGTGAGAATGTATCAGGGCGAAATAAGCTGTTCTAACGACCTCACCAGAGACTGACGTAACCAGCCTTCTCAGAACAAAAATGTTTCTGCTTATCTTTGACCCGACTTTTCGTGCATGCGCGTCAAACTTAAGGTTTGGGGGAGTAATATATATGCCTAGCATATTTGCGAAGCTTGGGTTCTCGAGCTCAAATCTACGCAACGTGAACAACATCTCGACCGTTTTGCTGTCATTAATGAGTAATTTGTTTGTCACAGTCCACCGTCGAATTGAGTTAAGGACAACCTGTGACCTAAGCTGCGCCTCCTGGTAGTTGCTGCCATGCACAATAACTGTCGCGTCGTCAGCGTATAAAATACATTTCGCATGATCTGCTAGGTAGAAGGGCAAGTCGTTGATAAATAAAATGAAAAGGAGGGGACCCAAGATTGAGCCTTGCGGTACACCTCTATCTACAGGAAGGTCACCAGATGTGACTCCCCCATACTGTACGCGCTGTCGTCTTCCTGAAAGGTACGACTCAATCAGTTTCAACGCCAGTGTATCAAAATTATTCAGAGCAGCCAGCTTTTGCAGCAAAATAGCGTGCGAAACACAATCGAACGCGCGTGACAAATCCAGGAGAAAAGTAATGCAGTATTCACCGCTCTCAAATAAGCCCAAACAATCCATATATATATATATATATATATATATATATATATATATATATATAGCGTGCGAAACACAATCGAACGCGCGTGACAAATCCAGGAGAAAAGTAATGCAGTATTCACCGCTCTCAAATAAGCCCAAACAATCCACAACGCACTTCACCACTGTATCTGCCGTCGACATGCCCTTGCGAAAGCCGAATTGATGGGGAAAAATCACTTTATGATCCTCTACATATTTGGTTATTCGGCTAAATAACGCCCTCTCGTACACCTTTGAAAAAACTGGCAGGATGCTAATTGGGCGATAATTACTTATCATAGTTGCATCACCGCCCTTAGAAATTGGAATAACCCTGGCATGTTTCAGTAATTCCGGAAATTCGCCCGTGGTAAACGAAGAGTTTATCAATTTAGTAAGCGGTGATACAAGTAGGCTAACACTTCTTTTTATAAAATTCACCGTCACGCCATATACATCCTTTGAATTACTTTTCTTTAAGCCGGCTAAGATACCACGAACCTCTGCCGGCGATACTCCAGTCAACGAAAATGGAAGTTCAGATGAAAACGGAATGTTATAAATATCCAACGGTTTTTCATTTGTGGCGGGGAGGGAATGACCCAACGTACGGGGAATTTCGACAAAATAACTGTTTAGATCGTCCGGTTCAAAATAAGACGCGTTCTTCTTAGACGGAGCTCTAAAAGTGTCGATGAGATGCCACATCGCCGTGGTCGCGTTGCTGGCATTCTTAATGTAGTTACTAGAAGCCTCAATTTTTGTCTTTGAAATTTCTTTCCTATAAATTGACCGTTGTTGTTTTTTGATTTCAAGTAAATCATCAGTTTTAAATTGTCTATATAAGTCGCAGATAAGATTATACTCTGATCTACGCTTTTTTAGGGCCTCATTATACCAGTGTAACCCGCGGTCTCTGCATCTAACAGTTAATGGACGCTCGGTAAAACAAAAATTGAACAGTGAAACAAACTCGTCATGGAATAAAATATACTTAACGTCTGCGCTCAACGAATCGTCAGCCACATATGCAAAGTCTCGTCCGGCAAAGTTCTGGAAAAATTCCAGGCACCCCGCAGCAGTTATTGGCCGAACCATTTTTGCTTCGTACTTTGCTGCTGGCACACCGCCAGACACAACCAACACACCCTGTCCATGGTGATCCGATACATTTCAATTATAAATAGCCGATTTATAATTATCACCGGAGAAGTTAATAAATATGTTATCCAAACAATTATTTCCGCGCGTTGGATTGTATATCGTCTGAACAAAGCCATACGACACGAATATATCAGTCAGCCTAGAGGCATTGCCGGTTGATGCGCCAAACCATACATTAAAATCTCCCGCCAAGATTACTTGCTTGTGAACAGATAGCCTGTCTAACATTTCGCTAATCACATTACAAAACACATTAAAATCTCCAGATGGAGAACGATAAATACACACTATTACAATATTGAACGATTTACATATAACACCAGCCAATTCGCAGTGGATTTCGGTTGAAACCTCATTAACGCAACGGAACAAAACGATGCAAAGCTAACACAAAACTTTGGCATCGAAAAAACTTCGAATTTCCAAAAAGGTTTTTCAGCCCCTCCTCCGAGAATACCTTATATCTCGGAAAATAGGTCGGAACAAAACTTTTTCTCAACGGAACAAAACGATACAAAGCTAACACAAAACTTTGGCATCGAAAAAATTTTGATTTTCCAAAAAGGTTTTTTAGCCCCTCCTCAGAAAATAGCTTATATCTCGGAAAATAGGTCGGAACAAAACTTTTTCTCGACGGAACAAAACGATACAAAGCTAACACAAAACTTTGGCATCGAGAAAATTTCAAATTTCCACCGAGGTCGTGCCCTGTCTCCAGCCTCTCCTCAGCAAAAAAGCCTAAATCTCACGAACGGAACCGGAACCAAACTTTATCTGTACAGAACAATTCAATATTAAAGCTAACACAATAAGTTGGGATCGAGAAGGAACGGATTTCCCAAGCAATAAACCGGGGTTTCCCAGCACTATCAGGAAAATTGGTTATAGAAATCCGAATAATTTTGATACTTGGCTAATATTAAACGTTGGCATAAGAAAATACTTCAATTTCCAACTAATAACGTGGGGTTCCCAGACGTATTGAATAAATTACTTGTATCTGCGGAAATAACTCAGAACAATTAATATGTTGCTGTACAATCTGTACTGTACATTTCAATAAACCGCCAAAACTATAGAAAAAGTTTTGAAAGTGACACTTGCATTCCTGCAAGTCAACCGTAATCCGGGCACATTCAGTTTATACATATGTGTGGAACAAACAGTTGTACCTATATAATAGAATATAAAATTATCTAACTATCTTGTTTTTCAAAACATGCTAAGGGTGCATCTCTCCGTCTAGCGCTCGGCCGGCCGGGGTCGAGCGACACGTGTCGCCTGTCTCGCTAGCGAGGCGCCCGCCGCGCCGGTACAGGTTTGAACGCAACCAGACGTAAATATTACCGCAATAACTTTTTTATGACTATGATTTGTCACGTTTTTTCTCATTTATACATATATACATATTTTATTGATACACACACACACATAAAAACATAAATTTGGATATAGGCAATGTCGCTAACTTAAGTAGAAGTCGCTCATCGGAAAATTGCTTGTATCTAAAAAAATAAAGAAGAACAAAACTTTTTTTCTACGGAACAATTCGGCACAAAACTAATTCAATAGACTGGCATCGATAAATTTTCAAAATTCCAAAAAAGCTGTTCTGGCCCCTCCTCGGAAAATTGCTTATATCTTCGAAAATTGGTCGGAACAAAACTTTTTCTCAACGGAACAAAACGTTACAAAGCTAACACAAAACTTTGGCATCGAAAAAAATTCTAAATTCCAATGTGGTGGGGCTGGCATTTCCCCAACCCCTCCTCAAAAAAATGGCTATATCTCGCGAACGGAAGCGGAACAAAACTTTTTCTATACGGAACAATTCGACACAAAACTAACACAAAACTTTGGTATATTGCGATATTTCAAAATCCGCCATGGTGGGGCTGGAGAAATGCACCTCACTTATCCTTTCTATTAACAATCCTTTATTGATACAAAATAAAACAAAATATCGTTTTTTACCTGACAACAAACGAGTATTAGATATTTTCCCCGAGTTTCGTCGCCGCTCTGTCCAATGCACGTTTTCGTTGTGTAGCCTCTATTTTGTTTACATCAAGTGTCGCCGCCTGGTCGCTCCGCGTGTCTGGTGTGGAATGCCGGCAATGCCGGCGTGCCGTCCCCGCTCGGTCGAGTCCGCTTCGTCTATCTGCTACCGCGTCGTTGTTTGATGTGTTACCGTTGTTCAGGCGGTATATTGGCGCAACACAAGTAAAACATTCGTTCGAGTTCTCTTTGAATAAATATATATTGAAAAATAGTATATAAGTACAAAGTTGGTTGTCTAGTTAGATTCGGCAGGGCTTCTGAAGTTCGGCGATACGTCTGGAGCGTGGTCATCCTGGACGGCCGCGATCCCTTTCGCGCTGGCGTCCGTCTGCAGGATAAAGGGGATGTTGAAGTCGGGGCGTCGAAGATTTAGAGGTTTCTTCAGTTGGTCCTTGCTAGTACGGAAAGCGCTTTCCGCTTTGGAGGTCCACTTGAATGGACTCTTGCCTCTTAATAAGTCTGTCAGTGGCTGAAGGGTTTCCGCGCACTTTGGGATGAACTCCCGTAGCCAGCCGCAGAGGCCCAGAAAGCTTCTGAGCTGCTTTTTTGTTTTCGGCTGCGGTGTTCTCTGGATTCCCTGGATGTGGTGCGGCAATGGTTCGATTCCTCCTGGAATGATGCGGTGTCCCAGGTAATCCAGAGAAGTTTGCCCGAGCTGGCACTTCTCCGCGGCGAGATGCAGGTCGTGTGTTTGCAAGCGCTCCAATACCAGGTGAAGGTGGTCCAGGTGCCCCTCCCAACTATTGCTGTAGATGATGACGTCATCCAGGTATACAAATACACATTTCCGGACTAAACCGGGCAACAGTTCACGCGTCATTAGGTTCTGGAAAGTTGAGGGAGCGTTCTTGAGACCAAAGGGCATCACCTTAAATTGGTATGTGGCTCCATCCAGTGTGGTGAACGCCGTGAGGTGCCTTGAAGACTTGGCCATGGGGACCTGCCAGTAGCCCGCTTTGAGGTCGAGGACGGAGAACACCGTTGCACTGCTGAGGTCCCGGAGCGCTTCAGAGATGATGGGCAGCGCTGACGACTCGTCCTTCGTTTGCGCGTTCAGCTTCCGGTAGTCGACGCAGAATCTGGCAGTCCCGTCCTTTTTTTGTACCATGACGATGGGCGAGGAGTAGCTTGACGTACTGGGTTCGATTATGTTCTCCTGCAGCATTTCTTCCACCTTGCGTGCGATGGTGCCCTTCGTGTGGGACGGGTAGCGGTACGGCGGCCTCCTGAACGGCTTGGCGCCGGGAAGTAGTCGTAAATGGTGCTTCGTCGTGCTCGTGGTAGAACCCGTGCTGGTGGAGAAGATGTGCCGGAATTTGTCGAGGGTGTTATTCAAGCGCTGCTGGAATTTTGGTGGGAAACCGCTACGGAACGTGAGCTTTTCTTCCTGGGTCGCCCGCGCGATGCGAGGTCTCTTCCAGAAAAAGGTGTGTCGTTGCACTGATCCGACGTGTAGGCACCTTCTCTGGAAATCCATTATCACACCCTCCTTCGCGAACCAGGGCACTCCCAAAATGACCGCATGTGATAAGCGACGCACGACCAGGAATTCCTCTTCAAAAGAAGCGTCATCGATGAAGAAGCGGTGTGACACTGTTCCCAGGATGTCAAGTCCGGTAGTTTGGTCCGCCAGTGTAGCTCGTTGGGGTTGCCTCTTGAACTTTCCCGCGATTGACTCGTTGATAAAGTTGTGTGTTGATCCGGAGTCCAGAAGTGCTTGGTGTTTCCGCCAAGCCCGACGGAAACTGTGGTTCTCAGGTTGTTGTTGGTGGATTATAGGTGATTTATTGCGGCCGCAGTAGTCCTTCCGCCCGAAGGTCCCCGGCCGTTTGCCCGTTTCCCTGGTTCCTCAGTGAGGAGCAGTCTCGATGCCAGTGGTACCCCGGGCAATGGCGGCACTTAGGTAGATTATTCGGCTGGTTACTCACTGTTTTCTGGCGGAGAATGGGGCAGTCCCTGTGCCAGTGATGCTCCGGGCAGTGGCTGCATTTTGGGGCCCGTGTTGCTGGTCCGGGTCCGGTTGAGGCTTGCTTCGCAAGGATCCCTGATTGAAGCAGCAGCTCCTCCAGTGCCGCGGCCTCGCGTCGCAGAGTCCGGATACAGGTCGGCGGGCCCCTGAGCGTCGCCTGGATGGCCGGCAGCATCAGAGAGATGTAGGTCGGGATGTCTTGGTCGTCGTTACGCTTCAATCTCGCCGCCTGGCGAGATTTTAGTTTCAGGAAATCCTGCACCGCCTCCCCTTGCTGCTGGTGCTTGGAGAAGTAGGCCCCGCTGATGGTACTCAGCGCCCTGGGGTCATTGAAGTGGTCCACGAGTTCGGCCGCGAACTGTGCGAACGGGAGGTCCAAATCGTCAAAGCGGCCGTACCAGCGGGCTGCGGGTCCGGTCAAGCGGCGGGCGGCGGTAGCGGTCCTGTAGTCGTCTGGGCATTCGGTCCGGAGAAAGTTCAAGTCCAGCGCAGCCAAAAATTTCTCGGGGTCTTCGAGCGGGTCACCGGAGAATGTTGGTGCATTGTGGCTGTCCTGTATTCGAAGTCTCTGAGCGAGATCGAACAGCGGCGTAAACGGCTCCGTGATGTCCTGTTTCGAATCCCCGTATTGGCTGACTGGAACGGCTCGGAAGCTGAAGTTGAGGTTGTCGGTGGAAAGTCCTGGTTGGATGGTCGGGTTCTTGTGTTGCGCCATCTTTGTGGGTGTGGGCTCCTCTGGGTCCGAGCTGTCCGATACCTGGTCCAATGGTTGGTGTTGTCGGAAGCGAAGATTGTAGGTTTTCTTCTGGTTCTTCGGCATCGGTCAGAGGTACGTTGGGCGCCAATTGTTACCGTTGTTCAGGCGGTATATTGGCGCAACACAAGTAAAACATTCGTTCGAGTTCTCTTTGAATAAATATATATTGAAAAATAGTAAATAAGTACAAAGTTGATTGTCTAGTTAGATTCGGCAGGGCTTCTGAAGTTCGGCGATACGTCTGGAGCGTGGTCATCTGGATCGTTGTAGTCGAGGTGTTCTCTGTGGTCGAAGCGCTGCTCAAGTGTGTCCTTACCACCATACTTGATGAATTATTCGTTAGAGGCAAGGGGAGAACCCTTTCTGCCTCGACATGGTGTATAGAAATGCGCTAACTCCGCCGCGCATTACGAATGTGGTAGTAGCCCGTATGCGTTCTATTTTAAGAACACGGCTTTTTGGTTTGCGGGTCGTTGTACTTAAAGCTGACCTCGTCGGACTGGCTATGTAAATAGCGTCCTAGAGGTCTGAGTTTTTTCCACAAAAATAACGACAAAAAACACGACACAAATTTAAAAATTTTGTTTTTTTTTTGTTTCCTGGACAGCCGGACCTCTTAAGGCAGGTTTTCCTAGGAGCAGGTTTTTTACGCGGCGTACAACGTAACGTACGTCTTCTCAGACTACTGTCACTTTTGACAACACGCAAAGATCCCTTGACCAACCTATAAGTAGACCACCTGAATAGGTGATGCGCCACGTTTGGAAAACACAAATGCGCGGCGTATTAAGCTGTCAACTTGAAATGCGTTGTACGCTGCGTAAAAAACCTGCTCCTAGGAAAACCCGCCTTTAATTAAGCACCGGAGTGACTTAAAAACTACCGTGGTAAATTTTAAAAACCTGACTTTGGCAAGGATTGAACCTGCGTGTCTCCGAACAGGAGGCGAGTACTGTTACCACTGGGCTATGCGCCCGATGTACTTGTTGTTCTGGTATACGTCTATATGAGTGATACCACTCTATAGTAATACAATAAGCATAATTTGGGGCTATGGGGGCTGCCAGAGTTTCGGAACCGGAAGTCCGGAAACACACCAGCACCCAACAGCTCTTAGCAGACCAAAACACTGATAAAAATGCCTAGAAAGTAAACGAATAGCCAAAACGACGGCAATAGGGCCGCGCGATTGACTGATATTAAAACCAACGATAAAATAATAAATAGACAAACACTATTTAATAAATTATGAATAAATTATGACTACACAGATGACTAGAGGACATAACAGTGACGTGCACTAACGCTAAGGAACCGGCGGCGGTAGAAGCACCGTCTTTGGGCGGTTTCTGCGAGCTCTCAGCGTAGGATTATATGCGAGAGCCTCAGTGACCAGGGGGTTCGGGTGGAATGCTGCGATCTCCAGTCGCTTGATGTTCGAGTTTTTAATAAACTCGGCGATCCGTTCAATGCCAGTCGCATCGTGGACAACATCCATGCTTACTCGCCAGGGCGTGTTGGTGGCAATGCGCAAGAATTTATTCTGCTGGACCTGTAGCTTGTTGAGGTGACATGCAGCCGCAGTGCCCCAGACAAGACTACCGTATGTCATTACGGGTCTGACAATTTCGCGGTACAGAAGGAGCTTATTCGCTAGCGTTAGTCTGCTGCCACGACGGACCATCGGGTACAGCTTGCCTATCGCCATAGAGCCCTTTTTAGATGCTTGTATGAGGTGTGGACGCCAAGTTAGACGCTCGTCCAGAGTGACGCCCAAATAAACGACGGACCTTACTTGTGGTATCGGCTCGCCATCCAGGAAGAGCCGATCACGATCCAAAAGGATGCGATTGGAGAAGGTGATGGATTGGCTTTTGCCTGGATGTGGGCGGAGCTTCCACGTGCAAAAGAAATTTGTTGCAGCATCGAGACCGAGCTGGACACGGCGATGTGCGAGCCGCTCAGATCTACAGCAGCCTATGATTGCCAGATCATCCGCATATGCGTACAGAGACGCAGCTTCTGGTTTCGGAAAGTCGGCGGAGTATAAGCTATAAAGCGTCGGCGAGAGCACGGCGCCTTGTGGGACGCCGGCTCTGATATTCCTGGAAGTAGAGGTGGAATCGCCGACCACGACCACGAAGCTGCGACCTCTTAGGTAGCTGTCAATAAGTTCCACCAAAAAGGGGTTGATTTGTAGTCTGAGCAGCTTGGCAACGAGTCCATAGTGCCACACGGTATCGAAAGCTCTCTTGATATCAAGGAACGCTCCAATGGAGACGTCCCTGTGATCGAGGGCGTCGTGGATAGTCTCAATGAGACGAAGCAGCTGCAGCTCTGTTCCATGTTCGGAACGAAAACCGAACTGCTCCTGTGGAATCAGACTGAGCTCTTCACACTCCTCGGCAAGACATTGCAAGATCACACGCTCCGTGATTTTACCCAGGGTTGACAGCAGACTGATAGGTCTGTAATTTTCAGGGTCGTGTTTGGGCTTGCCTGGTTTGTGGATTAATATGATTTTCGCTTTCTTCCAGGAGATTGGGAAAGAGCGAGTTGTGAGAATCTCGTTAACGATTACAGTGAGAGCTTTGAGGCACGACTCTGGAAGACTTTGAGCTACGGTGTTTGTAATTCCGTCTATCCCCGGCGCTCTCCTACGATGGAGGGCGCCGATGATTGAGCGGATATCTTCCGTGGTAGTGGGACTGATCGCTTCACCAGGAAGTAGGCGATCATTATCCAGACGATGGAGTATATTGAGGTGCTCTCTCTCATCAGGGGCGTCGTTGTGAAAGACGTCGAAGAGAGTATCCGCGAAGAGCTCGGCCTTCTCAATATCCGAGTTGGCCACTCTCCCCTGAGAGCGGAGAGAACCTATGCCGCCACGGCTCCGACGGAGCGTTTTACTAAGCTGCCAGAGGGAGCCATCCTCTGGCTGCAAACTCTCCAGTTTTAGCTGCCAGCTGGCATTGGAGAGTCCTTGGAGGGCAACCCGTACTTGCTCATTAAGTCGGTTTTTGACGGCCTTGTCCTGAGGAGAAAGTGTCCTCTTGTATTGCTTTACAGCCCTTCTCCTTTCCCGAATAAGAGCAATTGCTTCCGGCGGGAGACCTTCCGCGGAAATTTTTACAAGTCGTGTGTTTGTGGAGGAAGAGTAAGCCTCCTGGATTTGCCATTCCAGGAAGGCAACCTTTTGATCGACGCTTGTGGCATCGTCCGGAAGGGAGAAATTCGTGAGAATATCTTGGAATTGCCTCCACGAGGTTTTGGATTTTTCGACCATTAGCGGGTTTTCATCGTATGCTCTTCCCCACGTGAAAATAATCGGGAGATGGTCAGAGGCCAACTCATCGATCACCTCTATCTCATGTCTCAGGACAAAGTTTTTAACGTCCACAATGTCGAGGACGTCAGGAGTTTGTTGTGCCTGCATAGGGTACCTTGTAGGGCTCTGAGGCGCCAGAATGGTCAAGCCCAAGTCGTCAGCGAAAGAATTGAGCAAGCGACCATTTCTGTTATTGGTGGTAGAGTTCCAAATTGTGTTTTTTGCGTTTAGGTCGCCCGCCAGGACAACCCTATCACCAAGGTCGGCAATTGCACGAATGTCTTCCTGCAATACCGATCTACTGGGGGGATTGTACCCGGAGACAATAGCAATATCGCCAATAGACGAAGCGATACTTATCGCGGATGCCTCTAAATTGACCAGAACTGGCAGAGTTAGTTCGTGGTGCTCTATGGATTTTTTAATGAAGATTGCCGTGCCGCCACCACGGCCGTCCATTCTATCCGAACGATAGCAGGAGTAGTTAGCTACATTGGCTTTATGACTCGGCTTCAGGAATGATTCGTTAATTAAAGCGACGTCTATTTGCAGCCTAGACAGAAATTCCCGGAACTCGGGCAGTTTTCCAGAAAGGCTGTTGGCATTCCAAGCCATAACCCGCAAATAGCGAGGTTTAGATTTAATTATCTTGTTCATTGCTGTTGTTGAAATACCTGCGCAAAGTTATTTAGCATGGAAGTGATGGATGTAATTGCGTGTTGCAGTTGACCAATAGCGACCGACATGTCTTGCGGTTTAGGGGCCTGCTGCTTGGCTGATCCCCTTTTCACAATTTGTGCCAAGTTTTCACGCGAAACTGGCGGGCGTGGGTTTGTGGCAAGCTGCTGTTTGGGCAGTTGCGGAAAAGCTTTCGTATTAGGAGGTGGGGGAGCACTAACTGGTGGCTGAGTACCCGCCTGATTTTTCGGGATGGGACGGTTTTTAGGTGCGAACTTACACCCTCTGTAGCTCGCTTTGTGGGAGAGGCCGCAGAAGTGGCATTTGGGCGGAGCGTCTGGAGCGGCATTGCAGAGTCTGGAGTCGTGAGCTCCAGCGCAATTTTTGCACACGTAATCTGCTTTACACTGCATGGAGCTGTGGCCGTATAATAGGCACCTGTAGCACTGGCCAATCTCAGGGGACTTCTTCAAGGGCTCAACCTTGATAATAAGTCCGCAGAGATCGGTCAGATTGTATATATCCTTCATTTCCCTTTGAATGGTGACAAGAATTAACGGCATTTCTTCCCTAGAACGGGGATGCTTCATGCGGACAACTTTTAATGGTGGAAAACCTTGGCAAATTAGGTCCTCCTTTGCGTCATCGAGACTGAGTCAAAAGGAAGTTCCCCTGATGACCACGTGGAGGTCTCGTTCCTCCAGTGGCATGAAAGTATGGTGCTGGGTCTCTGACTCAGACAGGAGTTGGAGGACTTTTTTGTAGTCATCGATAGACGACGTTAAGACTTTTATACCGTTTTGAGTGCAAATGGCAGACTTGAACGAGACGTTTTGTGCCTTCATGCGGGTGCGGAGGGCAGTCCACTTATTGTCCTCCCTAATGACAATAGGTGGCGGAGTTTGATCTCTAGGAGTGGTTTGAGCTTTATTTTGGGTGTCCTTCATTTTTGTTTTGGGCGTCGCGACGCCAGGCGCCGGGACGCCAGGCGTCGGGACGGCAGACGCCGGGACGCCAGGCGTCGGGACGGCAGACGCCGGGACGGCAAGCGTCGAGACGCCAGGCGCCGAGACGCCAGGCGCCGAGAGGCCAGAGGTGGAAGGCTGAGCGTCCCGGTGTAAAGGGCGCTTATGCATTGCGGCAGGAGGTTGTCTGGCTCCGGCAGATGCCGGGTTTTGAGACGCCGCTTTTTTAGAAACTTTGACCTGATCTGGGGTGGATTTCGTCTTACGCTTTCCATTGACGATAGAGTCCGACTCGCTACTGGGCTCGCTAGCAGACTCGTCGTTGGATGATAGACTAGTGTCAAGATTTAACAATACCTTTGAGCCCGCACCCATGATAAGCTCGATGTCATTTCTGTCTGTGCATTGTTTGAGGTACTGAACTATCAGTTCAGGCGACAGTGTGCTCATGAGCTCTGCATGATGATCAACTGACATAGAGCTGTCGTTTGACGGCGGTAGTTCCGCTTGTGCAGGAGCGATTTCATGATGCGATGGGGTTACTGAACCACCATCGTCATCGCTCATAAGGTCGCGGTTGGGAGACTCGTTTGCCCTCGACATAATGTCGGAGACTCCCGATGCCTCAGATACACTACCAGACTAGCCGGAGCCAGCTGGCGTGATAACAGGTCCGGGCCGTACCGCAAAAAGCGGTTCGGTGCCCGGCCAACAACCTCGGCAGTGTTTGTGTGACAGAATATCACAGGACGTTACAATATATAATATAATGTAAAATAAAAAGGTATGGCTTCGCCGAAAAATTAAAATAAAAAGACTCTGTATAATAAAAATAAATAGAATTCTCTTGGTTAGATAACAAATCAAAAGTAATATTGGACAAGCTGTCCTAACGGGATTCTCCCGCGAGATGCCGGGTAAGCACGCCCACCGGATGAAAGCGTACCAGTCTCCTACTGGCACGTTCCAGTCACGGCAAACGCGCCCGACAATCTCGGTGATAGAAAATTCGTCGATGGACGAAGGAGCAAGGGCCCTATTGCGTAACTAGCAACGGATCGTTGTACCGCCCACGCGTACAGAAAGCTAGTCGCAGCTAGACTTGAAGTCTACTCTGCCGCCCTTCTGTAGCCGGCACGACAAAAAATCCGCTTACTGCTAGTCCCGCAGAGCGCCTTGTCTCAGAAGCGTCTCTGCGAATCCCGTCCTGCGCGCACAGAAACACGTGGCCAGGATTGAGGATTCACGAGAGAGCAGCACTAGAAGATAGTGCAGTGGCGGAGTGTGTCCTTAGCCGGAACGCGTGCTCTTTTATGCCAGTCCGCATCGGTGGCCAAGCCCCGCCCAGTTCGTTGCGAGGCGTCTGACTGGCTCTGAGCGCTAGCGTCCGGCTGGACTCGATCGGGCTGCGGCGGCTTCGGTGTGTCCGGGCGCTCTCCTGATTGGTCGGCGCGCGTCGTCTTTCCGCGTCTGGTTCGGCCAATGGGGTGGTCGATCGCGATGTCCGCGGATTCTCGCGATCGACGCGATGTTTTCGCGGGACCGGGACGTCGCCAAGCGTGTGGGACCGATGGGATATCGGTAATAGATGGTTTTGTTTTTACGCAGTCGAATCTCTGTTCCTTTTCGTGTTGTTTTCCTTTCGTCTACTTCTTTCTTCGGTTCCTTTGTCTACTTCTCTCTTCGGTTTCTTTGTCTACTTCTCTCTTCGGTTTCTTTGTCTATAAGTCGCTCGTGTCAAACTGTTTCTTACCCGGTTCGTTTGGACCAAAATGTTGGGTTGTTGTCGTTGTAAAACAAAGTGGACTGTATAACTTGTTTATTTGTCGAAAAAACGTTCGCTTCCAAGCCGGTACGTCTTACTACTACTACATCTGTGTCCCAACTCACGCGCCTAGCAACCGAACCGCGCCTCAAATGCACGCTATCCCCACTCTCCTATACCAAGTGCGCATGAACTAGTTCTAGAATTTATACAATACTAAACAATGTTTTTTTGTGAGTGATTTGAAGCATGTTTTCTTTCATATTTAAAACATGTATTTACAAGGTGTTTAAAAACATTGTTTCGTAAAAAAAATAAACTCTCTGGGAGTCTACTCTAGTCTCGGCATCATTTTGAAGCGAATGCGAGACTTCGCGAAGGGTTTGGTGGGCGGAGTGGGGATATCGGCGGTTGACCTGTGTTTGGAACATATGGGCGCATGCGTTATTTTTCTTGGCGACAAGAAAATGGGCGTGGCGCGTGCGTTATTGTTGTTAGCGACAAGCAAATGGGTGTGGCGCGAGCGTTATTGTTCTTAGCGACAAGCAAACTTGGTCATAGTTACGTACCACAGGGAAACCGCTGATATCCCCGTCTCACCTAACCTTCGAGAAGTCTCGCATTTGCTTCAAAAAGGTGACGAGAGTAGACTTTCTGGTCTCATAAAATGAGACCAGATGCATTTTTGGGTAATATGTCATACATCCACGAATCCGAAAAAGTTTAGTAAAAGTAGTTATGAAAGACATTCACCCACCAAAACGTGTTTTGACAATTTTAGTGAATTAGCAATAAAATAAGCAATTTTATCTGTTTTATTTCATTAAGCCGTAGAACTTCATAAAGCACTATCGCTTAAAATAAAGTGGAAATGAGTTGAAATAAATAAAATGTACAGCTAAGTACATTGGTGGAATGTAGGGTTCCTCTATTACGGGAGATTTTCAATTACCGGTAACACGGCAATTTTGCAATTTCTTTACCGATATTATCGGTAAATTTCGACCCAAGTCAATCTGAAAAAAAGTAATATTTTTTCAAATATTTATGTATTTGATTATTTAATAACATTGTTTAATTTGAAACAATAAAAATAAACAATAAACTTAAACACTTGTAGCATAATAACCAAA
Source organism: Melinopterus prodromus (assembly GCA_964023965.1). Classification (NCBI taxonomy): domain Eukaryota; kingdom Metazoa; phylum Arthropoda; class Insecta; order Coleoptera; family Scarabaeidae; genus Melinopterus; species Melinopterus prodromus. The sequence continues at coordinate 38,774,769 of OZ030394.1, forward strand.
TTGTTGTTTTATAAAAAGAAATTTGAAAACACGATGAAATTCAGGTTTTCATTCGATAGCCGACGTCGAATTTTTGTGCAGACTTGTCCTGCTACAGACAATGTTCGTTCATTCTCTGTAGACGTTGGATTAATAGTTTGTAAAGCTTCGAACAAAAGTGTAAGAACATTACTTTTGCGAAAAAATTTGTCGAACAGTTGAAAGCGATTGTAGACCAAGTACCACATCTGCGAGTTTGAAATAGAGGGAGCGAATTATATAACCAATATAGTGGGTTATTAGCGGATAGTGATATTCATGCAATCCTATTGGGCGGTATAGCGACAGTCAGCTACGCTTGGCGATCAGCCTGGTACATACCGCTGCACTAAATAAATAAATAAATAAATAAACTGTTTATCCAATAGACATAAAAAACAATGCATAGAACACGTCAAAAAAAACAGCGACTTAACAAAAACCAAATATACAAATTTGAGAAAAAGAAAATAACAAATTCATTGTAGCTATACACAATGTTGTACAACAACTAATTATCAAATTGTGCATGCTCGAAAAATGATGCTATTGAATAGAAAGCATTTTTGAGCAAATGCTGTTTCAATTTGCATTTTAAAGATTTCTGGGGAAGCGTCCTGTATGTTGGTGGCAGGTGGTTAAATATCTTCATAAGCTGTGTCACTGCTGCTCTATGGATTGTGGCCAATGTAGTCTGCGGGATCCTCAGTATAGCATCCTGATTTGCCCTTGTTTCGTATGAATGGCAGGTCTCATACTCCTTAAACATGTCATTGTAATTAGCTTTTACAAAACATACACATTCTAAAATGTAGATACATGGCATTGCTAAAATTTTGTTGCTGATGAAAATATTCAAGCACGGCTCTCTGGCTTTGAGTCCGAATATGCACCTCAAACAGGACTTCTGAAGTCTGAACACTCTCAGTGCCACCGCGGAGCCACCCCAAAAAAGTATACCATACTTGATTCTGCTGAAGATGTACGCGTAATAACTTGAGAGTGCTGCTTCCACATTCACCACAGCAGCGATCGTCCGAAGAGCATACACATAACATGATATCTTACTGCTTATGTAGTCAACATGCTGTTTCCAGTTAATTTGTGGATCCAAGACAACACCCAGAAACTTTGCCCCAAGCACAGAGGTAAGTGTATTGTTCTGATATTTAACAATCAGTTCTTGCTCCGGCTTCATCGCAAATTTCATCATTTGTGTTTTTGACACATTTAGTTTCAAATTGTTGTCGTTGAACCAATCTTCCAACTTAATTAGGCTGTTAATAATTTCCTCTTTCAGATTTATCTCGTTTGCAGCTCCAATGATCACTGATGTGTCATCCGCGTACATCCCCATCGGATGCTGTAGAAGCTCAGGTAAGTCATTTGTATAGAGTATGTACAGAAAAGGTCCTAGAATAGACCCCTGTGGGACTCCCTTTCTTACAGGCATCCAATCCGATGCTTCCTCCATTTCGTCAACAATCACGCGTTGTTTCCTATTGGTTAGATACGAACTGAGAATGTTCAACATTGGTCCACGGATCCCCATTAGTTCCAACTTACATAGAAGAGTGGTATGGTCAACGCTATCGAAGGCCTTTGATAAGTCAAGAAAAATTGCAGCCATTTTGTTTCTATTGTTCAGTCCCTCTAATATCGACCTTAATGCCAGATAAATTGAGCGAGTGGTGGATCTACCCTTTAAATAGGCGTTTTGTGCTGGCGTTATAATGTTGCAATTTTTCGATAAAGCTGATCATTCTATTTAGGAGTGTTGTTTCAAAAAATTTTCCTACAGTTGATATCAAGGCAATAGGTCGATAGTTGGAGATGTCGCATTTATCCCCCTTCTTGAAAATCGGTATTATATGAGACATTTTTAGTTGTTCGGGATATATTTGTGCTTTAAGACAATTGTTGATAACATCACATATTGGTTTGCTTAATGTTGTTGCGCAGGCTTTAAGTATTTTTGTAGGAATATTATCAGGACCCGTCGCGGCTGTGTTGTTCAACGAAAATATTATGTTGTAGATTTCAGATGTAGTGTCTGATAGGTATAGTGTTTTGTCATTTCTCTTAACAAGATTGTGAGTTTTGGGGATTTGATACGAAGTGTCACATACACTTATGGTCTAGAACTCCGAATTGTTGGCCAAAATTCAAATTTTCAAGTTTTCAATTCAGTTAAATTCTGTACCCTATATGAAAGTAAACAGGTTAATTCATTAAGCACGCGTGGAATTGATGCTTAATTACAACGCATTCAGTCATACTAATTAACCAAAATGGAGCATAGTGCGCTTCTACCACTATTCATTATTTTAAACGCGCTCAGCAAAAATCGAATACTGAGAATATTGTATGTTTATTTAAGCTCTAAATAATGGAAAGTGATTTCTTGGACAATCCTACTTAACACGTTGACTGCCACGACAATTTTCAGAATTCCAGTCTAAAAAGCCAATAGCATTTAAGCATATTATATTACTAAAAACTCTAATTATAGTACATAGTTATCATCCAAAAGCATAAAAAATGTGCATTTTAAAAAAAAAAGGTCATACGAATTATCTCGTAGTTGGCTTATGTAACAGAAATCTCTTCGCGGAAGCCAACTACGAGTTAATTCGTACACAGACATGCTTAGACCTGCCGCTTCGCTAAAGCTGAATCAGAGATATGCGTCAGCGGCGAGCGGTGAGATATGCTTGCTCGCTCGCACAGTCGTATATAATAGCGTGCGCTCGAGCGAGTGAGAAGTGGATGCGCATATTATGCGTCCATATTCGTCAGTAGTATCTCAGATATTGTAGAGTGCATCACATTTACGTCTTGCTGCGTGTGTTGTTTTATAGTTATTGTTATAATATTGTCAAGAAGCCAATATGAGTAAGAAAAGACCACCGACTCACAATGAACTTGAGTACTACGCTAATCTAAGTGATTCAGAATTTGACGAGATTTTTGGCGAGGATGGATCGACGGTAGCGATTATGACCCTTCTGAGAATTCAAGTGATAGTGTCGATGAAGTCGTGTCCAAACCTGAAGTTGTTCCCGAACCTGATGATAATGACGCTGATTCCCAAGCAACAACATCAAATGCGAATGATAATTTGTGGACAGAAATTCAACAAAATCCTGAAGTATTTATTTTCCAAGAAAATGTTGGTCTGAAATTGGATACGTCAAATTTTACAGTGCAAACGCTGGTGGACTTATTTTTTTCGGAAGAGTTTCTTGCATTACTGGTCGAACAAACTAATTTATATGCTGCACAAGACATTGCAAACCGCAAAGCAATAAAAAAATCTAACAGGGTATCAAAGTGGACAGATGTCAGTGCTGCAGAGATGAAAGTCTTTATTGGACTTTTGTTACAAATGGGGCCTTGTTCTTTGCCATCAATTGAACATTACTGGAGCACAAACCCCCTATATAATGTACAGTTGTGGCGCTCAACTATGAGTCGAAATCGATTCCAGTTGTTACTTCGTTGTTTTCATTTGGTTGATAACTTGATACCATCTGCCGACAGATTATACAAGGTGAGACCTATACTAAATCACAGGAATTTAAACGCATGTGTGTGTTGTTTAGCATCAGCTTTAATTAAGAAAAATCTCTATTTTGCATGGTTATCGATTTCGAAACGACAGTTTCATCTTCGGACCATATAGTTATTAATCCGTCAACAAGTTAAAAGACAAAAAATGGCTACAGCAGTCTTCATCACACATAACAAAACTACAAAAATTTCAAAAATCTTTCACAGCGGCACTCGGCAAACAGTGTTTGCCGAGTGCCGCTGTGAAAGATTTTTGAAATTTTTGTAGTTTTGTTATGTGTGATGAAGACTGCTGTAGCCATTTTTTGTCTTTTAACTTGTTGACGGATTAATAACTATATGGTCCGAAGATGAAACTGTCGTTTCGAAATCGATAACCATGCAAAATAGAGATTTTTCTTAATTAAAGCTGATGCTAAACAACACACACATGCGTTTAAATTCCTGTAAAACCTCATGCATCATGGAGAACTTCATAACCAAAATATACTAAATCATTTCAATAATATTATGCGTGAAAACTGTGTACCAGATAGATGTATCAAACTGTATGAACTATGTCAGTCCGACGGTCTTGTAATGAAAATAAAGATTTACAGCGGAAAATCTGAGAAAAATCTGAAACGGACCATAATTTAGGTCACACTACTGATGTTGTATTACATTTACTTGAGGACTATCTCGATAAGGGATACACGGTTTATATGGATAATTTTTATAATTCTGTTACTCTTACGAAACTGCTAAGTACACGAAAAACTTATGTGTGTGGAACCCTACGAAATAACAGAATGGGAAACCCCAGAGATGTGGTAAATCGTAAACTGAAAAAAAGGGAGTGTATTTGGCAGCAAAATGGTCCTGTCACTGTGTACAAATGGAAAGACAAACGAGATGTTCTTACCATTTCAAACATGAATGTTGTGGAAATGGTAGAGGTGTCCAATCGCAATGGAAAACTTTCTATGAAACCGAATATAATTCGAGATTATAATAACGGAATGTCTGGAATTGACCGATCAGATCAAATGCTGTCGTACTACACAGCTCTAAGGAAGACTATTAGATGGCCCAAAAAGGTTTCACTACATGTTATAGTAATATATATACACAATGCGCACAACATTTTTCAAAAAGTAACTTCTTCTAAAATAAAACTGATAAAGTTTAGAGAAGAATTCGTCGTCGCGTTGATTGGAGAAAAGATTCAACCAGTTTCGAACAAAATTAGATTGCAAGAGCTCCATTATTTAGCGAGTCTGCCACCTACCGAAAAAAAAACAGCCCCGACAAAGCCATGTCGTATATGTACCCAAGCAAAAAAACGCCGAGAAACGCGTTATTTTTGTCCGACCTGTGAAGAAATGCCAGCCCTTTGTGTGGAAGATTGTTTTAAAAAGTTTCAAAAATAAACAGTTTTTTTTACTTCTTGATTTTGAATAATTTTTTTACTATTATATTTTCTGTTCATTTACATATTAATAAATTTTCTGTTCATGTAAGCCAGCATTAATTTTTTGTTCTTATCCCAGACGGCATCATCCATATTAGCACTGATATACTACGCATATTATCGTAGCTGCACGAATATGGCAAGTAAACAGAGTACGAGATAACTCGTAGTTGGCGTCCTAGCAAAGAACGCAATCTACGAGTTATCTCGTAGTTGGCAGTCAACGTGTTAAGGTAGATATTTCATATTACGTATATATGAACAAAGAAAATTTTAAATCACCACAATTATAGAAGACACAGAAGAGCGAATTAACCCAAAACTTCGTTAGACATTCAAAAAAATGTTTGCAATTGTTTGCACTTATTTTAGGATATATTTATGATTCCACTCTTTATCTACAAATCCCAATTATATTTTGCTGCATCTAGCTGCGCATTCTCCGTAATTTATTTTTCTTCGGTAGCTTAACGTTTTGCGAGAAATCAGTATACTTGCGTTAAACGCAATACTTGCGCCAAGTTTCAAATAAGTTTTTGGCTGTTATTTATTTATTTGAAGTAACAAGCAATGCATCAAATTAAAGATAAATACTCTTTATAATCTTCTGTCTATACCACTTTGGACTAAAAGTAACAAATTATTGACAAATTATACTTATTAAACTTGTTAATTCAATTAAACTAAGAAATATTTTAAAGTTGTTTCAAAACTGCAAATTTATTTATGACTATATACCCATGGTACCGGAAGCCTAGTACTGTCCATAAGGTACTAGTTCCCGGAAAACAAATAGTAGCCATGGGCGCCGTTACATATGGGCCGGGGGGGGGGGGGGGCTGCTTGCCCCCCCCCCCCCCCCCCCCTGGGTTTTGAACCCAACTATACCCAAACTATTTGGTGATGTATCGGCGCTTGCCCCCGTCCTGAATTAAAAAAATCCTATTGACATTTTACATACTATGGTATATTGTGTAGCAAGACAAGAAAGTGATTCCTAATCGATGCTGGGCACATTTTGAGGCACTGAAATCAGTTTTTTGCGCGGCGCACACGTCATTTTTATCCTAATGATGACTATACCGATTACAATCGTCACCAATGTAAGTTTTATTAGATTGTTTACTTCCAGTTTTCGTCGTGAAAGGGTCACAATATAAATTATGCCAAGTTTACGTTTTTGCGCTGTAGTCCAGAATGCCCATGTTTGAGGTTTCATTTAATCATACTTATTAGGTTTAATTACAGTAGAACGTCGATAATTCCGAACCTCGGTAATCCGAACATTCGCTAATCCGAACACCCAAAAAGAAATAATAATAAAATAAATCACTGAGTAACCTAGGGAAAAGTCATTTTTGGCACTTCCTCGACTGTAATAAATAAATCATAATTAATAATAAATAAGTTATAAATCAAACCCTTCGATTTCCCTTCAATATCGCGTCGATATCCCTTCGATATCCCTTCGATTTTGACTTTTGACATTTTTATAGTTTATGAAGAGCGGTGTCGGTTTTATTAAAATTGAACTTCTATCCACTGTTATTTTCTGCTATTTAGTTGCAATATTTGATAATCCGAACAATTTCATAATCCGAATGACCTTCGATCCCAATTAGTTCGGATTATCGACGCTCTACTATACTTCGCACCTTTTTGCACTGCTCAGTTGTTTATCTCAAATATAGTGGGTGTTAAAAATAGGTGTAAAATATACAGATAAAGTATACTGAACTTTTGATATCGAACTCATGTTCACACACCTGACAGCGTTTAGGTAGTGCATAGAGCCTCAATATATTATAGAATATATAAATAATTTCTCCCTAAAAACAATTCAAGATAACCCAAATTGGCCAAAATTGGAATCAAAATTACAAAACGGTACAAAGACGATAAATAATAAAAAAAGTCACGCTAATGTTATTTGGCTTTAAACGTGCCGTCTTATGACAAATGGCACTAATTTTCCTATGCTGTTTGGAAAATTGGTTCAAACTTCCGAGTTTCTCCAACGTTCAAACAATACATTTGCGGACATGAGTTCATTCAAAAACTTGTCTACTATGGTCATACAGCTTATATATAACAACAATTATTATTAACTAGTTGACTTAGTATTGTCGCCTTTTAAGTGTTTACGTATAATAGTAATGATAGCAATTTGCAATTTTGTTGTCGAAGATCGTTATCACAGAATTTTCAAATTTGCCAATTTTTCTTTATACATATTTAGTAATTGTTTTCCGTTTATGTGGTTACATTTTAAAATAATATTTTCACCTTTTGTTGTTTGCCAATTTGTTATTAAGACTTTTTATCGGATGCTCGATTGACACGATTATAGAATTAAATTATCAATTGTGTTCATTTTGTGCCTCTATTTTTGGTTTTGAAAGGTGCCAGTTGCTCATTATACATTAGGTCTTGCTCGATGAACACGAGCTGGAAATTCTCATAAAAAATTAACAATGTTTACTCCAGAATATTACAAAGTAATAAAAATTCTTCAATGTTGGTTGGCAATCAGACCAAATCTAAAATTCTAGGATAAACGTTCAATGGTTCTGAAACAGGGGTTACAACCGTGGCTAATGACATGAAAGAATGTGTAAAAAATGACAACCATCAAAGCAACGGAGATTTTTCCGGGTGAATGCAATTTAAATTAAATGAACAATATGGGCTATTGGGTATCTTTTTAATTATTTTTATTGATTTCATGTTTGTTGTGTCTCAATTTTAAAATCCTAACTAATAAATACGAATATGTCTCCATCAATGCCATTTACAACAAATAAAACAACGAAAACGCTACAATATAATTAATAGTATAGTCATTCACACTACGTCACCTTTTATTACTAAAAACATCTTGCCCCCCTGGAACATTTTGTAACGGCGCCCATGATAGTAGCAATTTCTTTACTGCTAGTTTGCTATTTTGGAGAGGATGGCTCTGAAGCCAGAAATAAATTTTATTAACAAGATCGAGAATTTCATACTATAAAAACTAACAGAAAAAATAACATAGAAGATATATTTAATAGAGCCATAGACACTTCGGACCCAATAATATCTAGCATTAGTTTAAAAACCCGCATAAACCGCCAACAAAAAATACAGATTCCGCTTCCGAACGAAGTTATTTCGTTAATACGACCATTTACATCAGAAGCTGAGCCTTCTTGTTCCATGAATACACAGAACCGATACTGCGAGAATGAAGACTCAGACAATGAAGAAGAAGAAGAAGAGTATACCAACGAGTTTTTTGATCTATCATCACTTGATAGTTTAGAATTAGAGGCGGAATAGATTGTAAGAACACACTTTGTTTATTATTTAGTTGTTAATTTGTATTTGATATCTGTTAATATGTACGTAAAAATATATTATAGGTAAAACTTACTTAACTAACACGTAGCTTTCTTGCAAATTGTATGTTCATGATAGTATTAAAAGCAGAATATCCCATGCAGGCAACGTTTCAGGTAAACAAAATAGTTTTTGAAGTAAAACTTGCAGTAGGTACAGATTTATAATTATGACTACGCGTCCTCGGGCCCGTTTTCAATAAATTAAATAATTTTTTAAAGTAATCGTCCGCCATATGCAATCCGCAATTTTGATTTTTTGCTGTTTTGAAATTTAGAGTTCAGGTTCATAATCAGCTACCATAAAAATCCTCTAAAGGCAAGTTTCAAAGCAATTAAAGCATATTTTAAACTGGTTATCCGCTATATTGAAAGCACCATTTTGTTTTAATTAGAGTTCAGATTCGTAGTCAGCGACCTCAAAAACTCCCAAAATACACGTTTAAAGTAAATCAAACCATATTAAATGTATTCGTTAGCCATATTAGACTGGCCATTTTGTTTTAAACAATTTTGAGTTCAGATTCATAATCAACGACCTCAAAAATAACTAAATCAAAACACCTTTTAATGTAGTCGTCCGCCATATTGGATACGCCATTTTGTTTTCGGAAATTGCTTGAAATTGAGTTCAGATTTATAATCATCTACCTCAAAAACCCCAAACAGCCACGTTTCAATTAAATAAAAGCATATTTTAATGTAGTCGTCCGCCATATTGGATCCGCCATTTTGACTTTAGCAATTTAGAGTTTAGATTCGTGATCAGCGACCTTAAAATCCCATATATACCAAGTTTCAGAATTTTGGCCAACTTTTCGCGAGTTCAGACCACTGTGCGCTGTGTGATTGGATTAATGTTTTATTATTGTATTGGTAATAAATTATAAACAATATTGTTACAAAAGTTTAACTAATGTTGTTGCACGTATTTGAAGCAGATTTTAAAAATATCCCACGTTGTTATGGCTTGCTGTTCGTTGGTATTTATATATAAAAAAACAATTAAATACTGCACTGTTATACCTACTTGTTTCAAGAAAGTCAGGTTCGAAGTTATTTTATTGTTACAAACATGTAATATCTTTCTAAAAAGAGCACTTTAATTATCCCATAATTATCAATAATTAAAAAGCATTGATCTGATCTGATCGAAGCACGCCCATATTAGAAATTTATTGAAAACAAATTCAAATAATAATTTCTCCTCATTCCGAAACAAATAATATAAAAACATAAATATTATGCAAAAGAGATATTTTAATATCTCAAAGCGGCCAATCAATACCACGCTCATAAAAGTAAAACACTAAAAAATGAGGTCAAAATGCCAAAATGTGATTTTCTTGGAAAAATTGTTATTATCAACATTAGAGCCGGCGCCATTTGCTATAGGAAAGATTTTATAGGGCTTGGTTCGGGCAACTAATAGTTTTGAAAATGTAGGCGAAGAATATATAACTGTAAACTTTACTGTGTACACTAACCGTGGGTTGTAGAAAAAAAAAATATATAAACCCATTTTATAGTAATTTAACAAGCTGTACTTTGGCGGTAACATATTTTTCATCCTACATTATGCGAAAATGTCATTTTCAGGCTCTATGCAGACACGAAATATGCTATTTGCCCGCCAGTTGTGTAATGAACACTTTTCAGCGCTTGGCACAAAAATAATTCTACACAATATACCCACCAGATGGCGATCGAAAGGTCTGTCCAATCAAAACACTGCTGTCGATTCGGTTAGACGTTTGCGACTTAAACTCAACGCTGTTTATTTGTCAGTGATAGATAGTCTTTAGAAACGGGTGAATTTATTACGATATGGATGTATAGGATAAAATATTATGAGTACACCACGCCCAGAAAGTTAATTTCCGGGCCTCAGGAAGTGCCCAGGTATCGCTTAGCTCACGTGTGCATCTCTTCTCCCGACCCGGAAAAGTATCACTTCTTTGGCTTGGTCCACAATATACTATTTACGAAAATCTGCCATTTACAACATAAACCAAACCGATTGCGTTAGGTTCACACTGCTTGAAACACTCTGTATGCACCTCATGTATCACTGATTAATAAGCTTATTATTTAGGCATGAACGCTCAATTTTAAAATACACGGGTAAAAAATCAACACCGGTTAAATAAAAACGCCTAGCAATGAACATTCTTTTTAGGTACAAATTTATAGTAGGCACGCCCTTCGAAGGGTGCAGGTCAGAGAGTATTGTTGAATATTCCTGAAGGACCTTTATTCCCTGACTAATAAATACCTGGAATGTTTAAGCTCATCCATCAGGCATTTCCCGGCACGGGTACGGTTGTTAAGAGTTCCTGTTGAAATGAAAAACCGCTGAAATGAATTACACTGCTATCATATTTTACAGAGATTCGGGTGGGCCGTGACCGTCATGAATTCAGGAATTGACTACCTAATCCGTTTACCCTTTAGTGCGCGATTCATTGCGTATATTCATGCATATGAGCTATACAGGGTCCTGCAACTCAGCTCCCGTCTTCTGTAGCTCAGTTACTAATTAAGCTAGGAGTTTAACATTTTGCAAGCTCAGCCTGTACTTCAAGGTACATTTCAAGAAATTATTTTTGATTATACAGGTGGTCTAAAAATTTGCAACGCCATGGTAATATATTTTTTTAAATTGCTTGCTATAAATTTTTTTACGCGTTTCGAAGCATTTTATGGGCGCCTATATACCACCAAAATTTTATTGAAATCGGTTGAGTGACTGCAGTGCAAAAAAATAAACACCAAAACAAAATTGATTTTGCATCGTTGGGTTGGGTTGTTTAAAAATCAATAAAAAGCACAAATTGCATGATCATAAAATTTTGCGACGTGTTTATTAACTTAGATCTAGTAGTCTCGTTAACCAAGTGTCATTGTTCCAAATTATACAGAGTGACCAAAATCTAGTGTCAAACTTATCAAACTTCAAAGCGTGTTATTGTTCTTATTTTAAACTGTAACCCATACATTTTTTTTACTTGTAACGATGCAGAATTAACAAACAAACATTGTTTCTAAATACAACCCCATCACAATACCCAATACTTTAAAAGTTATTCGCTAAAAACTCATTTTTCAACATTTCCAACGGCACTTTTATTAAATATCGTACGTGGCGTTGAAAAACAATTTATTTAATAAAATATAACGCAGAGTAATATTTTAGATTTGAGTGTACTTAATTAAGTAGTTGTCCGAAATGTCTTCCGTGCTCTTCCAGGCAAAAACGAAGACGAGTAAGAAATGACCTCGCCACTGCTCTTAACAGGTCGGGCATAATAGTTTGATATGCGCCCAGGATTCTTTATTGCATGTTTTCTGGTGTTGTTGGAGGTTCAGCATAAACGATGTCCTTAACGTAGCACCACTGTAAGAACCCCAGTATCGTTAAGTCCGGCGATCAAGGAGGCCTCCTCTTCCCATTTGGGAAGATTTCGTTGACCTGGTGCCTGACATGTAACGACTAATGTGCTAGAGCTCCATCATGTTGCAGCCACATTTCCGCCCTTACCGCTATAGGTAAATTTTGCAGTAAATTTGGCAATTGACCAACTACTTAATTAAGTACACTCAAAGCTAAAATACTTCTCTGCGGTATATTTTATGAAATATACGCTACGTACAATTTCACGTAGCGTTTCAACGCTACGTACGATATTAATTACCTAAAATTGCTGTTGGAAGCGTAGAAAAATTAGTTTTCGGCGAATAACTTTTAAAACATCAGGAATTGTGTAGGATTGTATTTAGAAACGATGTTTATTTTTTAATTCTGCAAGTTTCACCTAAAAAAATATATGGGTTCCAATTTAAAATAACAACAATAACATTATTTGAAGTTTGACAACCATCCATTCTGGCTACCCTGTATAATTTGGAACACTGACACTTGGTTAACGAGACTACTAGATCTAACTTAAAAAGCACGTCGCAAAATTTTATTAACGAGGTGAAATTTGTCGTTTTTATTGATTTTTAAAGCCAACAATGCTAAATCAATTTTTTTTAGTTTTTATTTTTTTGCGCTGCAGTCACTCAATCGATTTCAATAAAATATTGGTGGGATGTATGCACCTATAAAAGGCTTCCAAATATGTAGAAAAATGTATAGAATGCAATTTAAAAAAAATATATTTCAATGGCGTTGCACACTTTAGGGACAGCCTGTATAATTAAAAATAATTTCTTGAGCTGTACCTTGAAGTACAGGGTAAGTCAAAATGCTTATCAACATAAAAGTTAAGGAATAAATTCCATTGTTGGTAATCGAATGCGGTCGAAATTAAATAAACACAAACCACAAAGCACAAACAATTCTTGGACACTGCGAGTTCTCCAAAACTGACCATATTCTTTATTTCCAAAGCAATTGGACGAAAAAAAATCTGATGTGGCCAGGCACATCATACAATATATAAAATTAATAGTTTAGCTGCATGAGAATCTATTTGATTGAGTTAAATCGTGTGTGCATTAAAATTAAACTAGTTAGCCAGGAGTTCACAGATATTTTGATACTATTGACAGTAGGTATTGTCAAAACGTCAGAACTGGACACTATCTACTGTCATTAGAATAATAGTCATTTATGTCACAAGTGCCGAAAGTACGGAATAGCGCGACGAGCGGTGATGCGGCGCATCACCGAAGGAGGAGCGTCGCCATCGCATGTGAGCGAATCGTGCTATGTAGTTCTCGGCAGTAGTAACATCAACGTTTTTTGTATTGCTTCTTGAGAAACATGAATTTGAAAAAAATATTTAAAAATGGTTATATTTCTGTACATGAAATGTCAGGTTGATTCCACTTCTACGAAACGTCAAGTGTAAAAAGCTAATTAAAATTCTGACAGATTTATATTTGTTGATGACACTGTAAATGTCACATCCATACTAACATACTAAAATAAAACTACACTCATCGCTATACTTTATTTACAATTTTCTCAATTTATCGTTTTTAGAATTAGATATAACAACGGGTTGATATTTCTTATCAACAAACAATCAAATTGCTGATCTTATTTTATTTGAAATTTGAGTTTTGTACTTTGCCGCACTAGAGCGGTAACGTTCCATAGCGGTTCTGCAACCTCTGATGAAATCAGCTGTTTTCGAGTGTGTCAGCATGAAATTGTTTATTACAATACAAGATTTATAAGACAAAAATTGGCGCACGTGTAGTTTTGGAACGAGTGCGCCAATACGTCTTATAAAACGAGTGTTATATACTATTTTTCTACGAGACCGAAACCGGTTTCGTTATGAGTTTATAACAAACGCAAAGTAGAAAAAAATATTTGTCAAATCCTGGCTAGTATGTAGTTTCATATCAATGCAGATGCGACCGATCTCGATCAAATAGAATTTGCTCTTGCCGCTAAACTATTAATTTTACCAAAAAATGTCATAGGCATAAATTATTCAAAATTTCCTGTACTTTAATTTATTATTTAACTATTTTGACGAAATGACAGAAATGGCGGCTTATTTGCAAAATCCTTGAAAAAGGCTTTGAATAAACTACCAGCTCCTTTGGACCCTTCTGACCCAAAAGCTATTCAGCTCTAAATTTGGTCATACAACTTCTAAATATGACTTTCCTCGCGATACCTTTAGTAATTTCTCCGAAATCGTCGCCACAAAAATTGTTTACACACACACAGACATACATACATACAGACGCACACACTCACAGACATTTTTTTGTATATTGGTCGAAAATGTTCAGGAGACGCATAAAGACCTATTTCCACTAAAATCTAATTTATTTTTTTCGGCACGACTACAATACTTCATCATATTGCGTATGATAAAGTGAAAAAGGTTTTGCAGTGAAAGATGTTTACTTCTCAATCATTACCTGTGCCAGAATGATAGTTTTAGGCCACTGTTCTCCTCGTCAAACTTGTTAACGAAATAAATTAAATCCCGCAAACATAAACCATCAAAGGAGAATTCGACCATGATTGATTTCAAGAACGTCAAGAAGCAAATGATCGTCGATAAAACAACACCATTTTAACAATATAGACAAAATCTGTTATAGTATAGTATCAGTCTAGCCATGCTAATATAATTGATCACACAATACGCGCAGCTAACGCTATAACTATAGCAATAATAAAAGCTAATCTGCCCATGCTTGATAGTTAAAGGTGTAGAAAATGTAATCTTTTGGTCACCTATAATTAGAATCGCATGCAAGAAGCACTATACAACAATAAAAATTATTGGTTTCATTACAGTAGCGTTTGAATCCTTATGAGACTTTAGTACGCAGATTGACTGCAGACAAACTTCAGCGTACAATACCTTTAATTTTAACGTCCATGCAACACTGCAATAATTTGTCCTCGCTTGCCCTGTAATAATACAAGTAGTAATTCTGCAGAGAACCGTCCTTCGAAATTAGCGGGTATTAAAATGAAATATTGCCGTTTTGGACAGCCGGCTGTTTGGCTAATGCTACACACCATATTTATTTTGTTTCCGGGTGTGGCGACGGCGCGGTGTGTCTATTGTTCGTCGCCAAGTTGGTAAAGTGCCACTTAACAGTAGTTGTGCTTCTGACGACCCAGCAGGGATACCTAACGAGTGGAACGCCACTGGGCAAAAAATATTCGGGTCGACTGTATCCTTAAACAAGATTAGTTTCTTGCAAGAGAACCCTTTCAAAATGAGTAATGAGCGACTTTGGAAGGGCTCAACGGCAAAGGAACAAAAAACCTGAAATTAATTTATAAACCTTAGGTTTCCTACATCCTGATCTTTCAATCCCACCGGTAACTAATATATTATTTGCAGCAATCTATCCGTTTACTCTTAGATCGCATGGCAATATACAAAATATTAAAGTTATCGACCACATTGATTGCACCATTTTTTCGTGCGACGTTACAAATTATTTATAAATCTACCGGTAGACTTAATAATTGGTAGCAGACCTCATGCAATAGCACGTTTCATGAACGAAAATAAAATATGAACCTATAGAACATATCGTAAATCAAAACTTTTGCAGCTTTAAGAGCAAATTCTATAAATTCACGGATGGTATACCATCCGGTTAGGCTTAACATAATTATGCAACTCTAAACCGGTATATGAGTGACTGTTGAAGCAGCAACAAAGAAGTACTGAGCTAAATAAGACATGAAACACTGATTCAGCGGTTTCGATTATTTTCCTAGACATCTAGTTTAATCATCTCTTAAAATTCGGATATGTGTAAGATGTTGGAAATTGAAAGCACTAAAATGTTTATGCCCGAAAATGTGATACTGTTTATTGACTTCATAAATGTTCGCATTTGTTTAAATTATTAAGTTCTGTATATAAACAATAACATAAATTAACATAAATTTCAGTACATAATACTCCGAAAAAATTATTCTGAGATTTTTTATCACAAGGGCAATTTCCATTCCACGTCACATATGAGAGAACAATATCAACAATTTGTGTAAATGGTAACAAAATTTTTCTAAGGAAAAGCTATGTAATTTATGCACACAAGTAGTATCCACATAAGTAGTGTTAGTATATACAAATTAATAAATACGATTAATTACTTGAATTTTGACGTATGAAGAATTTTTAGTCCTTGCAAACTTCTACTATGAATTACACAAATGAACAATTTACGATCATTCAAGAATTAGTTTTTTTAGTACCAGCCAAACATATTTTTTTATTACTTATTTGTGTTAGTGATTACACAATCGCCAAAAGATAACCAAAGACAAAAAGTGCTTTGAAAGAAATGTGGTATTCTGTAGAAAGGCGAACAATTCTGCCCAACTCAATGTCAGTAATATTCTCGTAAGAGTAAGTATTTAAATAGATGGGCTGAACTGTAAACAAAATCAATAATAATTATTTCAGAACGATTGTCAAGAGTGCATATATCAGCCCTTTCAGGTAAATGCATTTATGACTATCTTCAAATTCTTGGTGGAAATATTACTTTTCCATGATTTCCACAAAGTTATGTTGAAAACGCCCCCTTATTGTATTCTTCATGTTCCTAGTTGTAATATCCGCGTTTCTTCTTCAACATGTCTCCGGAATAAATAAAATCAGGCGGGGTTAAATCAGGTGATCCAAACGTTCATATTTAGAAGTTTTATGACCAAACTGAGAGCTGAAAAGCTTTTGGTTCAAAAGGGTCCAAAGGAACTGATAGTTTATTCCTAGCATTATTCAAGGATTTTGCAAATGAGCCGCCATTTCTGTAATTTCGTCAAAATAGTTAAGGAAATTTTGAATAATTTATGCCTATGACATTTTTGCTCAAATTAATAGTTTAGCTGCAGGAGCAAATTCTATTCGATTGAGATCGGTCGCATCTGCATTGATATGAAACTACATAGTAGCCAGGATTTGTCAAATATTTTTTTGTGCTGTCACACTTGAAAACGGCTGTTTTCATCAGAGGTGGGAGAACCGCTATGGAACGTAACAACGGAACGTGCAAAATACAAATTTCAAATAAAATAATCACCAATTTGATTATTTGTTGATAAGAAATATAAACCCGTTGTTATATCTAATTCTAAAAACGACAAATTGAGAAAATTGTAAATAAAGTATAGCGATAGGTGTAGTTTTATTTTAGTATGTTGATACGGATGTGGCATCTACAGTGTCATGAACAACAATAAGTCTGTCAGAATTTGAATTAGCTTTTTAAACTTGACGTTTCGTCGAAGTGGTACCTACCTAACATTTCCTATACAGAAATATAACCATTTTTTTAATTATGTTCTTTAAATACATATTTCTCAAAAAGCAACCCAAAAAACGTTGATGTCATTCCTGCCCAAAACTACATAGCGCGACTCGCTAACATGCGACGGCGACGCTCCGCCTTCGGTGGCGCGCCGCATCACCGCTTGTCGCGATATTCCGTACTTTCGGCACTTGTGACATAAATAACTATTATTCTAATGACGGTAGGTAGTGTCAAATGCTGATGCTTTGACAATACCTACTGTCAATAGTATCAAAATATCTGTCAAATGCTGGCTAGCTAGTATAATTTTAATGCAGACACGATTTATCTCAATCAAATAGATTCTCATGCAGCTAAACTGTTAATTTTATATATTGTATTATAAAGTCATGTACCTGGCCACATCAGATTTTTTAGTTATGATCATAACTTCTTTATTTGTGATCCCATCAAAAAATCGTTTTTACTATATTAAGGCACATTTTTGCCTACAATTAGCAATTGTCCACAAGAAAAACCAAAGTTTCGTTTGTGACTGACGAATTAATTGGCGAAAAATTTTTTAAACCGACATCATCAAAATGTAGACAAACTCTTGCCTGTATACTGTCAAAACGCTTTTTTGATGGGATCACAAATAAAGAAGTTATGACCATAATTAAAAAATTAAATTGTTTGGTTCTTCAAAATAGCTTGGAAACCATTTAGAATTCAACTGTTTTATGAACAGATTATGAAAGAACACATAAATATGTACTACTTTGTCCATTTAACCGACTTTTGTATCTCTATTAATAACAAAAGTACCCATACAATCCAACGTCCGGTGAGACACACTGTATATTTAATATTAATTTATGAATTATTGTGCATAAATTACGTAAGTCAAATTAGATGCTTAATGACTTTTTAGCCATTGACGATAGACCCACCGAGTGAGACATCCCAGGGAACCTGATTTGTTGATCTTTTAAAGTATGCCAAGATATACAGGCTGTTCCATTTGAAATTCTTCACTCATTTGACATTTAGCAAATCTACATTTAAACGACATAACTCATACTAGAATCGCAAATCGATTATAACTGTTGAAAAGGTCGATGCCGTTGCTAGCCAGAATGGGTTATTTAGATTCTTTATCTTTGTCTCTTACCTGAGAATGATTTTTTGAAAAGTGCACGTTTTTGTAATTAATTTCACAATCTCAGAAACAGTTAATAATAGCCAAATTTTAGTTGTTGTCAAAACAGTTAGGATAAAAATGTTCATCCAAAACGAATGTCGCAAATAAGGATTATACCGGTGAAACCGGGACGTATGGCAAGCCTAGGTATGTCTCTATCAAGATAACTAGCAGATACATTTTTAACCACGTTAAGAATAAACACATTATTAATATAAAAATCCCTTATCAACGCCAAATTATGAGTCAGATGTGTCGACGAAATCTTTGTTGTTGGTTACTGGCAATTGCCGATGCATGAAAAGGCCAAGAAAATACACTCTTTTTCGAAGACCATGCCAAGAAAATTGTAACAACTGCTATAAGTTAGAAAAACGTGATCTAACAATAAATTTACTACGGATTGAAGAATTTCAAATAGAAGATTACCTTTTCTCTTGAAGACTTCAACAATGAGCAGAAAGCTGATCAAATTCTGAAACCGGCTCGTATCGGGAAACTATGTGGTAGTGACGTTCGGAGCATCGACTCCGTCCGAATTACTACAAACCTGAAGAGCGCCGAGCTCCACCCCATTAATTTCAAATCAAAAATGTGAGTCCCTAGATTTAAAACTAAACAAATCGAGGCAGCCAATGGTTAGCACGACAGCAAAAGAGAGTGGGCGATGTAAATATTAGTAAACATAACCCTCAAAGATGATGGTGCAAATTAACGTATTCTGATAATATACTGAGGCATTCTGGTCATCGTATACACTATATTCATAGAAGATATTCAATGTTAAATAGGTTGATATCAATGAGAGTCAATAATGTTTTAATAATTTTATTATCATAAATATTTACCATGTAGAAAATACACTGCAAATTCAAATTTTATTATGAATATTCTGTACCGAACATTATAGTACATTAAAAATAATTACCTGCATAGATATATGGGGTGTGTTATCGATACATATACCTTTTACTTTAAATAAAATCATGATAAAATCATATACTTAACCTCAAGAGAATTTATGTAAAAACCGTTATAAAAATTATATTTGTAATACCAAACAACCATGTTTAAAATCTAGTTTTGGGACGTTCACTAATTGATATTACTTACTAGTAAGTATTCATTAAAAAATATTCAAAACATGTTTGATTGATATAAGTAAATGTATACATTTTATAAATGTTGAAATCAGAAAAAGTTATAGCAGATTATTCTTATTGAAGAGAAACAAAATGTCCATGAAAAACTAAGTTCCCTTTTAATTTGATAGATAGCAATTGCCATAAATCCATTATAAACGGTACATTGCGATTAACTCCAACAATAATAATAAAATAATATACCATATAAATGCAAATATTACTTGTTTGTATTTTTACTTTAAAGGATTTCAGAGCACCAAGATAACCAATTACCAGTAAATATGTGCATGCTAATTTACTTTACGGAGAAGTAAGAAAAAGATTATGTTGTCGGGTTTATGTTAAAAGTCACAAACAACATCTCAAATAATTAAGAATACCAAACTTATACTAACTAAAAAATTACGAAGTATTTTTGCGGAGATTTAATGGATTTTAGAGGACTTAGATCACTTATTGTTTGTATCCTCTTATACGTTATGCAATTATAAACCTTTGGGTACAATTAATTTGTGTTTCGTGCATGTTTGGTTATCATTTACTTATTTCATGAGTTTAAATTTCTTGTTGTCATGACACGTAGGTGCCAAAATACTTGAAATAAAAAAAATACATTAATAAGCCATCAAATTTATTCAATATGATTTAAATAATATCATCGCTGTTAGGGTAAAACAATGTACAATAGAATCATAGAAATTCTATAATTGTTCTATAACTAATAACTGATTATGTTTTTTTACATTTCGACAATTTTGTCGGACGAAATAATGTTTGTGCTAAGTGCAAGGGGTTGGCTTAAAAACAATGACATTAATAATATTACAGTAGAGCGTCGATAATCCAAACCTCGGTAATCCGAACGTTTGCTAATCCGAAAAAGAAATAAAAATAAGGAAATCTCTGAGTAACCGAGGGAAAAGCAATTTTTGTCTATTCTTGTTTACAGAAAAATATTGCTTTTGTATCTATCTTGTATACAATATTCATATTGTCTACTATTTAACTATACTATTTGATATACCGAACAATTTGATAATCCGAACCACCTTCAGTCCCAATTAATTCGGATTATCGACACTCCACTGTATTATGTAACACAAAAATACTGTTAAATGTTATTATAATATTACGTTGCATGTTACGTACATTTCTAATCATATCATGAAATATGGGGCTATCTTAAATAGGTTCTACGCTAGTCATGTACATTCATATGCCTATCCAACTGCTAAAAACATCGCTCACCCACAGATCTCATTTTCATGTTTTATTCAGTTATCTAAAAATTCATTTGTATCATCAGTATTGCACAATAAGTACGTATATGCAAATGGCAAAACAATCAAGCATACTTACTTCGTTACTGCGGTAAAATATGCAACATGATGCAAATATAAATAACTATCGCTTTAACAAGTTAATATGGTTTATTAATTAATAAGCTTGCTAATATGGCGATTAAAGCATCAAACTTGTAATAAATATATCCATGTTGATACTGGGATACTGGGATACTGGGTTGATAGTACGTGTGCTTTGAATATTTATACAAAGCATACGTTACGAAAAGTAAATAGTAGGTATACAGTATCATCTATTGAAGGATGAAACTGGTGTTCGGATATTGCTCTAGTTACGTCAAACTTTTACCTGTTGATAGTAATTATTACTAGATAGCGCATAGTTTAATAGAACAATTACTTAGTTTATTACTATTGCAGAGCATATTTACGAACACTATATCAGCCCACTAAACTATCTATCAATTTTTATTGGCTGGTAATGTGTTTTTTTGCACAATTTTTCACATTAGCAAATTAACAACCAGTCACTCTAACCTAAAAAAATTAAACATTTAAATTATTATTTGCATCCACTGGTCGTCTTGATGTAGGTATTGGCCGCATCACAGGCTTGGATTACTTTTTCTATTATTTTGAATTACATACTTTGTTTGTGCGGTCATATTTATTAAAATTTGTCAATTACATAACCTACAAAGCGGGTGACTGGATCACCACTGTCGGCAACCTAACTCCTAAGGACCTAACGTCCCTGTTGATTCTTTCTCTGCGGACATGTATTTATGATAGAACCGGGGACACACGAAGGCGTTTTGGACGCGTCGGATTACGGACCGCCGCAGCTGTGTCGTGCCGTGCTACCCGAGATAAATAGTTGCTTCAGTTTCACCTTAATACCTTTGGCAAATTAACAGGAAGATGTCAGAGAGTTAGTACGAACGGACCTAAATTGGTTAATCTTTACTAACAAACATTAAGAGTGTTTTTCTCTCTTTTCCATATGCACTGGAATTTTAATAATAATAATAATAATAATAATAATAATAATAATAATAATAATAGCCGTGCCTTGGCACGCAGTGTCAAATCTGACCTCTTGAAAGAAATAGAATTATCTCATAAACGAAGCAGTTTAAAATCATTTATTGATTTGAATTGCTTTTATAAGTGGACGCCCACCATTTGGAATAGAAGGAGTATATTGGGAGGTAGTAACATATCTTTTAATATATTTTATGTTTCAGATTGGTGACAGTGTCAATTTTGACAATTCTAATTATTCAGGAAGTTTTCAGTAATACGTAATATTTCTACGTTTCTTTGTAGTAAGTGTTATTGTGATACCTAATTATCCTTCGAATTTCAGTTGTAAATAAAGAGGTTACTCATAATATTTATTGTTATTGAGCCCACCTTAGTTTTTTAACAAATGGATTTAAATAACTCAAGAACATTGCGTAATAAATGGTCCATAAATGAATATAAGGAGGTGATTTGGTGCCACTTTTGTTCATTGTTAAGGTTTGGATGTGCCAATCAACGGGAATGCTTTAGATTATGGCGAGAAAGAAACCCAGGTAAAAGAATGGAGTTGGTTGACTGCTAATACTTTGGCTTCCCAGAGACGGTGCATTCTAAATAGGAATAAGTTATCAAATATAGAGATAGATAGTATAAGAAGGGAGGTAGAATTTTCTAAATCTTGAAAATGATGAAGTGGTTGGAGTTGAAGAATTAGAACCGAACAGCCGTATTGCTGACGATGAGGCGTCTGTTATTGTGGATATTGAGGTAAATGGGATGCCAAATCTGGATAATGATATTGACAATGTGTGACGCGGCGAATTGTTCTGCGTGATTTGTTTGATATTCCGTACGGGTGGCGCCATCTATCGCTGTCTAGGGCAACCTGGTGGAACTCGGCAGGGTGCCAAACGCTGCTAGCGTCTGGTTCCCGCGCGCGAAATTGCCGAGGCCACGCCCCCGTCATTTACATTTAATTAGATCCCACGGTTTTTACTGTTTGGATTCACGGAATGTTGTCTTTCTTGCAAAATCGTTGTTCACTTTGTACTATAGTTCGCCGCTGTCACTTGGTTTAACTTTCCCTTGGTTTCCCTATTCCGACAGAAATTCTTGGTTTCCGTTTTTTCTGCTTTTCCGACCACCATTTTTCGTGGCGGTGGTGCGAGCTTGCAGCGCGCCTTCCGGCGTCTTGTCTTGTCGATCATCTTGGAGTGTAGATACACGTGTGGTAGATTTTTGGAAGCCCGTTGAGAATTATAGGAGAGGATTTTGGTAGTTTGGAGGTCCCCTTATCGCCGTAGTGCGGATTTATATCGACCAGGTTTCAACAGGTGTGTCCAGGTTGTTGATTTAGTGGAAATCTGGCCACCACGCCATTGTGCGGATTTAAACGAACTTCTATCACCGTTCACATAAGCCCAGTGTCCATCTATTTTGGGGTAAGCTCTCTTTAGATTCGATGAGATTGTCTGGTGGCAATTGGTGGGTCAATTCTACGATTAATTCCTCTTTTTAGGCACCTAGTACGAGGCGAGAGACCCTTCGTAAGTCAGTAGTCACCTGGTACGAGGCAAGAGACCCCTCGTAAGTTCGTCGTCACCTAGTATGAGGCAGGAGACCCCTCGAAGGTTCGTCGTCACCTAGTAGGAGGCAAGAGACCCCTCGTAAGTTCGTCGTCACCTAGTACGAGGCGAGAGACCCTTCGTAAGTCAGTAGTCACCTGGTACGAGATAAGAGACCCTGCGTAGGTCCTTCGACACCTAGTACGAGACCTTCTGGAAGTATATCGAGTTGGAGTTGTTGGCACAGTGACGGAACCGGCACGTGCGGTGATTATTATCTGTCGTGGAGGATCCAACGCTGGCATCGGAGCGTCTGTGGGTGGCAAACAGTGTCTCGAAGCTCCGGATAAAGGTCAGAGGTCATATATTTTTCCGATTAGCTGTGGCAGACGCTCGTTGTCCCTCGAAGGAGCCGGCAGCTCGTATATCTTTTTTTAGTTGTGTCTATGATTGGTAGTTAGCCTCGCTACGATTGTGTAATCGTTACCCGTCAAGGAGCCTTCCGCTCGCACACCTTTTTATGGTGGCGCAATTGATTAGTATTAGATTAGTGTGGTTACGATTTAATAATCGTTGTCCATTCCGGAGCCTTCAGCTCACTGTTATTGATTGTTAAGTGTTTAATTATCCGAAGATATCGCTCGGACCATCGGTGCTCAACCCGTCTGTGTTATTAATTACCTTTTTCTTTAATTTCGGGTTTGTTTTACGTACTCGTCATTACGATTACCCGTTACAGTATTTATCTTCGTGGATTCTGAATTTAATTCGGATAACTGGTATCCACTGGTATAATTTCCTTTGACCGTTCAAGATTTTTTAACGGAAGCCGTTAGTGGCTTCGGAGTTTATACTATTTTCTCAGTTGGGCGTAGCCAAGTTGAGTGCCGATGGGAATTTAATTTTATTTTGGGACGGATTGCCCCCATATACGCTTGCCGAGTTTAGTTTTATTCTTGTTATCAACTTTTCAACATCGACGTCGGGTGCAGTAATTTTCTGGGGATTTTACCCACATCTACAGCGAGTCGCGACGCGGTTTGGCCAAGCTTCGTGTCGGTCGCTACTATTTTCACGATTTGCGGTTTGGGCTCGAGGCCGTTGAGTGTGTTGAATTGTTTGACTTTTTATTGTTTTATTTGTGTGCATTCCCACGTGTAAGCAAGCCTTCGACGTATCGTATGGTGGTACTTTTTGGCTGTACCAAGAATTATTGTGTACCTGTACGTGTAGAGGAATAGTTCGAATACCGACGCAAATTATATTGGCGATTTCATCGTTGACTTTTGGAGGCTAATAAATTTGTTGACGATACATTTACTTTGCTTGTTCCCTGTGTTGCCTTTATTCCAGCTGCACTTTCGTAGTCGAGTGCTGTTTCTCCAACGGATTAAGACTGACGTGGCGCCCTAGAACATCGTATGAAGGAACTGTTTGATTACTGTCCCACGACCACCTCCCTGGTTGGCCGGAGCATCCGGGAGAAACGCATGAGCAGCACAGGTTTGGTGTAGGTCGAGGTATTTTGGTGTTTCTTCGGCAACTTTAGGTCTTTGGTATTTTTGCGGAAAAAAAGGCGTTACAAATGACGTGCAGCAAAGTCAGTTTTTAATATTGGTACAGGAAAAGTTGCTTACTGCAGGTAATTTTCATAGCCGGGTTAAGCTGCCTTTCATAAGGGAGACTAACAGGGTTACGGAGTTGATTGCGCAAGCTAATTCTGATCTGGAAGTATTTCTCAGAAATAAGCCAGAATTGTCCATTATTGAAATAAATAATTTGTTGTATGCATCTGCCTATGTTATTACTAAGATGGTGAATCCAAAATTTACATCAATACACAATAATAGAATTCGAGAGAACCGTTGGAAGCGTAGACTCCAAAATAATATTGCTAATTGGAGAAAGGACGTTTCCAGGATTTCTGAAATTAGAAGATCAGTTCATTTAACTGAGAGGTTACAACGGTTACGGCAAAACATAATACAAAAATATAGTGTTTTAGGCGAAGAGAAGGATATAGTAGTTATTGAAGAAGAGTTAAAACAGAAAATTCAAGCTAAGGCCCAACGTATCAGAAGAATTGAGAAAAGAATTCGGACTTACAATGATAACAAAAATTTTGAATAAAATCCTAAAAAATTTTATAGGGGTCTTGGTAAGGACTATATCTGTATCCAGAATTTTTCAAACATGCAGGATGTTACCAACTTTTGGACAGGCATTTGGGGGCAATCTGGCAAGTATAATTCTGAAGCGGAATGGATTAAACGCGAGGAGAGGCGTAATAACCATTATCCAGCAATGGAAGATGTACTTCTCTCCAAAGATGACATCTCAAATGCTTGCAAAAGTTTAGCACTTTGGAAAGCTCCTGGACCAGATAAAGTTCCTAATTTTTGGCTTAAAAGGATAACCATTTTGCATGAACATTTGGTAAAATGTTTTAACAATATGGTTAATAATCCGGAACTGATACCGTAGTGGCTGTCTAAAGGTGTTACTGTTTTGATTCCCAAAACGGAGAATACAATGGAAGTATCCCAATATAGACCTTTGACTTGTTTAAATTGTAGTTATAAATTATTAACTAAAATTTTTAGGTACCAAGATTTATGAACATCTGAAAGAAAATAATGTAATGCCCTGTGAGCAGAAAGGTATTTTAAAGGACAGTTATGGGTCAAAGGAACCGTTAATAATCAACAAGAAGATTGTTGAAAAGATCAAGAAGACTCGAGGAAACCTATCCATGGCCTGGATTGATTATAAGAAGGCGAACGATAGTATCCCGCATGAATGGATTATAAAAGCCTTGGAAAAATATAGGGTAAACCGAAAAATATTTTTTTTGGTAAACTCATGTATGTCTTTATGGTCTACTAAACTATGCTTGCGGGGAGAAGACTCGTGTGTTTTCTCAGAGCCGATTGATATTAATTGTGGCATATTTCAAGGTGATAGTTTATCTCCATTGCTGTTTTGCATAGGCCTGTTTGCATTGTCTAGACTCTAGGGAATTGAACGAGGATAAAGTTGGTGTGCAGTTATTACCTGGCGAAAAGTTAATTGGTCATTCATTTTATATGGATGACTTGAAACTTTATGCCAAAAATGATGAGCAGTTGAAGAGGAGCCTCAGTATTGTTAAACAATTCTCTGATGATATTGGGATGCAATTTGGCTTAGAGAAGTGTGCCAAAATTAGTATTGTCAAAGGCAAAATTGAGAAAACCGCTGGCGTATGCCTGAATGATCATTCTAGTATTTGCTTTCAATTTAGGAATTATCGGGTCGGAAGCCGTGGTAGTGGTACCGTACAGTAGTCCGGAGGCTCGCTTTGACATAGTCTGCGAATCCATTTTGTATTTTGGCTGCCGCTCCCAGCTGTTATCCTCCCCTAGTTTGGTTTTAGTTATCGGTTAATATAATTTCAATAGTAACTATTAAAAGAAAATAAGAGGAACGTGCGTTCATTCATCTTTGGTTAAATTTGTACCTTTTATCTTTCAATTTACTGGTATTATTTTATTTAACGGGGCAGTCAAGTGCGCTTGTATTTGTACATCAAAAAGGATTCAACGTGTCTCGCATATTATTTTAGTATTTTTATTATTTATGTGTTCCCAAGTTTGGGAACGGGTATTGCGCATTACAGTTGAGTGTTTGGCCAAACGTCGCTTGATTGCGGTTACTATTTTTTTTTTTCGGAGCAGTTATTTTTTATAAGTTTAGCGGTCTATCGTACCGCATGCGTTGAATTTTTGGATAACGGCGCCTGACCCTGTATTATTGTTTTATTGTATTTTTGATAACCTGTTATCTTGTAACTTGGTTTGGACCAGTTGTTTGGTAGGTCTGTGTAGTTTATTAACTTGTTTGATGCTCTGCAAGCTCCTACCTGCGCACTCTTGCGGTCGTCGGGTGCTCCGGCTAACTCCCGGAGGTGGTCGTGGATCATCAAGCAAAGAAGGTCCAAACAAGATCAAATATGGGCGCCACGCAGACCGAACCCGATGACCTACCCGCCTGCGAAGGTATGATGGAAGACAAAGATATGCTACAGGCGAAATAATACAAGCCAGAAAACTTTGGTGAAATCAAGGTTTATTTCTGGGGTGCATCAAACAAGTTAATAAACTACACAGACCTACCAAACAACTGGTCCAAACCAAGTTACAAGATAACCGATAATACTAGATATAAGTATCTGGGAATCGATAAAGCCTTTGGTATTGATGATGAAGGCATGAAGGTGAAGGTCATAGGTGAATACATTAAGCGTGTGAGGAAAATTTTAACATCTGGTTTAAATGGAAAGTATAAAATGCAAGCGATAAATGCATATGCTATTCCGATATTTCGATACAGTGTTGGAGTTTTAAACTGGACGAAGAAGGAAATACGCGATTTGGACATTAAAACTAGAAAACAGTTACCATTAAATTTTATGTTTCATCCTAGGTCCGATGTCTGCTGGCTATACCTGCATCGTTTAGATGGAGGTCGTGGTTTGCAGCAATTGGAAAATATTTATGATTTGGAAATGTTAAATTTAGGAAATTTTATAAAGGCCAACAAGGAGGATAAAGTTATACAATTAATCAGGGATACTTCTGGTAAGTCAATAATTAGTAATCATAAACTAATTTTAGAAAAATTTCAGGTTGAAGAATTAGAAAATTACGGAAATAAAACTTCGGTGGAGAGTTTAAAGCAGGAGATTAAGTTAAGGATGAATCGGAAAATGAGAGCGGATTATGTTAGTAAGCCAATGCATGGTCAATTTTTAAGAATTGTGGAGGGTGATGGTATTTCAAAGTCTGGATCTTTATCTTGGCTTTGTCATGGGAACATTAAGGCTGAAACGGAATCTTCTATTGTTGCGGCGCAAGATCAGGCAATATGTACCAGATATCATGAACAGAAGATTATGAAAGTTGCTCATGATGGGAGTTGTAGACTGTGTCATCAGGCTCCGGAACATGTCTACCACTTATTGGCGACTTGTCCAGTCTTAGCTGAGTCGCATTACATTGTTAGGCATGATAGGGTGGGAACATATATACATTATAATTTATGTTCCCAACTAGGTTTAGCAATGGATGTGTCTCACACATCCCATCTCCTGTTGTGAGTAACGATCATATTACCATATTATGGAACATGCCTGTTGTCACTGATAGAATGCTTGATGCTAATAAGCCAGATATCGTGGTAAAGGATTTCCAGAGGAAGGTGTGCACGTTCATAGAAATCTCGGTACCTGCTGATGCGAATGTTATAAGGAAGGAGCTTGAAAAACAACTTAAATATAAGGATCTCGCAATAGAAATTGGACGTATGTGGGGAATGAAAGTTAACATTGTTCCGGTGATTGTACGTTCATTGGGAGCAGTTAGTCTAAATTATAGTAAACATGTTAAGGAGTTACCGTGCAAAATTTCGCCCTGGGAAATTCAAGAAATTGCGGTTTTGGGAAGCGCGAATATTTTGAGGAGAGTTTTATCACAAAGAACCCTAAATTTGCTGCTTAATATTTCATCTTTACCTACCTTTAATGTATATTGCCGATTAATAAATAAGGTGTGTGTGTGTGTGTTTTTAATGACTTTTGCACAAGGCTGCAAGGGGTTTCTGCAGTTTTCCTTTGTTTTGCAACGAGAAATGTAATTTTTCTTTGCAAAGCATAAATTGCCTTGTGTTTTTCTAAATTGGGTAGAGCTGCAGTGATACCCGCAAAGGGAGTACCCTAGGCTTCAGGGAAGCTCAGTACTACCAATTTGCCCTGATCCTCTTTATTACTTTTCAAAATTATTAGAGTAATTTTAGTATTTATATGTTGTATCTAAATTATATTATCTAGGTTTCCAATATTTAATGAGATGTATCAGAGATTTACAATAAATAATAATAATTATAATAATAATAATAATAATAATAATATTAATAATACTGAAGGTGTTACTGTTTTGATTCCCAAAACGGAGAATACAATGGAAGTATCCCAATATAGACCTATTACTTGTTTAAATTGTAGTTATAAATTATTAACTAAAATTTTAGGTACCAAGATTTATGAACATCTGAAAGAAAATAATGTATTGCCCTCTGAGCAGAAAGGTATTTTAAAGGACAGTTATGGGTCAAAGGAACTGTTAATAATCAACAAGAAGATTGTTGAAAAGATCAAGAAGACTCGAGGAAACCTATCCATGGCCTGGATTGATTATAAGAAGGCGTACGATAGTATCCCGCATAAATGGATTATAAAAGCCTTGGAGATATATAGGGTAAACCGAAAAATTATTTTTTTGGTAAACTCATGTATGTCTTTATGGTCTACTAAACTATGCTTGCGGGGAGAAGACTCGTGTGTTTTCTCAGAGCCGATTGATATTAATTGTGGCATATTTCAAGGTGATAGTTTATCTCCATTGCTGTTTTGCATAGGCCTGTTTGCATTGTCTAGGGAATTGAATGAGGATAAAGTTGGTGTGCAGTTATTACCTGGCGAAAAGTTAATTGGTCATTCATTTTATATGGATGACTTGAAACTTTATGCCAAAAATGATGAGCAGTTGAAGAGGAGCCTCAGTATTGTTAAACAATTCTCTGACGATATTGGGATGCAATTTGGCTTAGAGAAGTGTGCCAAAATTAGTATTGTCAAAGGCAAAATTGAGAAAACCGCTGACATATGCCTGAATGATCATACTAGTATTAACGAACTAACAGATAATACTAGATATAAGTATCTGGGAATGGATGAAGCCTTTGGTATTGATGATGAAGGCATGAAGGTGAAGTTTATAGGCGAATACATTAAGCGTGTGAGGAAAATTTTAAAGTCTGGTTTACATGGAAAGTATAAAATGCAAGCGATAAATGCATATGCTATTCCTATATTTCGATACAGTGTTGGTGTTTTAAACTGGACGAAGAAGGAAATACGCGATTTGGACATTAAAACAAGAAAACAGTTAACATTAAATTTTATGTTTCACCCTAGGTCCGATGTCTGCAGGCTATACCTGCATCGTTTAGATGGAGGTCGTGGTTTGCAGCAATTGGAAAATATTTATGATTTGGAAATGTTAAATTTAGGAAATTTTATAAAGGCCAACAAGGAAGATAAAGTTATTAAACAATTAATTAGGGATACTTCTGGTAAGTCAATAATCAGTAAACATAAACTAATTTTAGAAAAATTTCAGGTCGAAGAACTAGAAAATTACGGAAATAAAACTTCGGTGGCGAGTTTAAAGCGGGAGATTAAGTTAAGAATGAATCGGAAAATGAAGGACGATTATGTTAGTAAGCCAATACATGGTCAATTTTTGAGAATTGTGGAGGGTGATGGTATTTCAAAATCTGGGTCTTTATCTTGGCTTTGTCATGGGAACATTAAGGCTGAAACGGAATCCTCTATTGTTGCGGCGCAAGATCAGGCAATTCGTACCAGATATCATGAACAGAAGATTATGAAAGTTGCTCATGATGGGAGCTGTAGATTGTGTCATCAGGCTCCGGAACATGTCTACCACTTATTGGCGGCTTGTCCAGTCTTAGCTGAGTCGCATTACATTGCTAGGCATGATAGGGTGGGAACATATATACATTATAATTTATGTTCCCAACTAGGTTTAGCAATGGATGTGTCTCGGTGGTATGACCACATCCCAGCTCCTGTTGTGAGTAATGATCATATTACCATATTATGGAACATGCCTGTTGTCACTGATAGAATGCTTGATGCTAATAAGCCAGATATCGTGGTAAAGGATTTCCAGAGGAAGGTGTGCACGTTCATCGAAATCTCGGTACCTGCTGATGCGAATGTTGTAAGGAAGGAGCTTGAAAAACAACTTAAATATAAGGATCTCGCAATAGAAGTTGGACGTATGTGGGGAATGAAAGTGAACATTGTTCCAGTGATTGTAGGTGCATTGGGAGCAGTTAGTCTAAATTATAGTAAACATGTTAAAGAGTTGCCGTGCAAAATTTCGCCCTGGGAAATTCAAGAAATTGCTGTTTTGGGAAGCGCGAATATTTTGAGGAGAGTTTTATCATAAAGAACCCTAAATTTGCTGCTTAATATTTCATCTTTACCTTCTTTTAATGTATATTGTCTATTAATAAATGTGTGTGTGTGTGTGTGTTTTTAATGACCTTTGCACAAGGCTGCAAGGGTTTTCTGCAGTTTTCCTTTGCTTTGCAAAGAAAAATGAAATTTTTCTTTGCAAAGCATAAATGGCCTTGTATTTTTCAAAATTGGGTAGAGCTGCAGTGATACCCGCAAAGGGAGTACCCTAGGCTTCGGCGAAGCTCGGTACTTCCAATTTGCCCTGATCCTCTTTATTACATTTCAAAATTATTAGTGTAATTTTAGTATTTATATGTTGTATCTAAATTATATTATCTAGGTTTCAAATATTTAATGAGATGTATCAGAGATTTTCAATAAATAATAATAATAATAATAATAATAATAATAATAATAAATTTCGCCCTGGGAAATTCAAGAAATTGCGGTTTTGGGAAGCGCGAATATTTTGAGGACAGTTTTATCATAAAGAACCCTAAATTTGCTGCTTAATATTTCATCTTTACCTTCTTTTAATGTATATTGTCTATTAATAAATGTGTGTGTGTGTGCGTGTGTTTTTAATGACCTTTGCACAAGGCTGCAAGGGTTTTCTGCAGTTTTCCTTTGCTTTGCAAAGAAAAATGAAATTTTTCTTTGCAAAGCATAAATGGCCTTGTATTTTTCAAAATTGGATAGAGCTGCAGTGATATCCGCAAAGGGAGTACCCTAGGCTTCAGCGAAGCTCGGTACTTCCAATTTGCCCTGATCCTCTTTATTACATTTCAAAATTATTAGTGTAATTTTAGTATTTATATGTTGTATCTAAATTATATCATCTAGGTTTCAAATATTTAATGAGATGTATCAGAGATTTTCAATAAATAATAATAATAATAATAATAATAATAATAATAATAATAATATAATATAATAATATAAGGATCTCGCAATAGAAGTTGGACGTATGTGGGGAATGAAAGTGAACATTGTTCCGGTGATTGTTGGTGCATTGGGAGCAGTTAGTCTAAATTATAGTAAACATGTTAAAGAGTTGCCGTGCAAAATTTCGCCCTGGGAAATTCAAGAAATTGCGGTTTTGGGAAGCGCAAATATTTTGAGGAGAGTTTTATCATAAAGAACCCTAAATTTGCTGCTGAATATTTCATCTTTACCTTCTTTGAATGTATATTGTCTATTAATAAATGTGTGTCTGTGTGTGTGTGTGTGAGTGTGTGTGTGTGTTTTTAATGACCTTTGCACAAGGCTGCAAGGGTTTTCTGAGGTTTCCTTTGCTTTGCAAAGAAAAATGAAATTTTTCTTTGCAAAGCATAAATGGCCTTGTGTTTTTCAAAATTGGGTAGAGCTGCAGTGATACCCGCAAAGGGAGTACCCTAGGCTTCAGCGAAGCTCGGTACTACCAATTTGCCCTGATCCTCTTTATTACTTTTCAAAATTATTAGTGTAAGTTTAGTATTTATATGTTATATCTAAATTATATTATCTAGGTTTCAAATATTTAATGAGATGTATCAGAGATTTTCAATAAATAATAATAATAATAAATAAAAATACAAATAAAAATTACAAAAGGTATATATTGTGATATAAAATATAACCCTTACTCTACATACCACATATAGATATATTTGAAAAAGTTAATAAATTTTAATAAATTTTAATAATTAGTAGAGATTCTCAGATTGAAGGCCTCCACTAATAAACGATTGTTTTTAGCATCTAGAGACAGTCTGCTTGCTTTTGTAACCGACACTGTTTAGTACAGTGTTTATTATATGGGAAACAATATAGCTGAAGGAATATAGCGTATTTCTCAAAATTAAATAGCTGAAGGATTTTCTGAACAATGCCGTTCTATGTTGCGGGACAGAGGCGGTGGCTGAAACATATCGAAGGTTTCTTCCGTGAGCCCCCTCTCGACGCTAAATCTTCTGCACTAAGTAAGAGGCTTGTCCATCGACAACCCTCAATGCATGAAACGACGCTCCTCCATTCTCGGCCAGCCAGCTCCCCAAAGGACCTCAGATATATGTTGACGTCTAGGACAACCAGTTGCGTATGCCAGGCAGCTATACTGGATACTCTGAAGACGCCGCTTAGCTGACTGTGTAATAA
Organism: Melinopterus prodromus; assembly: GCA_964023965.1. NCBI lineage: Eukaryota > Metazoa > Arthropoda > Insecta > Coleoptera > Scarabaeidae > Melinopterus > Melinopterus prodromus. The sequence continues at coordinate 38,808,404 of OZ030394.1, forward strand.
AGGGCCCATAGACAACGTCGGCATAGCTCACAGCTGACAATATTAGGGAATCTGAAATTAGAAGTTTTACATCTGTTCGCAATAAATTTTTAAATTGTAGTAAAGGCTTCACTTTGGCGTATGACCTTTAACAAAGTTTGTTAACGTGATCCTCGAAGGATAGGTTGGAGTCCACAACTACACCGAGATTTCTTGCTGTCCTTACTATCGGCAACGCGGTGCCATTTAGACTGATCTTGGGCACTGAGTCACGAACACGCATCGCACTATCCCGTCCCCGACTAAGACAACCTGGCACTTGACTGGGTTTAGTTGAAGTGAGTTCCTGGTAGACCAATTGAAAATTTAGGTCAGATCTTCATTTATGGTTATTATCCCTTCTTCGGTCTCTTCATCAGAAATTGGTGTGTAGATCTGCAGATCATCCGCGGACATATGGCAGGTGCAATTTGATAGTTTCTCCGGAAGATCAGACGTGACGACATTGAATAGAAGGGGACCGAGCACTGACCCCTGTGGAACACCAGAACCAGAGCACAAACACCAACACCAGACCTTTGTTCTAAAGGTTCAACCGGAGAGGTAATGTCTAAACCAGTTCAGCATGTGATCTCTAATTCCGTAATACTCCAGCTTAGCCAGGATGCACTCAAAGTTTACGCTATCAAATGCCCTCGACATATCCAAGAGGACGAGTGCGATAGTGGAGTGACTGCGATGCGAACTCACAATGTCATCCAACACTTGTAGTAAAGCAGTACTGGTGCTGTGACCCCCGCGGAAGCCGGACGGGATGGCGGTAATATGTTCCGGTCCTCGAGATATTCCATCATTTGGCCATGTAAAATGGATTCAGCAATCTTTGATGCAGTACACAAAAGACTTATGGGTCGATAGTCAGCACCACAGGATTGGTCTGGGATCGGTCTTACCACTGCTTCTCGCCAGGATATTGAAAAGCATCCTTGCTCGAAGGAGTAATTGATGATGTGGGTCAGCGGCTCTGAACAAAAAGAAGCGGACAACTGAAGCATTTGATGAAATACCATCCGCACCACAAGACGTTGATTTTTGTTTTTAGTCGTTAAACGACGTTGATTTTTGTTTTAGTCGTTAAACGCGTTTTTCTAAACTTTAAAAGTTAAAGTCGGTTCTCTAGATTGCAGATACCAGATGTGTAAAACGCGATTTCATAACTGAGACCCTAAAATCCGGTCGCTTGTATTCTTGTCGTTTACTGCTGGCGAAGCAATATATAATTTTCGTTAAAATTTTTTGAAGTCTTTACTTTCCTGGTAGGTTAAATATTCAATAGTTCAGGTATATTTTGAACACAGAATAGAAGTAACAGAAGAAGTAATAGAAGTAACCCAGAATACATACTCTGTGAACCGAACCACAATACAAGTACCGTTTATAATTTTTTGTTTCGTATGGCGTAAGTTATAAAATTACCACTCCGGACTTGGCCACGGGAACTAATTTTGTTGGTCGTAAATTTATTCAGTACTGGTGAGTAAAGGCTAGAAGTAAACGAACGTATAAAACCAGATGCGTGGCACGCAGTTTCTTTTACAAGTACAAGAAATAAATAGGCGTTTAGCACGCTGAGAAAAGTACAAATCTAAATGCCATAAAAGTTGGTCAGTCAGTTATTTTGAAGCAGTGGGTTCATATGCAGGGTGCAAACTTAGTAAGGAATACTTGCTACGACTTTCCAAAATATGGCCATGAAACATGTTGAAATAAAACTTCTACTGCATTTGTGTTGCATTTTTATTTGTTTATATTAATTGGTTTTGTTGCAATAAACATTTTTGTTAGAAAGGTATATCTCTTTTTTATAACATTTAGCTTCTTTTCTGCGTTCAACGATGTAAATATTTTTGGGTTTACCTTAAATTTTCGAGAACACCCCAGTTGAAAATCGTGAAATTCGTTCTTGAGTGTTACCAATATTTATAATTATGATAATGTGGTTACCAGCACTTATCGATGCTCTGAAAACAATATCTTGGAAAAACAATGCGTTTCCATTCCATTATGGTTCATGGAACCAACAATTTTTGTTTCAGAAACAATGTTTCTCTTTTAATTGTTCAATTAACAACATTCCCTTGGCCTTGCATATATTGCTGCTTAAAGAAACCCGACACAAATTTTTAATTACTGTAAGCTGCAGTTCGCGAACTGTATGATAAGCTTTTAAATGACAATAAATCATCAACCGAAATCTTGGAGAAATACACTTACGTAATTGTGTGTTTTGCTCCGTTATTTTATCTTCTATAAGACTATATTTTAAATAATTTGTTCTCCATTCTTAACCAATTTTTGTACGAGTCTTGGTCCTCTTTTAACAGTTCATTGTTAACAAATGCAGAATTTTTAAAATCTTCCGCAGTTTTCGTAATTTATTGATAACATTATTACGCAGACACTCCTCGCATATGAAGCGCCGATTTAAGACATTCTGCAAGAAAGTTGAGGCATGTTTACGACCTGAAAATTGGAGGCGTCTTTCGATCTTGAACTTACCATAGACTATTGTTAATTTGGTATTATCAAAATGTCAAAGCCATTAGATAGTATTGTCAAAATCATTGAATTATTGTAAGCTCAAATAAAGTGAATAAAGTGTTAACTTGTATAGGTTTTTAACTCTACCGTGGTTTACCAATGCTAGTGTTATACCATCTGTCACGTAAACTCACGTTTATCACGCACACACTATAAGCAGAGAAAACATAGACATGACGTCAATGCAACCGATACTACATGGCCGGCACTGATCGTCTTAAAATCCGGCACCTTGATGATCCTACCGACGCAAACTAGCTTCTGTATAAAGTATTCTCTGGTAGGTCCATTTTAAAACGTAACTCTGCGAGTGTTGCTGAACTTGCGGAAAATGCTTTATTCCGATCGGATTCACATTGACAAAGGCGTGAAAAACGGAAAGGTCTGGCTTTGTCGCCTTTCAGTGAAAGCATCGTACATCGCCCAACATCATCCGCAATGTGCACACCGCGTCCCCTTTGGGCAGTTAAAATTTACATCTCAAATGGAGGGATGGAAAAGAAAACAGGCCTACGGTTGAGGATTTATATTGCGTATCTAAGCATACCAACAGAAGTGCAAGCTTTGTCATTTTTGAAAGACGTACAATTACATTTGGCAAGGTTTCCGATTTATAATTGAATCTAAATGATAATAATAATAATGTATGTTGATTAACTCTAAGAATCACACCCAAATACACAAAAACAAAAAAACTACTAACAGAACAGCGATTTCAACACAAAAAAACATAAACTGTACCTAAATACATAAATGAAAATATAAGTACATATGTACCCGCAACCTCTACACCACGCATAACACTCTATGTGATACAACAAAAATAAATAAAAAGCAAATGCCTACTCTAGCCTACCGAAATCCGGCTTCCAGTCAGTCTAACCATGAACGCGTCAACTACCCGCCTCAGTGTGCTAAGTAAATATAGCCCAATCAAACTAGGATTTCACTTTGAAAAACGTACAACCCAGCCGGATTTTTATACAGCTTTGGTTGGGCACTACAAATTATGTGTAAAACGTCCCCATGTCCGCGTTGCGAGAAAGATGACGGAATTAGGTTTTTTGGTAATATCTTGCTTTATATTGATTATACGTCAATGAGCGCGATAAGGAAATCTCTTAATCCATTAATTATCTACAAAAAATATCTAAACATAGTTTTGACGTTTTCAAGTTATTTGCCTTGAAAAACAACTTTCCGCTAGCCAAATTATTGTAAACTTATTATTTTTAAGAAGACAAATAAAGGATTGCAGTTAGTACTCCGAGACATGTTCTTGTGAAAGTTAAGAAGAGTCTTATATAACACCCACCTTGGTCTTTTACGAATACACAACACAACCTCTGTAATTGTATATACAAATGTACGCTAGTCCCACGTCTATTATTACTAACAGCATGAAAGTAATCTGAGACAATTTTGGGCGAATATCGCGGCCGGAAAGGATATGATCGGACTTTTGCTTTATAATTCCAGATCGGCTACCGTCGATTCCTATCCGTTCTTTTAATCATGACAGAAATTATAATGCAAAAATGTAGTTTGAGAGGCGAGAAAGTTTTTCGATTTTTGCTAAACACGGTTGAAATTTTGAGCGTACCGCGAGAAACGTCAGAAAATTTGTCAAATACGTAGGTTGCTAAGCGACTGTTGTTGACACTTGACAGTAGCTTCAGCGCGCTGCGGGAGCCATCAGATTTCGGTCCCGTATACGCGCTGAAGTTACGCTAATATTAGGGATGTGGAGTACCGATACTTTTGAGTAACGAATTGATACCGGTACTTTCTAATCGAGAATTCGTTGCTTTGTATTCGTTACTTTGTATTCGTTACTTTGTATTCATTACTTAAACTGATACTGATATTTTAGCAATTTATAAGTTAGCAATCCTACATTAAATATGGCAAACTAATACCTTTAACATTTCACCTACTTAACATTCCAAACAAATTATTTCCTTATTGTATCGGATACAAATTACTGAGCACGGACATAAATCTTCTTATGTTTAAAAATACCCAAAACCGCCGCGCTTCCGGGCGCATTTACCAGCTAATTTATTTGTAAAACATGAAACATCTCCGCACATCGTAGCACCCGCGGCGCACACGTGAATGTACGGTTGGTTGCTGCTTTCTGATCTTAGGCTGTTCGGTGCCGCCTGGTATCAATATCTATATGTAATCATTTGTGGTTCGTTACCGGATACTTAGTAGATACCTACACTTTTGGTACCGTTAGCAGATTTGATACTGAGTATCAGTAATCATTCGTGTTTCGTTACTGATACTTGGTACCTACACGGTTCGGTACCGTTACCAGACTTGATACTGGGTATCAGTAATCATTCGTGTTTCGTTACTGATACTTGGTACCTACACGGTTTGGTACCGTTACGAGACTTGATACTGGGTATCAGTAATCATTCGTGTTTCGTTACTGATACTTGGTAGGTACCTACCAAGGTTGGTAGAGCCGTATTTTACAGAGGTTATGCCGACAGCCATTTGCGGGGCGGGGACGAGGTCCACCAGTGACGTCCCAAACTGCTATCTCGTAACACGCAAAACTGCTAGCGTACTAGATGTTTCATCCGTTCTGACACCACTGACGTCACTTTTTCGTGAGCTTGTAGGCATCTGCGGGGGTCGCTAGGATACATGGGCAATATATGCATCAGCGCAACCTCTGTAAAATACGGCTCTACAAACCTTGGGTACCTACAGGTTTTGGTACCGTTACCAGACTTGATACTGGGTATCAGTAATCATTCGTGTTTCGTTACTGATACTTGGTACCTACACGGTTTGGTACCGTTACCAGACTTGATACTGGGTATCAGTAATCATTCGTGTTTCGTTACTGATACTTGGTAGGTACCTACAGGTTTCGGTACCGTTACCAGACTTGATACTGAGTATCAGTAATCATTCGTGTTTCGTTATTGATACTTTGTGCCTACACGTTTCGGTACCGTTACCAGACTTTAAAGCGAGTATCAGTAATGATTCGTGTTTCGTTACTTGATACTTGGTACGCGTTTCGTTTCCGTAACCAGACCGCTACTGATCGTGAACTTCATAATTTACTGTATTTAATTGTACTGTACTATTTATATATAACACTGTTTTCTGCTGAAGAATATACAGGTCTTTCAGAAATAATGTCTAACCTTGCAAGAACATATCCGCCAAAGATAAAGAAACAATTTTGGTCAAACAACTTACAGTCTATTTCCAACTTTTAAGTACTAACAAAATTGTATTGAAGAAATCGTCTAAGACCTGGGACCCTATTCTCGTCTTTTTGAAGCGAATGACTCTTTCCGAATGTGTTCGAATTATTAGGAGAGTCGGAGTGGGGATACGATGTATTTAGGAGCACGTTATCGGCAAGTCTTTTCGAATGTGTTCGAATTGTGAGGAGCTTCCTTGTTCTGCCGTGTTTATTTTCTTAGCAACAGTTTGACAGGACAAAACTAACCTATAAATTTTTGGTTATGCTTTGCATGCTATATTACGGCGCTTGATGCATAATCAACTTCTTTGGGTTAAATATACAAGCGAATACTTGAAGAATCACTTGGGGCTACCCACACGTGGTAAGTATCTCACAACTACACGTTATTTATTATTAAATTTGCAGTAAAATGGACGAGCTCCCGCAAATTCAGCTTATCGAAGAGCGTGAAGCTGCAAATAGGCGACAAATTGATAGGAATGACGTAGCTACACCTCTTGAAGTGCTCACAGATACCCAATTTGTTCGAATGTTCCGATTAAGCAAGGAATTGTTTTGGAATCTTGTCGAACTGTTGCGACAATTCTGACGGATCAGACTAAAGATACTGCGTTGGATCTTGAAACGAGGGTAAGAACACTAATGGGGTAATATGTATAATAAAGTGCAATTATAACATTGTTATAAAATTTAGATACTGACCGCACTGCGGTTTTACGCATCGGGTTCTTACCAATTGGATATATTATACCGATGTATAAGAGACGTAACAGATGCATTGAATCAACCGGAAATATTTGATACGTGGCTCAAATTTCCATCAATCATTCATGAGCTTAATTTTTCGAAGCTTCGGTAAATGATAACGTTACACAAGTGGACTACGTTTTACCTCACTCATTGCTTGTAGATTCTTTGAGAAATATCAGGTTCCAGGCATTATAGGCTGTATTCATTGCACTCACGTAGCCATCTTCCCACCCAGAATTGACGACCCGGAGTATCCAGAATATGTGTATTTGAACCGTAGAGGGTACCATTCGATAAACAGGGAATCATAAGAACTAGTATATCTGAAACCTATACATCACTTTTAGATTTGCGACTCTGATCTAAGAATTATTAACGTCAATGCTCTGTATCCGGGAAGCACTCACGATGCCTTTATGTGGAACAATTCAAACATCCAAAATGACTTGAGGAATTTTCAGGTACCCGGCCACAGATATTCAGCCTAGTACTTAAATGGCTCTTGCGGAGATGATATTAATTAGATGTCTCCTACAGCTACAACACCTTTCAGTTAGTCGCAATATTAAAGGGAAACCCTTTATATATTTATTTATTTCTATATATATTGTTTGTAATTTTTGTGATATGTGGATATGTTTTCTTGTGACAATTAAATATATGCGATGGAAACAGAAAGTGTTCAAATTAGGTACTGGATGTATATGAGTTCTAGTTGACTACCTTACTGATGTTAATTATACTTAAAATAAAGAAAGTTACAAATTGTTTATATTTAATTGTATTCAATTTAATATACTATTAAAAGTTATGTTGTGTTTTATTTAAATATTTGTGCCATAAAGACTAAAGAAACACAGGCTTCCAGTAAGTTTAGAACAGCCATTACATAATACTTTCTCAATTGAATAACCTGCAATAATTCAGCAAAATATTGTCTTTGGCTATTCCATAATTTGTAAAGGGTTTTATGCTCTGTCTTACATAAGTACGAGACTCTTTGGTTATGATGTTGAAATATAACTGGCAAAAATTTCAAATTCAAAAATTACACTGTTATTAAAGAGTGTCCTCGTGTAAAGGAAAGATATTGTTTAGTGCAGATGTAACCACTCTTATAGCTTATGGAAGCTTTGGATATCGTTCGTGTTCAACATAAGTACTTGTGCTCTTTGTTTATAAACTTTTTAGTCCTTATAAAGGCCATTCAAGAATGCTATAGACATTTTCATCTATAGGAGGCAATTCAGTGCTATCGTTAGCCTACTCCAAATACAGTTCTTCTGCAATTTTTTCCCAAAGATTTTTTAAACATCTCTTGTTCAAATGTATTTGATCTCTGCAAATAATAGAAGTGGTAATATAATACTATAAAATAAGTTTTATTTTGGATGACTAACCTCTTAAATGCTGGATATGGATGGTTTATAACAAAATTATAAACATCCAAACACTGTATACCTTTTGTATTACAAATTTCTCGTATAAACGTATTTTAATGCTAGAATGGTGTTTTGTTAACAAAATTGGGGAGTATAGCATTATTGAATACGTACCAAAATGTCTGAGAAATCTTTGCACTTTGGAATAGTAAATATTCAAAAATTCGGAATGCCTATTTTTTTTAAGACGTTCAAGCAATGATTGAAATGCCTCCGCATCTTCTCAACACTTTTCCCTCGGAGAATTTTGGTACCAATCATTAGTTTAACATTCTTTATTTATTTATTACAAATTATGGAAAAGCCAAAGACAATATTTTGCTGAATTATTGCAAGTTATTCAATTGAGAAAGTATTATGTAATTGCTGTTCTAAACTTAATGTAAGCCTGTGTTTCTTTAGTCTTTATGACACAAATATTCAAATAAAACACAACATAACTGAATACAATTAAATATAAACAATTTGTAACTTTCTTTATTTTAAGTATAATTAACATCAGTAAGGTAGTCAACTAGAACTCATATACATCCAGTACCTAATTTGAACACTTTCCGTTTCCATCGCATATATTTAATTGTCACAAGAAAACATATCCACATATCACAAAAATTACAAACAATATATATAGAAATAAATAAATATGTAAAGGGTTTCGCTTTAATATTGCGACTAACTGAAAGGGGTTGTAGCTGTAGGAGACACCTAATTAAGAAATTTGAGCCACGTATCAAATATTTCCGGTTGATTCAATGCATCTGTTACGTCTCTTATACATCAGTATAGTATATTCAATTGGTAAGAACCCGATGCGTAAAACCGCAGTGCGGTCAGTATCTAAATTTTATAACAATGTTATAATTGCACTTTATTATACATATTACCCCATTAGTGTTCTTACCCTCGTTTCAAGATCCAACGTGTTATCTTTAGTCTGATCCGTCAGAATTGTCGCAACAGTTCGACAAGATTTCAAAACAATTCCTTGCTTAATCGGAACATTCGAACAAATTGGGTATCTGTGAGCACTTCAAGAGGTGTAGCTACGTCATTCCTATCAATTTGTCGCCTATTTGCGGCTTCACGCTCTTCGATAAGCTGAATTTGCGGGAGCTCGTCCATTTTACTGCAAATTTAATAATAAATAACGTGTAGTTGTGAGATACTTACCAAGTGTGGGTAGCCCCAAGTGATTCTTCAAGTATTCGGTTGTATATTTAATCCAAACAAGTTGATTATGCTTCAAGCGCCGTAATATAGCATGCAAAGCATAACCAAAAATGTATAGGTTAGTTTTGTCAAACTGTTGCTAAGAACAATAATAAACACGCCACGCGCCCTATCGGGCATCGACAGAACAATGACGCTCCTCACAATTCGAACACATTCGAAAAGACTTGCCGATAACGTGCTCCTAAATACGTGGTATCCCCACTCCGACTCTCCTAATAATTCGAACACATTCGGAAAGAGTCATTCGCTTCAAAAAGATGACGAGAATAGGGTCCCTGGCCTGGTTCATTTACGATCCGAAGATGACTGAAATACGGTTGCAAACGTACGTGCGAACATTTATAAATTGAAACTTCGAGAGATTAGTACGTAGCGATGTGATTGCAATGTGATATCCGTAGAACAAAGTAAACGGACTTAACACAGCAATCGGCGTTTCGTGGCCGATCAAAATTATGTCCCATTCTACCCATACAGTTGTCATCCATTTGTGTATGGTACTGCACAAATCACTACACCAACACCCCATTAAGATCCCACAAACCAAAAGATTCTTATTGCTGATAAACCAACGAACAGCTGACCACTATTGTACGTACATGTCACCGAAGAAATTAGAGGGGTACACAACAGCTACCCAGAGTGGGGGACGCTAGCGTACCAGAGTGGGGAACGCGTTGCCGGACCACACGAAAGACCAGTTGAGTGGTGGCTTTCGATTGTAGTAGGAACTAGGACGATTCCGGCGCCCCGCCCCTTTTACCCCCACCACTTTTTAGGCCACGCCCACCGACCAATCAGGAGCCAGTATTTCCCCCACCACTTTTTAGGCCACGCCCAGCGGCCAATCAGGAGCCAGTATTTCCCCACCCCTTTTTAGGCCACGCCCATCGACCAATCAGGATCAGCCATTTTGTTTTTACAGCCAATCAGGAGCAACGCCCTCGAGCAACTGGCAGCCATTTTGTTTTCGGTCGGGTGGCCATTTTGTTTTAAGCAACGCCCTCGAACAAGGGGCAGCCATTTTGTTTTTTATAAAGTCGGGCGGCCATTTTGTTTTAAGCAACGCCCTCGAACAATTACTATATTAGGGGCAGCCATTTTGTTTTTTATAAAGTCGGGCGGCCATTTTCTTTTAAGCCACGCTCTCGAGCAATTAGTATATTAGGGGTGTATTTATAACTTCGACCAATCACTAACTGGTAGCCATTTTGTTTTTATCTCGATGAGTATTAATTAATATGCACCCTAGCACAATATAACTTTCTTTATCTTCTAGTTCTCTTTACATATTCTCGGCCAATCAGGAGCAAAGCCATTTTGTTTTTCGACCAATCAAAAGGAAGTATTCCAACTGCCATCAGCTCTACTATACCGGCCGAGTACGCTTGATTGGGTCCGCTCTACTTTATCGGCAATTAGTGGCGCCATCTATCGTCTCTGGCTGTTCATAGGTTAGGAGCGTAATATTTTGTTTTGAGACTCTCCTATGTTATTTCCAGTACTGCCAACGTTTGTGTTGTTCTTTTGGTTTGAGACTCTGCTATGTTTTCCTGTACTGCCAACATTTGCACCAAAGGCGTTTTACGTTATAATCAATTTTACCTTATAGATGATGGGGTCGCTTTTTTTAAAGGAGAAGTATTGATCGTGTTTACTAGCTTTGTACCATATGGTGAAATTGCAGAGGGGTACAAACTAATGAATATCAGATTTATATGGTGGTACCCGCATATTACGATGGCCACTTTTGCTAGTGTGTGCAGTTATGTGTGAAGTATGGTGTGAATTTTAATAATAAAAATTTTCTGTATATATTAAATAACTCCATAGTAAAGTTAAATGAGTGTTAATTAATTAATATGCGTCCGCGACCAAGACATTGTTTAAGACGAGTACAAGAACCACATAAGTTATACCCTCATAGGTAACTTATTTATAAGCTAGCATTGCACCATATACTGAAATTGCAGACAGGTGAATATTAACGATGGTGTAAATGAAACGCTTTTTAAGGAATGCGAAAAGTATTGATCAGAGTTAGCAGCCTTTTTTTTAAATACTAACTGATTCACAATAATAATTATACCATTAATAAAAAAAAAACTTACTTACCTATACTTCTTACTTATTGTTAAGAGTAAAAACACAGGAAAATAAAACAACCATCCTAAAATACATGATATTTTATTAAAATATATATTCAATACACAAAAAAAAATGATGCATTAGAGAAGGCGTTGCTTTTTATATCCATACGGGGTCGAGTCAAAATCGTCTCTAAATATTCTCTTCGTTGAATTCGGTCGATATCTTTTCGTTTCCTCCTTCGTCATTACTTCATGATATTTATTTCTCCTAATGTTTTTTGAAACAATTTCAACCTCTGAAGAGTCATTAATTATCATCTCCCGTATCTTGTCAAAATTAATAAGTTTCGATGTTTGATAATTAACCCTAATTCCTTTCACCTTTACAATTGTCTTTAAAGAATCGCTGTTTGTAGAATACACTTCGTAGGCGTAATTTTTGGGGCCACCAGATGCGAACTTCGTTATGTAGCTGTCACTTCCATACGTTTCCAATTCATCCGTCATTTCACCAAGAAAGTTTCCTACAGGCACTTCCTCTTCTCCATCTCTAGATACGTATATAACAGAATCGGTGTCATAATACAATACCCTCTCTCCTAACATTTCGAGATAGCTGTATAATTTAATTCTTGCTTGTGAAGTAGTATATGAAGCAAGACAAACGTTTACCGTGCTAAGAGAATCGCATGCTTCCTCTTTATATTCGTAATTGATAATTACCACGTTATCGTTTACTGGTAATACGCCGTTTACAATTATTGATGGATTCGTTAAAAGACTAAAAAAATGTTCCGGGTTGTTAATAATGGCGGTCTTTGGTTGGTTTTCTCGTTGACCAAGCTTCCCCCAAAAGGAGTTAAGCATTAGCTTTGCTAAAGATCGCAAACCTGGATTACTGGTGATATTATTAAATTCAAGTTTTACGCCTTCCTTATCAAAAAATTCATCAATATATGTATTCCTCTCTTCTTCGGTAACGCATGTGTAAGGCCACCCAGTTGCCTCTTGTTTAATTTTGATAAAGGCATTCATCATTTCTGTGAATAAGCCACCTGTTTTTAGTAAAGGGTCGTATTGTTCGCATTTATATTTCCATATTTCATCAATTTTCAAAACTTTATAACCCACTTCAATAGCCTTTCTTACTTCATCGATGACCCATGTCCCTGACAATGCCCTATCCTCGTCGTTGTGCTCGCACTCATCGTTATTTAAGCTTTTCCCGCAACTTCTACACAATACAAACATTAGTTTTTCGTTCATCTTCACAGGCAACACCGGATGATACAACTGCTGAGGTGGTAGTATGGTACACTTAATTATCCCGTCTGTGTCGTTTAAATTTAATGCTGAACAGTTCTTATCGCCCACAAATACAGTAGGATGCCCGATTGGAAATTTACCGTATTTGCAAATGTATGGATATAGACTACAAATGTCCACATATTTAATTTTCTCTCCTGGCTTGCAGTCATAGTAAGTTTTACAATTACCTGTTCGTCCACCTAAGAACGCGTCTCTGGGATTAAGAGGAGATGCAGTAACGAGATAATGATTTTCTGTATAATGGCACATGTTAATATCTGTAGAAAGCAACTTCCTGAATGTACATTCCCACATTTCAATGACTTCGTAGCCTAATTCTCTAAGACGGGTTGTCTTTGCTATTGTCGATTCTAATCGCGTATTGAGTGTTTCATTTGAATTATCGTGCAGGGGAGTATTACGATTAATTTTCTGACAGACGTCGTGGCCGTGAAAATAGCAACCTTGAAATTGGAACACTTGATTCGTTTCTTTACAGTACCCATCAACTTTAATTCCTCCTAAAATATTCTCTCTCTCTTTTGCTGCATGAATTATATCTATATTACGCGTGTATTCTTCCCATACTAGCCACTGCGTTGCAATTTGTGACTGATTATCTCTCCATCTATACCCTGCTTTTGGAATTAATCCTATCGTATCAGGTTGTAAAAAATTTCTTCTGAAGACCCGATTGCAAGTAGAAGCAATAGTGCAGCAACTTTCTGAGAAAGGACATACGTTAGAGGTTGCTAACATTTGTTCCCGAAATTTCATACTCGCTTGCGTTAATATTTCAACGTCTGATACGCAATAATCTACGAGCTCTTTTTGAAAATCAAACTGATCTGTCTTGTGTTGTTCATACCATTCCAAAAACAACTTTCTTTCATCCTTTTCTGTGGGATCATCTGTTCCCATCATGGTATCTGGACTATAGTACTCGACAGCTGGCAAAGGGCCAATGTAACTTTTATTTTCATTCGTATTAAATAAGTGCGGGAAATACCCCTTTTTAAAGCTGTTGGGTAAACCAAATGCTTTTGGTAATTTTGCAAGAGCCATAGGAAAATAATTTAAACTATCTATAAATTTTACATTTCCAAGTTTCATTTGAATCAGTTTTGTTCCACGCATTATTAACTCTGGTGTTAAATCGGTTTTAGTAATTATATAGTTCAATAAAAATTGATGATCGAAACCTTGACCATTGTGCGCTATAACCACAACTGTTTGATACTGTTGTCTGTGGGATAGAACAAAATTCATAAACCATCCGATCGGGTCCTTTTTTAAAAAGTTATGCTTTTCACTGGAAGATATGCGGACTCTATCATTGGAGATTCTATCTCCACATTTAGAACATGTGTTATCATTTGAATTGAAACAAATGTCGCAGCATGTTTTGAATACACATAAATTTGGTGCGTGAAGCAATGACCCATCATCTAATAATTTTTCTTGAGTTGTTTCTAAATCGTAAAAAACAAACAGAAAGTCTTTCAACTTCGGTTTACCATGATCAGGACGCATATAACATTGATGTGTTTGAGGCTGATGTTTCTGACAGATCTTACAATAACTTTCACCACAAATATGTTCTCTATTGGTTTTTACAGTTTTTAGGCAATCTTGGCACAGACGAATCGCTTCACAAACACTAGCTCCCCCGTTTACACCTTTACTTTTGTGGTTGTCGTAACAATTCTTACTTTTAAAGGTTCTAAGACAGTCTATACATTTAATTTTGCATTCTGCAATGCACAATGGTACTTGCTGACAAGATATGCATACTCCACCACACCTATGATCGTGTTTAGTATTGTAAGGAACATTGCATTCCTCACAGAAGTAACCACATGCGAAAGCTGCAGTTAGAGAGGTAATCACATTGAAGTGCCCATTATGAAACAGTAAATTAAGTTTGTGTGGAGCATCGGTCCCCTTAAACATCACATCTCGGCCTTTGTTGGCATACGTGTAAACAGTAATTTTATAATCTTTTAAATAGGTCTGAAAAGATTGAAGTTCAGGAATACCACAACCATCTTCGGGAATAAGAATACCAATTTCTCTTATCATGTCTCTAGCACGAGTTGTCTGCTCTTTTCTGATATCTCGTCTTATAGCTTCATAATTGGGGTCTTTCATGATGTGCGCTATTGCCACAACTAATGCCCGAGGTAAACATAAATTATCATTGTTATTAATCACTACGATACCTCTACGTTTTCTAGATTCCTCTTCAAAGCTGTTGTATTTTGTGCACCTTTTTCCTTTTCCAGCAGGGATTTTGACAGAAGTTACACCAAAGCAGAATGTGTCTGTGTTTAAGCCGCTAGAATTTGATTGGAAAATTCCATTAAGAACTCCCCAAACATCATCGATATTAATCTTGGAGGCTTCTTGAAACCTAACCCACCCGGTACCCTTTTCGAAATGTTTGCTACAAAAGCTGAAACCAACTTGATCTGTTGGTTCCAAATCTTTGATGGCGTAACGAATAATATCCCTAATACCATCCCTAATCCAACCTACAGGTTCTACATTGTCAGGGATCGGTTTAAGTTTAAATTCAATGGTGCGACCCGCTAAATTAAATCTTCTTACTCTCTTAATGACATTTTTTTCTATCTTAAATTTCTCCATTTCGTTTTATTGCTATTATAAACTAGTTAGAATGCGTATGAGATAGAACAAACCCCAATTTTGTGCCAGGTAGAGTAATGCTACTTGTGATTATAAATATAATTTTAGCTGATACAACCGAAGTTTTTTAATTACCTATCAATTAACGATATAGATAATAATAGAGATCAAAATTGTTAAACACACCGAATAACCTATAGTTATTAAAATACCGCTCGGGGGTTGACGACTATTCGCAACGGCATACGCGGCACACTGAGCCTAACGACTGATTAACCTCGCTATTTGTACACTTAACTGGTATATCACCAACCAATCAGAATGAAGCTTATTAGCTCTGCACACAAAGATCGCATATATTGAGAGGATTTGTGTCTGTTTTCCATAAGAAACAATGTTAAATCGCTAGGCTCCCCCTATATGTAACAACATCCCATTAGAATGCATACAATGCAACGCACAGCTGTTCTGCAGACTAAGAATTAATTACCACGACGGTTTTTCGCTGTTGTTTTTCCGTATGGACTTGTTCTATGGCACTCGTTAATATTATGCAAAAAGTATTTTTAGGTATTTAGAGATATATTGTTACCTGAGTATATTTACATGGTGTTATTATAAGTTAATGCCGAATACAGTAAAGAACTATACTAAAAACTTTATAATTGTTCTAAAACTAATCATTTTTTAATGAGTTACTTTTGTTTATTAAATTTATGGTTTTTAGTCGTTTTAACGGTTCTAACGTGGTTATTAATGTTTTTGAGTTTTTAGGGTTTCTTTAAGGTTTTTTAGCCGTTTCTGACGGTTCTCAAGTGGTTTTTAGGGTTTCTTTAAGGTTTTCTTACGGTTCTCAAGTGGTTTTTAGGGTTTGTTTATGGGTTTTTTAGTCGTTTTTAGCAGTTCTAACGTGGTTTTATATCGTTTTACGATTCGCTTTCATTCTTTAACACACAAGGCTGTTTTTTCTTCCATATAATTTTTGTTAATACGACTAGTATCATTGATACCCTCTTCTTTTTTTTTATTCAAACAGTTTCTATAATCACTAATTATTTGATAAAAATCTAGTAACACACTATCAAAATACACATCGTTTCTTGCTTTTAAAGTTGATTGATTTATCTGTCAATACTGGTTGGGAAAACGTCACACAGATTTTCTTTTAGCGTGTTTACGGTTCTCTAGCGGTTTTTAAGATTACTTTTTGCTTTGTATAGTCGCTTTAGTGGTTCTCTGGTGATTTTTAGCGTTTGTTTGTTTAGGGGTTTTGACGTTCTTTACGGTTTTAACTTTGTTTTTAAGGTTTCTTTAAGGTTTTCAGCGGTTTCAATTGGGTGTTTTAACGTTTTTACGGTTCTCAAGTTGTTTAACTCGCAAGGCACAGTGTTTTTCTTACATATCATTTTTATCGTGGAGTATCATTACATACACTCTTCTTTTTATTCAAACCGTTTCTAAAATCGCTAATTATAATTGGATAAAAATCTAGTAACACACTACCAAAATGTTTGATTGTTTTGCTATCATCTTCATCATCATATTCCTTAATTAAAATATTAGAGCCAAGCAATTTTTGATTGGTGTTATTTAAAAGTATTCATCAAATCTCCAGGGAAAACGTCACACGAAAATTGTTGCTATTATGATTATATTTCTACAATAATTATATAAAAGATAATCGTAAAGGAAAATTAAAAGTACACACCTAGCGAACATTTTGAATAACTTTAAGGAACTATTGTAGTTGTTGCTGTTGATTTCAATATGCAATTGTGTACTATTGTAATGAGTGCCCTTAATATATAATCTTACTAGGTATAAAAATAATTACTACAATGTAATTGATTTAAACAAAGGAATTTTTATAGACGCATCTCAAGCGATTTTTTAGGGTTTCTTTAAGGTTTTTTAGCAGTACTAACGTGTTTTTTTTACAGTTTCAACTCGGTTTTTACGGTTTCCTGAAGGTTTTTAGCAGAACTAACGGGGTTCTTTTACTGTTTCAATTCGGTTTTTAGGGTTTATTTAAGGTTTTTAACGGTTCTAACGGAGTTCTTTTACTGTTTCAATTCTGGTTTATTTAAGGTTTGTAACGGTTCTAACGTGGGTTTCAAAGTTCCTTTACTGTTTCAACTCGAGTTTTAGGGTTTATTTATTTTCTAACGTGCTTTTTAGCGTTTGTTTATGGGTTTTTTAGTCGTTTGTTGCGGTTTTTAGGGTTTTTTAAGGTTTTTAATGGTTCTAACGTGGTTATTAACGTCGTTTACTGTTTCAACTCAGTTCTAAAGCGGGTTCCTGACCAATCATGAATACTAAAGAAACAACAATCAGAAGCTCAGAAAAAAAGGAAATTAGCTGTGCTTAAGGCAAATAATTTTTTGTTGGAAGAGCATCTTAAGTAGCGGTTATTATAGTATAAGGAAAAAGGTTCTCTCTGTATACAGTTTCTAACACATGTCAGCAGGTATAAATCAGAGATTTCAAACAAACGGATATCATTTGATTTAGAACAGTGGACTGACACAAAAACCAACGGTTGCATCAGTCAACCTGACGATTTGTGTCAGACAACCCGTTAATTGTGTCAGTCGACCTGACAAAGAACACGAGAAGTGGTTTCTTCTTATTATAGAAGTACGGGCCTAAATGGATTCAAGCAGAACACAGTGTGCACTGCTTCTCACACATGTCAGTAGGTATAAATATGAGATTTCAAACAAACGGTTCTCATTTGACTTAGAACAGTGACCTGACACAAAAACCAACGATTGCATCAGTCAACCTGACGATTTGTGTCAGACAACCCGTTAATTGTGTCAGTTAACCTGACAAAGAAGACGAGAAGTGGTTTCTTCTTACTATATAAGTATGGGCCTGATTTTCAATGGGAGAACTACATTCTGTGATTGTCGTAAAAATGACAACCGACAACAATGCGGAGATATATCAAAAAATAATGCTGTGCTAGTATTAACCAACAATATTCGGAAGTGTAACAAGCAACTACGAGAAAGAAATGAATTAGCTACCGATGAAGATGCCAGTGATAACAAGAAGGAATCCAAGGCACATATTTTGGACAAAGTGGAAAGAAGAAGATACTGCGTTTCGTGTTATAATTTTCTTTCTACTGAGCTTGGGAGAAAACGAGCGAGAAATGCGACAATAAAAATTAAAACCATATGCAATACTTGCAATAAACATTTTTGTAGCAAATGCTTTGAAAGAACTCATACGTTTCTAAAGTATGTTGCATAATATGTATGATTAATAAAATATATTAATAAATATATGCAGAAAATTATAAATAGCCGTTTTTTTAAGCCGCGCGCTACTACCAGCGCCACCATGTTCAGAACTAGCGAACGGTAGGTTTAAATGACTCATCCATTGCTCGACAATGTGCTTCAGTTTACACTGTTATCTTATTTGTATCTTCACTTATATGATTAACCCCGCCACTAACAGACATAAATAAAACGACTTAAAAGCCGTAAAGAAACCATAAAAACGACTAAGAAACCCTAAAAAACCGCCTGGAAACCATAAAAACGTCTAAGAAACCTTAAACAAACACTAAAAAACCGCCTGAGAACCGTAAAAACGTCTAAGAAACCTTAAAGAAACACCAAAAAAACCGCTTGAGAACCATAAAAACGTCTAAGAAACCTAAAACAAACACTAAAAAACCGCTTGAGAACCGTAAAAACGTCTAACAAACCTTAAAGAAACACCAAAAAACCGCTTGAGAACCGTAACAAACGTCTAAGAAACCTTAAACAAACACTAAAAAACCGCTTGAGAACCGTAAAAACGTCTAACAAACCTTAAAGAAACACCAAAAAACCGCTTGAGAACCGTAACAAACGCTGGTTGGAAAAGCTACTACCCGATTCCGATATATATAATATTGAAGACATGAATTAGCTAATAATATTTTTTACTTATTGTCTTTTAGTATCTTCTCTATCTTTAGCTTATGGGTTTTTCATAGCTAAAGGTATCAGACGTTTGTTTTGTTTCGGCAGAATAAATTTATGCTTGTATGTTCTTGTATAGGATGCGTGAAAATGAAAGAATAATGTAACAGTTGAATGAATTTACATTTTGGTAAACAGAAAATAGTACATAATTTAAAGTTCATCAACGTTATTGAATTTGGTTTATGACCACCATTATACATAAACCTCATCTGTGATTGCCCATCTCTGGATCTAAGCATGTAGTCATCATCATACACAGAACCTCCTATCTTACTCGGTATTAATGCATGCGATGGTACTTGTATTATTTTAATTCGTAAAAATAGCAGGGACAGTTGTGTTGAAAATTCAATCTGCGTCACTATCACAGCTGGTCAGAAATACTATAATTTCGTCAGTTAGTGCGGTCAGTATGATAAAAGAGAGCACACATTAAATATGAGCCTGCTGTTATGCAACTTATTCAACTTATCAAAAATATTACTTTGCATATTGCATATATGCAACTTATCTTACTTACCAAAAATTGAGGGGTGAAAACTTTGTCTTACCTGGATTTTATCATGGTACTTCCTACAAAACTAATTTTCTGTGGTTGAAAGTTAACGCACGTGATAAAAAAACCTATTTGTTAGGAACACATTACTGACAATTTGTTGGTCGTCAATATAAATGTCAGACATAATTGCATATTCATATTTTTCAATGGACATAAGAAAATATAAAAATTACAGAACTTAATACAAATTAAAATATTGATGGATTCTGTAGGTCTTTACGCTACTGCCATCGGAAAGGATTTCAATATTTATGCCGATTATTTATGCAAATTTTAGTGTTAAAAAATTGTAGACTTCAGATAAAGAACAGCTTTCCGATGGCAGTTGCATCTGATTATTGTCTGCTGTAGTACATTATAAAAGTACATACATTAAATGTTAACTATAAGAGCACAGGTTACTTTTTGCCGAACTTTTCTAGAATTGCATCCTGGTGTATTCTAGTGAGTTGGCAAGAATGTTTACATTAGCGACAGTTCAGGCATCCAAAACTAGATGCGCATTTTACTAAACTGGTATTTATCATGTATTTATTTGAAAAAGCGATTGTGGAAGTACTATATCATCAACTAGAAAACTCAAAATGACTCGTTTCAACATTTGTACAAATAGAAAGCAAAAATATATTTTATATATCAATTAGTATTATATTTATATAGGTATGTTGTATTATAAATATATGATCAATAGTATATTTTTTATATTTGCAAATTACATATGTACATATATCCACATATGGAAGACAACTTAGTTGGTTTCCTGTACTTGACAATTGCTATGGTTTTCCAGTTAGTTTAATATTATTAATGAGTAAATCTATTCGATTTCTTGTGCAGTATGTTTAAAACCACTTTCAAACAAAATGCATGCTACTTGCTAAGAAATTAATATAACCGGAAGTAACCGAAAATTTCGCAGTTTTACCACAACTACCAACTGTTGAATCTAAAACTACTCTAGATTGTAAGATGACACTCGCAATTTTCGAAATGTATGCATAATTAATGTCGCAAAGTAGAAGGTAATAGGGAATTTAATATAAAATTCATCTAAAATTTAATGAAGATTTAAAAAATGCGGTAAAATACAGGGTGTTCCATTTAAAATATGAAAGATGACATCATTTCCGGTGTAACCGGAAGTAACCGAAAACTAAAAATATTTTAGTTGAGACGCTCCTGTCCAACAATATAAGTCCACAAATTTTCAATCTGTCGTTTCATTTGGTTCTCCATATACTTCTAATGGCAGCTCGTCGTGGGAGACCCTGTATATTGATATTAAGTGAATTTCAAGTAATTTTGCCGCATTTCTATTGTTAGTGCAACTAATAATGTTTGTTAATAATTGTTTGTAGTTATATTTTATTTAAGAATCATTGACATATTTCCGTGAATTTAAGATTTTGTCTAATTTTCAACTAATATTGTAGATTTTTGATTACTTATTAATATGCTAGGAGTAATTGTTGTTAATTTCCTTTAAGAACTTCTAGGTCGTATTTATCGAGTAAGACCGAATATATAAAGAATTTTGTCACCTTTGAATAAACACGAATATAGACTTTTCAATGTTGTCCATTATCTCTGAATTATCAGTTTTAAACATTATCTCTCAATAACACGAGTGAACACTTACTAATGTTGTCACCGTTCTACTATTCTTGATGAACACAACCCAACCATTCTTATAGCAAATTAATAACCGATGCGAGTATATAATTCACTCAGTTGTCTCGAGATTTTTGGCGAAAATACAGCCACAACATGGACCAAACTTATAATTCTACAATCGTATTAATATGGTATCCAATAAAAAGTCTTAATAGCAAATTTATAAACAACAAAAGGCTACAATACTATTTTAAAATTTACCGCGGTAGCGAGAAACAATGACCAAATATAGAAAAAATCTGATTTGGCCAGGCGCATGACTTCACCATACTATACAGCAGTGTTAAAAGCTGATGTGTTGACATCACTGTTAATAGAATCAAAATATCTGTCAAATCCTTACTAGTTTTAATCAGTTTTAATGCAGTACGTGCGATCTCAATGAAATACAATTTGGTCAAGCAGCTAAACTACTATTTTACCAAAAAATGTTATAGACATAAATTATTCCAAATTTCTTCTACATTAATTTATTGTTATATATTTTGACGAAAATACAGAAATGACGGCTCATTTGCAAAATCGTTGAAAAATATGAAAAAGAACTTTTAGTAGTTTGTCCAGAATCGGCGCCACAAAAAAACAAGTACACACAGATGGAAACCTTTTTGTACCTTGGTTAAAAATATTCAGGGGACCCAAGAACATATTTTCGCTAAAATCTCAAAACTTGTTTTCGACATGATTACAATACGTTGTTATAGTACGTATAATAAAATAATAAGTGTTCACATTTCAATTTCGGTGATAAAGATCCACGACGAAATACAAAATTGTTATTATTACTATTTACGATTATACTAACATTTAAAAGGCGTCAATACTATATCATCTACTAAATACTTATTACTATACGCATAAACTGTATAGAAAATCAGGCTAAAACCTTTAGTGAGTATACAGACCATATAGACTATAGTAGACCAACGTTTGAAGAAAATGTATTGTTTGAAGTTTGAACGCTGAACAGAGTCGGAGCGGTACCAATTTTACAAAGATCATAGGGAGAATTGTGTCATGTATCATAATATGCCGCTCTTCAATCGCTCTTCAAATCAAACGGCATTAGTCTGATTTTTTTAATTGTTCAGACGTCTTTGAAATGAATGTATGAGAACCATAGTTTTTTAGAGTTAAATAAATAAAGTTTCACATATAAATTATTTGGTTTCAAAATAGCTATTCTATGATACTTCACATAACTACTCCATTTCTAACGCAGTTTGTTAAGTTGCTACCATATTCCACCTCCCTGAATTTTTTAGTTTGTGTGTTTCTGGACGCTATCAAAAGTTGTTAAAAGTATACTAGAAGTAAATGGACCCTAATAAGTACGATTAAATGAAAGTTTAAAAAATAATCATGGTCATTTTGGACGTAACCTAGGCGTAAGCGCCACCCCTGTCCATATGTAACGGCGCCCCTGCATGGCGCCCCTACGCTTAGGCGCCTGGGGCCGTTGCCCCCTTCGCCCCCCAGACATTGCGGCGCTGCTTCCCAATATCCAATTCAGTTTACTTTTTTTGCAAGATTTATTTTTATAATGACTAGAACAAATCTAGACGGCGGCATGAAAAAAAATCGATGGTTGAAAAATAAGGTCCACCCTACTGTTTATGCTTCTAGTGAAAACACGACGCCGCACATACGGAACAAAACAGCGATTGTCAAAAAGGTTAAAAAATGATATGAATGCCAATACCAATCGTCGTTATACTAAAATATGGTTGTTTATACTCCAGGACAATAAAATAGTCAAAACGGTTGTGCATTCGTCCTATTAACCAAAACTAAAGCGAAAGAAAGCATTACAGTTAAAGGTATATGAAAGAAAGTTTAAAAACTTTACTCGTATGAGCCTAAATTTGTTTGATTATTTATTGAGTTTAACATCTGATAAAATTATATGGAGATAAAACTTGAGACTAAGCGTATCTTCAGAAGAGAAACTATTGATTACTTTATGTTTATAATGGTTATTAATTACTATAATTAATAAGGAATAAATCAACAAGCTTTACATTATTTTGTATGTTTTCGAGAACACACACAACCATCCCTTCAAAACTCTTTCATTCTAAATGACGTGGAGTGTGTATCGTCCGTATCCTTTTCTGCAGCTTTTGATTTTACAAATTCAACAATTTTATTTACTTACTTACTTTTTACTGAAGATAGTTTATTTTTGCTTGTCAGATTGTTGCAGGAGAGTCTTCGATGAGATCCATGTCAGGTTCTTGCGCCTGGATACTGACTTCTGACGTTTCCTCAATATATGCTGTCCTATCTTTATGTTGGCAAATAAATTAGTAACACAAATTCATTGCATCAATCAAATACCACTCTTTTTTGAAATATTCCACGTCGCTTGGAGTATTAGTCATACCACAATTGCACAATTGCAATCCACAATTGCACACACTCCATAGAGCAAGACAAAGTTTACAAGAGGCCCACAGGTATACGGGTTTCCAGCGGGTCCTAGTAGGTTAGGTGTGGGATGGAGGGTGTAATCTGATAAATTACCAGCACGAGTCAAGCATCCACTCCCCGACGCAACCCTCACAAAATTTACTTAATTTATGTACCCGGCATAGCCAGTAGGATGTCTTTATAAAGAAAGATGAACTAAGCCTGAAGATTTTTCTACATTTAACTTCACCCATAAACCGAAGCCGGTAAAAACAGTTCGCGTAAAAACTTTAATAATAGCCCGGACCGACTTTATCTTCGTCTCAGACCTATCAGTAGTAACTTTGTTTTAGAGTCTATAATTTTTACCGGCAACGCACTTGGGCCCGAACGGTCTAAGGTAATTCCACACAAATACGTACGTTAGCCAAACGTCGACTTGAGACATGTTAGCTCGATAGCAGGGAGTATTCTAAAACACGGAATAGGTACACGGATAGAAAATATTTCTTGTTTTTAAGAAATATATTCGTTTGAATTTATTCTTTTGGGTCAAAACATATTTCCTTGACCCCAACAATATTTACTTCATTCTAGTTTATTTGCTTGTAGAGATTAATTTATTTGAAATATTTATTTAAGTGAAATAAATATATTTGGATACAAACAAAAACTACTTTCCTTTAAAGTAATATTTTTGTTTTGATTTAAAAAAACGTTTTGTACACCAATGAGAGATTTATTTCGTTTAAAGTAATATTATATCTTTGGCGTAAAAACAGGGTTACTCCCGCCAAAGAAATCATGATATGATTAAAATAAATATATTTGTACACAAGAAGAGATTTATTTCCTTTAAAGTAATATTTTTCTTTTGGCTCTAAAATAGGTTTACTTCCGCCAAGGAAATCATATTTTGATTCAAATAAATATTTTTTTTTCTGCTGTCACACTCGAAAACAGCTGATTTCGTTCAAGGTTGGAGTGCCGCTATGGAACTTTGCCGCTCTAGTGCGGAAAAATACAGACTACAAATTTAAAATAAACTAAGATCAGCAGTTTGATTGGTTGTTGATAAGGAATATCAACCCGTTGTTATATCAAATTCTAAAAACGATAAATAGAGGACATTGTAAATAAGGTATAGGCGATGAGTGTAGTTTTATTTTAGTATGTTGGTACGCATATGACACCTACTATTTTTTTTTATTTTTGATGTGTTTACTTTACGTCGGTCTATTTCCGCAACTTAGGCCAATCACCGACTCTGAGGGCCGACTACACACACCCAGGAATTTTGTCCTACTGAAGGAATTCCAACCTCCAGTAAGAGTTCTTTAACGTGCACGTCGCATAATGACAGCACACGGGGCCACCGGCTTTACTTCCTCATCCGATGGAAGGCGGTATGCAAAGGTATTTGTTCCCTGCATAAAATACCAGGACAGTCGATTTTAGCCCGAGCCGGGACTCGATCCCGGGCCTCCAGCGTAGATAGCAGCCGCTCTCTCCTATACGCCATCGACACCCCCCGACACCTACTATGTATTGAACAAATATAAATCTGTCATAATTTGATTCGTTTTCTAAACTTGACGTTTCGTCGTGGTACCAACCTAACGTATGCTATACAGAAATGTAATCATTTTATAATAAAACAAAAATACATATTACTCACAAAACAGCACAAAAAACGTTGTATGTCACTCTTGCCGAAAACTACATAGCGTGACTCGCTCACATTACCGCTCGTCGCGCATTGCCGTACTTTCGGCACTTGAAACATAAATAACTATTTTGTGCTGGCACACTCAAAAACAGCAGATTTCGTTCGAGGTTGGAGTGCCACTATGGAACTTACGTACAAAATACAAATTTAAAATAAACTGAGATCACCAATTTGATTGTTTATTGATAAGGAATATCTACCCGTTGTTATATAAAATTTTAAAAACTATAAATTGAGAAAATCGTAAATATGGTATAGCGATGAGTAGTTTTATTATAGTTTGTTGGTACGTATGTGACACCTACAGTGTAATGAACAAATCTGAATCTGCCAGAATTTGATTAGTTTTTTAAACTTGATGTTTCGTCGTGGTTCCAACCTAACATTTCCTATACAGAAAATTAATCATTTTATAATTAAAAAAAAAAATGCATATTTACTCACAAAACAGCACAAAAAACGTTGTATGTCACTCTTGCCGAAAACTATATAGCGCGACTAGCTCACTTGCGACGTTCCGCATTCAGCGTCGCGCCGCATTACCGCTCGTCGTGCTATTCCGTACTTTCGGCACTTGTAACATAAATAACTATTTAGTGTGAATACCACATCCAACACCATTGTTAGATGGCTGTATACTCTCTCCTCGCACTTCGTACATATTGAGAGTATAAAGGCCGCGTGATCGACAGTATGGACGAATAGGGTAAAATGCCTGCAGGTTCAAGTACCGATTCCAAATCAGCGTACGCTTTACTAACATAACCTTGACTATATGTAGGGCTGGAAAGACCAACCACTGGTCGAGGATGTGCGACATCCCAAAAGAGAGATGACCCGTGGCGAGTCTACTGCAGCTTCCAAAAAATTCTTGTCTATAATAGTTCCACATTAATTCCTTCAACAAATTAATAATTTCTTTAATGAAAGAACCATTCATTGCAACGTTAAAATACAGCATTTTAACTCAACGAACAATTTTGTTAATTAAAAAAATATAGATAATTCTTTCACTCGACACAATCATAATTATTTGAAGTAAATAAATCTCGTTTCTTATAATATACAAATTGTAAATTTTACAACATCAACGTTCTTTCTACCAAACAAATGCGTTTTTATCCGTAAATAAATTTCCCTTTGCCTCTATTGAAACACCAGATTTCTTTGAGTCAATGCAGATTTATTTAAATTAAACAAACATTTCTATCTGTATTAACTGACGTATCTACAAAAATGTAAAATTGAGCGGTTGAAGGTTTTCAACTCCAAACGATTAGGGAATTAGGTTTTATATTTTTATAACATAGATAGACTCATTCATTTCCAGAAAAAATATTTTCAATTCATAGGTAAACAATCGGTACAAATTACATGCGCAATATATAAAATAAAAAGTGTATTTGTTGTAAACAAACATCATGAAACATGATGAAACCTGAAACATCATGTTCAGGCCATCCATGCAAACAATATCCAAAAACTTTATTCAATAATTTTTCACATTTATTTAACAGATTGGACGACTTACCTGCAAGGAAGGACAATCGTAATTATCCGAGCTAACATTCCGAACATTTTACACCCTGTATATAAGGCCGTTGCGCCGTTGACTCACAATTTTAAAGAAAGAAACAATTTTTTTCTCTATTACACCATGATATATCATCTCTCGGGCCAGGGGGTCGATCTTGCAGTGCACTCGACCTGGGGGTCGATCTCCAAAGTCATGACTAGCGAGCGTGTACGCTCGTATCGGTGATCGCTGAGTGCTGCAGTATCTTCAAACTGACGCTCGCAGCTATCGTTCACGGTTTGTTTTTCATAAGGTGGCTACTCTGCGGTTCGAGGTGGGGACGGCAATGCGTTGTTTCTCCAGCTTGAGCCTGCATCACCGCTGTTTCAATCAGGCTTGCCAATGTGCCGATAATGAATGTCTCGGACGCTTATTTTCGTCACGTGGATGCGATGCGAACGTTCTCCGATAGCGACGGTGGCTCTAGTCTGGTGGACCGTTTTGGTACTAGCGCAGTGTACGGCGTTGTGTACGGTATCAAACTTTATTGTAGTCGTTCTTTTAATTTCAAACCACGTCAGTTTAAATATTTTTTTATTTTTGAAATTGCTCTTTTTTGTCGTTGCCATGTTGTTAAACTGTTTGTGGGTTTTTGTTAGCTAGATATATTAGAAAGAGAATAAAAAATGGTTAGTTAAAGTGTCGGTATGGCCTATTGGCCTAATTTGTACGTTCGAAAATTTGAAATTGATAAACTTTTACTTGTACTTCCATTTTCACATGCTAGCGTGGATCGCATATTCATCAGTCACTTGATTTTTATCAAAACGTATACAAGAAGTAGATTATATACCTACGGAAATAGGCGTATATGTTGTATTATATCGATACTAACAAAGGTGTCTAGGATGCTGGGGGCCTTTTAATTTTTCAACTGCATAAGCAAATGCTATAGGATAATGTATGGAAAAATAAAAAATCTTTATTATGGTTATATTTTCTAATGGTATTTTATAAAGGAAATGAATTTTCAACCTTCTTTTTTATTCGTCATTGAAGAGTGATTGGGGAAATGTTGGCATATTAGGACCTGGAAAACGGGTAAAAGTACCTATGTGAAGTTAGCCCCCAGCCCCCTCTTACGGAAATTTACGTGTATAGAAAAACTCTAATTACTCGAGTACCCTTAGAGATACCGCAACGAAACTATCACTGTTCTAACGAGCATTCTTCTGCCAATCTAAAAATTGAAAAGTCCGATCCCAAATATGTAAATTAGTATCCGTAATTAATTAATAACTGATTAGGTGACACGAAATATTTGTAAAAATCGGGATATTCAATGGGCTGAATCTTAATAAAACCAACACCATTCGATTCCCCTTTTCTTAGACTATATGAATATCAAAAAGTCCGATCGCAATTACATAGGTTTGAGGAAGTATGTGTAGGTGAAGGTCGGCGTGTTTTTCGACAGCTTGCGTTGTTAACCCGGGCGGCCGTCTTCCAGCCCCCTCTTATGGGAATTTACGTGTATACAAAAAGTCTAATTACTTGAGTGCCCTTTGAGATATTGCAATGAAACTAACACTGTTCAAACGAGCGGTCTTCGGCCAATCTAAAAGTGGAAAAGTCCGATCCGAAATATGTAAATTAGTGTCTGTAATTAATTAATAACTGATTAGGTGACACGGAATATTTACGAAAATCGGCATATTCAATGGGCTGTATCTCTTTAACCCTTTGTTCAATCTTATTAAAACCACCACCATTCGATTCCCCTCTTCTTAGACTATAGGAATGTCAAAAAGTCCGATCGCAATTACATAGATTTGAGGTAGTATGCGTGGGCTAAGGTTGGCATGTTTTTCGACAGCTTGCGTTGTTAAACCAGACGGCCGTTGGGTATTGATTGTTGCAAATCTATATACCCATACATTCATGGTGCTGGAACCACTAACAAATAATCCTTCCACAGCCACATATTTAGATAGAATGCAACATTTTTTAAAATCAGCACCCATTTATGACATTCAAATGCAAAAATATTTCATACCCAATTCAACGCGATTTATATCTGTGGTGTTTACATAAATCTCATAAAATCTCAAATTTTGGTTTTATTTGTGACCGAACTGTTCCACATTTACTAAGTTCAAGTGTCCGAGCCGAATATCTACGCTCTACAAAATAATCTTAAAATATTCTGACGAAATTTCTTCTGGGCATACGATGACAATACCTGTTTTGTCCAATATGACGTTGTTATTGCTGTAGTCCACATCAGCTTTTATTTTTAAGCAGAACAGTCGATTTTTATATACATATTCATATACATATTCATAAACATGTACTTTCAGATAGGTCTTTTCCACTATAAGATTCGATAGAATAAGTTAGTATGGTGTCCTTTATATATGCTCTATACGAGGTTGGATTAAAGATTGTTGCACTCAAATTTTCTTTAAAAAAACATTCGGCGTAATGAATTATGTAAACACCACAGTTATATGAATCGTGTTGGATCGGTATGAAATAGGTATTTTTGCATTTGAATGTCACAAATGGGTGCGGAAGGATGCTGATTTTAAGAAATTTTGCGTTATATCTAAATATGTGGCTGTGGAAGGATTATTTGTTAGTGGATCCAGCACCATGAATGTATGGGTATATAGATTTGCAACAATCAATATCCAACAGCCGTCCGGTTTAACAACGCAAGCTGTCGCAAAAAATGCCGACTTTCGCCCACGCATACTACCTCAAACCTATCTAATTGGGATCCGACTTTTTGACATTCCTATAGTAAAAGAAGCGGGGAAACGAATGGTGTTGGTTTTATTAAGATTGAACAAAGGGTTAACGAGATACAACCCATTGAATATCCCGATTTTTGTAAATATTCCGTGTCACCTAATCAGTTATTAATTAATTACGGACACTAATTAACATATTTTGGATCGGACTTTTCCACTTTTAGACTGGCCGAAGAACGCTCGTTTGAACAGTGTTAGTTTCATTGCAATATCTCAAAGGGCACTCCAGTAATTAGACTTTTTGTATACACGTAAATTCCCATAAGAGGGGGCTGGAAGACGGCCGCTCGGGTTAACAACGCAAGCTGTCGAAAAACACGCCGACCTTCACCCACGCATACTTCCTCAAACCTATGTAATTGCGATCGGACTTTTTGATATTCCTATAGTCTAAGAAAAGGGGAATCGAATGGTGTTGGTTTTATTAAGATTGAACAAAGGGTCAACGAGATACAGCCTATTGAATATCCCGATTTTCGAAAATATTCCGTGTCACCTAATCAGTAATTAATTAATTACGGACACTAATTAACATATTTTGGATCGGACTTTTCTACTTTTAGATTGGCAGAAGAAAGCTCGTTCGAACAGTGTTAGTTTCGTTGCGGTATCTCTAAGGGTACTCGAGTAATTAGAGTTTTTCTATACACGTAAATTCCCATAAGAGGGGGCTGGAAGACGGCCGGCCGGTTTAACAATGGAAGCTGTCGCAAAACATGCGGACCTCCGCCCACGCATACTACCTCAAACCTATGTAATTGCGATCAGACTTTTTGACATTCCTATAGTCTAAGAAAAGGGGAATCGAATGGTGTTGGTTTTATTAAGATTGAACAAAGGGTTAACGAGATACAGCCCATTGAATATCCCGATTTTTACAAATATTCCGTGTCACCTAATCAGTAATTAATTAATTACAGACACTAATTTACATATTTCGGATCGGACTTTTCCACTTTTAGACTGGCCGAAGAACGCTCGTTTGAACAGTGTTAGTTTCATTGCAATATCTCAAAGGGCACTCCAGTAATTAGACTTTTTGTATACACGTAAATTCCCATAAGAGGGGGCTGGAAGACGGCCGCTCGGGTTAACAACGCAAGCTGTCGAAAAACACGCCGACCTTCACCCACGCATACTTCCTCAAACCTATGTAATTGCGATCGGACTTTTTGATATTCCTATAGTCTAAGAAAAGGGGAATCGAATGGTGTTGGTTTTATTAAGATTGAACAAAGGGTCAACGAGATACAGCCTATTGAATATCCCGATTTTCGAAAATATTCCGTGTCACCTAATCAGTAATTAATTAATTACGGACACTAATTAACATATTTTGGATCGGACTTTTCTACTTTTAGATTGGCAGAAGAAAGCTCGTTCGAACAGTGTTAGTTTCGTTGCGGTATCTCTAAGGGTACTCGAGTAATTAGAGTTTTTCTATACACGTAAATTCCCATAAGAGGGGGCTGGAAGACGGCCGGCCGGTTTAACAATGGAAGCTGTCGCAAAACATGCGGACCTCCGCCCACGCATACTACCTCAAACCTATGTAATTGCGATCAGACTTTTTGACATTCCTATAGTCTAAGAAAAGGGGAATCGAATGGTGTTGGTTTTATTAAGATTGAACAAAGGGTTAACGAGATACAGCCCATTGAATATCCC
Organism: Melinopterus prodromus; assembly: GCA_964023965.1. Classification (NCBI taxonomy): domain Eukaryota; kingdom Metazoa; phylum Arthropoda; class Insecta; order Coleoptera; family Scarabaeidae; genus Melinopterus; species Melinopterus prodromus. The sequence continues at coordinate 38,840,060 of OZ030394.1, forward strand.
GATTTTTACAAATATTCCGTGTCACCTAATCAGTAATTAATTAATTACAGACACTAATTTACATATTTCGGATCGGACTTTTCCACTTTTAGACTGGCCGAAGAACGCTCGTTTGAACAGTGTTAGTTTCATTGCAATATCTCAAAGGGCACTCCAGTAATTAGACTTTTTGTATACACGTAAATTCCCATAAGAGGGGGCTGGAAGACGGCCGCTCGGGTTAACAACGCAAGCTGTCGAAAAACACGCCGACCTTCACCCACGCATACTTCCTCAAACCTATGTAATTGCGATCGGACTTTTTGATATTCCTATAGTCTAAGAAAAGGGGAATCGAATGGTGTTGGTTTTATTAAGATTGAACAAAGGGTCAACGAGATACAGCCTATTGAATATCCCGATTTTCGAAAATATTCCGTGTCACCTAATCAGTAATTAATTAATTACGGACACTAATTAACATATTTTGGATCGGACTTTTCTACTTTTAGATTGGCAGAAGAAAGCTCGTTCGAACAGTGTTAGTTTCGTTGCGGTATCTCTAAGGGCACTCGAGTAATTAGACTTTTTGTATACACGTAAATTCCCATAAGAGGGAGCTGGAAGACGGCCGCCCAGGTTAACAACGCAAGCTGTCGAAAAACACGCCGACCTTCACCCACGCATACTACCTCAAACCTATGTAATTGCGATCGGACTTTTTGACATTCCTATAGTCTAAGAAAAGGGGAATCGAATGGTGTTGGTTTTATTAAGATTGAACAAAGGGTTAACGAGATACAGCCGATTGAATATCCCGATTTTTACAAATATTCCGTGTCACCTAATCAGTTATTAATTAATTACGGATACTAATTTACATATTTGGGATCGGACTTTTCAATTTTTAGATTGGCCGAAGAATGCTCGTTAGACCAGTGATAGTTTCGTTGCGGTATCTCTAAGGGTACTCGAGTAATTAGAGTTTTTCTATACACGTAAATTTCGGTAAGAGGGGGCTGGGGGCTAACTTCACATAGGTGGTAAAAGTGGGGTTTTTGATGTTTGCTGTCGGAAATTGTAGTGGTGCAATATTGGTAAGCCTGATTTCAATACAATATTTCAACTTTAAGTACAACATTCACGATTTACAAAAACTAAAACAATGGCGGACAGACGCGTGTCAGTTAAAACAAATCGAATGCAATATAGCAATGCATAAAGAATACATTAAGTTGTTGAAATTTGTATTAGGAACTTCGCAACCATAACACAGATTTTAGAACAGATTTCTTTTTCCTTCTCTTCTGAGAAGTTATTACTTTTGGTTAATTTTATTTTAAAATAAGGTTTATGTATAAGTTAGGTATGTCTTTTTATTGTATGATAAAAAATACATAATTCGACATATAATTATTAAGAAGTTTTAAACTATATTGTTTTATAGATTAATAGATTTATGCGGCCGATTTCACAATTGTGAATTATATAAATATTTATTGCCATCTTTACACGAGTAGTGTAAATGCTGATGTGGTAAAAATATAATAAACGTGTCGATTGCCCGATTGCGCCACTTCCCCTTAAATTCATGTCATTTGCAGTAGTATGACATATCCTGCAGTGGAGGATTAAGGATAGTCGGGGCCCCTAGGCAAATTATCTTTGGGGGCCCCACCCACAAACTAAACTAAAACACTAAACAAAGAGAATGTAGTAGGTAGCACGTAAATATTTTTTTTATTGTTTATAAACAGTTTTATATTAATAAGAATTCTTCTATATAACAACTGTTTATAATGGTTTATAAGTAATAAAAAATATTTTTTACATTTTCATGTTGTTTTTACAAATTTTTGTTTGCAAATTTACAATTTTCTAATTAATTTATTGTCTTCAAAATTACATTTTTAAAACAAATGTTCAATTGAAATCAGGGACAAGGCATTTAGACGTTCTTGTCCCATTACAGCCCAATTTTGATTTTCTACTAAGATAATAATTTATTAAGAGCTAAAAATTGAAATCAGGAACCAAAATGTGACTTTTAATAAGATTTACACCAGAATGGCAGAATATTCAGATATTTTCATTCAAATAATAAGATAATGCAAAATATATCCGGCTCAATTCTGTCGAGTCTAGGTGTAACATTTTAAGAATATTGCTGGCTATATTCTTATATATAGTCTTCTTGCTATCAATTAAAAAAATCGATATTCGATTTTCATAAAAGTCTTCACCACACTCGAAAATATTGACCCGGAATTTTTTTTAAAATTATTACCAGATGTTCAAAGGTCACGCTAACGTACATTTTAAAGAACACTGATTAGAGCTAGTAGGTACGTCCTACAAACCAAGCATCCATAGTGAGCGTAATTTTGTATCAATTTACACATGGTACTTGTACATCAAATTATAGATAAAAATTATAGATAAAATTTACAGCGAATCAATCCAATGTCATAAATCTTGAACGAAAATTTGAACATCGATGAATTCGAAAAAAAGACAGAACCAAGGACATAGAACAAAATACTATTCCATTTGGAAAAAGTAACCTCTAGTTTGCCAATATCGCATCAACCCCGAATTTTGTAGTAAATAATTTTCATGTAAAACTACAATTAAAAAATTATTCCTTTCTAAATTTAAACACATGTATGTATTATATACATTTATTATTGTATTATTAATAATATCATTAAAGGGCGAATCATTATTAGTGATATAAGATGAGAAACATACCATATATGACATTTTTAAAAAGATTATTTGTTTTTATATATAATTTTTAATATACTATTATTTAATATTAATTATTAAATGATTAACAAACACAGTATTTGCATTGTGAAAAATATCTCCAAATGACACGGTAATATTAACTATATTGTTCAATCACTAATTATTCAACAAATGTTGATAATATCAAATGACATTTATCAAATAATGTTCTTGCCAGTATACCAATTTTGTAATGTAAATTACAACAAAAAAAACATGTACCAAACTTGTGTGACACCAGTCATAATTTAAATTATTGTTGACAACTTAATTTTATTTAAATAGGTGTTGGCTAGATGTGATTTATACAACAATAGAAATTAATACGTTTTTTGGATTGTTAATGTACGTTCTTATATTTATTTATTTACTAATTATTAATTTAATATAGTATTATTTAATTATTAATGTAAAAATTACATTATACTTGTGGCTTATAATCTAAAGTAAAGGAAGTATTGGCGGAATTACTAATAAGAATCTTGCGAGCGCCAGTGATCACATTGCATCGACTGGGGTGCCCCTGTCGTTGCTTTGAACGAAAAATACCCGCGCGGTGAACGATACGAGCTATTCACCAGTTTGAAGATACTGCATCACCAGCGGATCCCCACTACAATCTTAGTCGCCGCGAAATTTGCGACGTTGTCGGTTGCTTACTAGCACCGTGATTGGAGCGGTAGACGGAATAGCGTTGCCGAATTTACAATTTGCTGCGCTCTCGATAGCTCATCGTCGGAGCCTCGATAGTTCCCACGAGCGTGCACGCTTACGGTCCTACCTTTGAAAATCGACCCCCTGGTCGCTAGCGAATAATAATTCTATCGAGGGTCGAGTGCCGTTCTCTCGAGCGCTGGGCAAACCGATAGATTTTTCCACGGAGTGTCCTATACTACGTCACACTGCGTCGGCGCTCTTGTTGTTAGCTACGCATAGCCGCGTACAGTCATGTACCAACGCCCATCACTCCCGCCGTTGTATGATAAATTTTGTCAACTGCGCATCGAAGCCGAGTACTAGACTGTCTTTTCGCTAAAAATTACATCGCGTGGTCCGGGTAAGAGATGTACGGTGAACGCCGTGCGAGTCTTATTCCGTCAATTCACATCCTACGAGCGAAAAGCGTTGAATGAAAGTAATGCTATTATTTATTATGTATCAAATATTATTATTATTTATGTCATATTTATTTTTATTGAGTACATTTATTTTATGTATCATATGTACATAACTAGTGTCGCATCTCTTTGATACTGTGGTGCATAGTACTTTCTAATGTAAAATAGATTTGTTACATAAAACGTAGACTGTAATTAGAGCTCCCGAGAAATATACTCTGATATTTATAAAAACTTGTTTGCATAATATTGCTAATAGTAGAACATAAAAATAAAAAACAATTACTACTAATATTACCACAATTTCAACCAAATAAAGTACTTCGTAATGAATGTAAAGTTAAATTGTGGAAGTTCATATATTTACAGGGTGTAAACAAAGTAACGGATAGTTAATGAAGTGTTCTCGTTTAAATGTTAATTGTATCTACTGCAAGGTTTGGCGTTTTGTTTTGCATATAATTTATTCGGTTTTGTTGCTGCAGCCCAACATTTTTTATCAATTTAGCAATTTTATGGCTTTACATAATTTCGAGGAAAGTTTATTTGAAAATCGAAAAATAATAGGGGGTAACATTCTGTAATTGAAAAGTGAGTAGGCTTTCATATAAGTTTTTTATTTATCTGCGTTGAATGCGAATCTCAGCCAATGTCTTTCTTTCTAAGGAATCTCTCTTTCTCAGAGATCAATATTTTACAAAGTAAAATTCTATTTTCTAAAAAGTCATATATTAGAACATACAATTTGACGGTAACTTCATATCAGGAGGTCCAATGTATATTGTGTATGAGGGGGCACGTTTTATTCAAAATTCAAAAGTTAAAGTTGATAAAAAGTTGTCTCCATGAACTCACATACACCACAAAAAAAGTGGCCCAATACAAAAATATGTAGGTCTCCCGCAAGGGGCCTAAAGTTTATAAATTTCATATAAAAATTGAATTTCTCCATATTTTTTTATTGAAAATTAAATGATTTTCATTAAATATAAAAATTTTAACAATAAGGTCTGTAATTAATTAATAAAAGACAAAAAGTTAATGTTAATTCTAATATTTGTTTAATTATTTGATAATAGCCTCAATGCTTTTTCTTTAAGCGAGCAAAAATAAAATTACCCTGTTGAACAATTTTGATTTCAGGACTACATGACCTATAACATTCGCGCAAGTCTATACAGCGGTTGAGAAAGTAGCGATAGAAATAACATCGATTTATAGAAATATATAAATATAATGTAATACGAAAATTTATGTTGAAAAGTAATACCCAAACAGTTTTTAAATTAATTATTTTCAACAAATTATTGTCATTATCTAATAGTATGAACATTAATACAAACAGTTTGTGTTTAAAAACCAGCTCCCATGGACACATAAAATTGTTAATGACATATAAACTTTTATGAACATTTAAACACATTTTTGAAATTAGAAGTAAATAGTAACTTTTCTAAAAATTCTATGACTTATTTACCTGCTGGCGATCGAAATATTGCCTTAGTGTAATACAAATTTTGTAAGTTAGTTTCACATCTCATCGTTAAACGTTTCCTATTTGAATGAAAAAAAAAAATCAAATAATGCGAAACCGAAGGAAGACAGAAGTAACATTACCATTACACCATTACAATACCTAAAAGTAACAAATCTAATTTACTAGTAAAATTATAACACAGATACTAGTAATAAAAATAAACTCAATAAAGAAACAATCAAATAAGTTAATATGAATGCCTTTTTTCTCGCATTTTTTAGAAAGGGATTGTCAATTTCAATTAAAAAACAATTAACTCCAGTCGAGATTTCTCACTTAAAATGGCAATTAACTAAAAATGTGCGAAAAATCATCAAGTGGCACCTTCCGGTATTTTAGTTATAGGTCCATAAAAGTGTGGATCGACTCTAGGTGACATATTTTTTCGAAAACAGAAAAATATGCAATGTTTAATATATCCAGATGATTGATGTTTTAGAATTTAATTTCCACCCTCTCCCGCCGTTGTCCGAATATAAATCACATTTAAATTACAAATTACTATATGTATTCATATTATTTATTATCAACATATTCTTGTATAACTTCATAGAAAATACTACGACATTGTTTTTCGATAGTAATAGTACGCTTAAATGTCTTAATAATCTCTCGAAAATTAGCATTTTCATGAGCAATTAAAAAATATCATAAACTGAACATATCAACCAATTATACGTACATGCTAAGTAAAAATAAGTCAAGTTTCAAGATGATTTTGTCGTTCCGTATCAGTCTGCACTACCAATTTCATCCACCATATTATACATATATTGCAGCTATATCATCGTCCAACATAATTAAACGCGCCATCGGAGAATATAAAACGTCTTTAGACTTCGAGAACACTCAATAACATAACAATAATCGACCAATGAACCCTACTTAGGTAATAAGTTATATTCCACTTGTCTTCTCAGCTGATATACGCAACAACGCGATACGGATACGGTCCGCAGGGTAGCCAACTTCGTAAAAACATACTATGAACGGAGTTGTAAGTGCGCTCTGAGTTCTGATATACCCCATGCTATACGCACCACGCTATGCGCTTCGGCTGCCATCCGCAGGGTAGCGTACTTCGTAAAAACAAACAATGAACGGAGCACACGATTAAGCACCGGTCGACAGCGTCAAAGATACCAATTCGATAGCGAAATCACGAAGCGAGCGTGCACCCAGGCTGTCGAGTGACTGCAAGATAGACCCCCAGGTATCGCTCATAATATTGTCGCGTGCTCAATAAGTGAATAGATCGTATAGGGTTGGGAACCTAGGGTGGGTTGTAAAATGTTCGGAATGTTAGCTCGGATAATTACGATTGTCCTTCCTTGCAGGTAAGTCGTCCAATCTGTTAATTATCCTTCGCTAACATTCCTTACATTTTACACCCTGTAGATGTTTAAACAAAACTACGATCTATGAGCGTTCAGGATAAACAAAGTTTATAATAATAATTATTTAGTTGATGATCTAATGCGTTAGAATTCAAACCAACATTCTTTTTACAATTTGATATGTAAGAAATATATATGTATCACAATAGTATCATCCTGATACGTACCTAGTAGAAATACTATCAATAACGTTCATGACCTTTAAAGTAATTTAAATAGATTATATTAGAAAATAAACTGCTTCCGGGTTATGCCGTGTGTCATATATTAGTTCAATCAGTGGGTAGAGACGTCTTATAAAATGTGTATCAAATAAAGTTAATTTACTTTAAATAAATATTTAGCAAGTCTAGAGCCACTTCTGCAGCAATAGTGAGGTATAGAATGTACACTAGGTGCGGATTTGCATTTTTCTCCCAAATAAGTGTTCCAATACGATATTCTAAGCTGCGAGTTTTTCCTGAGCGGTTTTATTTAACGTAGTCTTCGGATATACATATATAAAATATTGCTAACCTAATTATGTAATTATAGAATAGAACACTTTTGATTTTATTTGTGCAATCGAGTTTTCGATAATGCTAATGGGCATTAATAATTTATAGGTAAGCTGTTCTAAAAAACGAATCTATTGTAAATATTGTTCGTCTAATCTAATGTATAATTTAGCTGGTGACCGCCATCCAGCACATAAATTATTTGATGAGGGTTGAATGAAACATACACCCTTCAAAAACTTTTGAAAAACGTACTCATCACTTTTAAAAAAATTAATAGTCTGTATTAAAGCTTATTTCTTACGCGTTTTTTGATCTATCTAAACTGGTATTTACTAGAGATTCTATCAAATTAATGACGCATTCTAATTAATAGTTATGCGGTCAACTTAATTATCAGTATAAGATTCATCGCATCATATTGCTTTAATATCCTTAGGAATATTGAAGCCAAAATATACCGAAGCGCGAAGTATAGATATTAACAATTACAATATATTATACATTCGTTCGCTCGTTTGTAGGTATTATGGCCAGTTTGGAAATGCTACCTTAGTAGGTATGGGGTCGGTTTGGAGGCGCATGCGCGAACATCGGTCCTGCCGCGCATGCGCAAACTTTTGGCGCCAAAAAATTTGAATCTGCGCATGGCGGGAAATTTGAAATTTCAAGATGGCCACCGGAAGCCATTTTGGCGGGAAATTTGAAATTTCAAGATGGCCACCGGAAGCCATTTTGGTGGGAAATTTGAAAATTTCAAGATGGCCACCGGAAGCCATTTTGGCGGGAAATTTGAAAATTTCAAGATGGCCACCGGAAGTCAGCCATTTTGGCGGGGAATTTGAAAATTTCAAGATGGCCACCGGAAGTCAGCCATTTTTGGCGGGGTGGCGCGCATGGCGGGCCGGCGCGCCGGTGTGCCGGCCGTAACGCACCGAAGACGGCCACCCCCAGCATAGCACCGGCGCACCGGCGTGCCGAAGTCGGCCATTTTGAACAGGAAGTCGGCCATTTTGAATCGGAAGTTGGTAATTTTGAACCGGAAGTCGGCCATTTTAAACCGGAAGTCGGCCATTATGAACCGGAAGTCGGCCATTATGAACCGGAGGCCATTTTGAACCGGAAGTCGGTCATTTTGAACCGGAAGTCGGCCGAAGTCGGCCATTTTGAACCGGAAGTCGGCCATTATGAACCGGAAGTCGGCCATTTTGAACCGGAAGTCGGCCATTTTGAACCGGAAGTTGGTCATTTTGAGACGAGGAAAAAAAACACGAAATTCGTATAGTGCCTTTTCGGCAATTTTTACAACGCCATCTTGTTCGTAGTTGTCAAAGCGGACGGGGGTTTGTCAGGGGGTATTTTTGCAATTAGTTTTTCGATACGGGTCTTAGTTTAGGAGATACGGTCATTTTATGGACCAATGACGTCATAAGTTGTTGTTTTTAGCGAGAAATCGTCGGTCATTTTGGGAGGGAAAATTTAAATGTTTCGAAGAAAGAAATATGTTGGTTTCTTATCATTTGCTGACGTCAGAAATAAGAATAGTTATAACATGAATTTATTACGTAAAACAAAAGAAATTCCATATTTTCTTATTATAATAATTGTTATAAATAATTACATAGATAAAAAAGCAATTTTGCAACGGCGACATTGCTAAACGCGATAACGCAAACGAATTTTTTTCACATTGCTAACGAATATCATTCTTATCAGTCCTTAAAAATGTAGTATGTGCACGTGTAGATATTGCACCAAACAAAAGAAATTCCATATTTTCTTACAATGTATGCATAATATGTACACAGAGATAAGAATAGTTATAACATGAATTTATTACGTAAAACAAAAGAAATTCCATATTTTCTTATTATAAATAATTGTTATAAATAATTACATAGATAAAAAGCAATTTTGCAACGGCGACATTGCTAAACGCGATAACGCAAACGAATTTTTTTCACATTGCTAACGAATATCATTCTTATCAGTCCTTAAAAAATGTAGTATGTGCACGTGTAGATATTGCATCAAACAAAAGAAATTCCATATTTTCTTACAATGTATGCATAATATGTATTTAAATAATGTTGCAACGGTAACGAATTTTTCACGTTGCTTTTATTTTAATTGTGGGGAAACGATATATGTTGGTATCTTATCAGTTGCTGACGTCAGAGATAAGAATTTGTTCGCGATAACAACTGCTATATAATCGGTAATAGCCAGTGGAGAAAATCAGTCTACGTAATCAACTAACTACAACAACAATGTTTACTATTACAAAGGATGTAACCACGACCATTAAACGGTTCAATATGCAGGGACGCACAATGGAGTTTAAAATAAACTCAATACCTGGTAAGTAAATGTTTTTCTATTTAATTGTATGTGCTAAATATGTTTTTCTTAGATAACGCTGAACCCGTAAGCTGGGTTCGAGATGCCATCAACAAGGCCATACAATCGGCAACGCAGCATCTCAACCCAAATGACCAGGTGGGCATGAGTATCTGCAGTAAAGGATTTGCCAAAGGAGAAGGATGGGTACGATTTCGGGAGGCCTCTGCATTGAACACCGACGATGTTTGGAACGTACTTGTCTCGCTGTTCCAGTCAAATTCAATGGGGTTCAGTACAGACACCTTTTGTCTTGGAGTGACATCCGTACGTATGCCTGTAGGGAGAGGAGGAGGAACGCGGGTCGTTACCTACAACTCTTTCACCGAAGAGTGTGGCAAACGTAAAGGTATCGTAACCATCAGGAATACTGACAACCTTTGCCTACCCCGCGCTCTGGTTGTCGCCATGGCTAACGTTGACAAGAACCCCGATTATATAGCTATTAGGCAGGACATCAGAAAGATGCAGACCATGAAGGCACAAGCCCTGATACGCGATGCTGATGTCACCATACCTGAAGACGGCTGCGGAATTCCGGAGCTTCAAAGGTTCCAAGAATTCCTCAAAGACTACACCATCTGCGTCTATCTGTATGGCAACAAAGGTCGTGACGTTATGTTTCAAGGCTTAAAGAAAGATAAAAAGATTAACCTCCTCTATCATAAGGGACATTACAACGCTGCCTGACTGCTGCCTTTACATGCGTATACTTCTGCGAGGACTGCCACATCCCATACAACGATAAAAACAGACATAGATGTGGAGGGAGTTGTCGTGGATGCCAACAGTCACCCACATGCCCTCGAGAAGTCAGAGTAAAGTGTCCCGATTGCCATCGAACCTACAACAGTCAAACCTGTCTCGATAACCATAAGAGAAAGGGCATCAACGATGGGCCGAGTGTATGCGAAACAATACTGCAATGCGAAAAGTGCTTAAAGACGGTGAGAACCGAAAGAGAGCACATTTGTGGAGAAATATATTGCAAGATTTGCAAAAAACATCTACCGCAAACACATCAATGCCATATGCTACCCGACAAAGGCAAACCACAATTGAAAGACTTTGTGTTTGTCTTTTACGATCTGGAGACCACACAGGAGGAGATAATAAACGATGAAGGATCGCGCTTACACAGGCCGAATTTGTGCGTTTATAAAACTTGCTGTGAAGAATGTATTGACTCCGGGCATAAAAACTGTGGTCATTGTGGACACTGGTCTGACTCCAGCAGAGTACGAATTTCCTCCGACAACGAATATAACAGTTCGGAAATGGATCCTGTCGACTGGATGGTAGACTTTATATTAACTAGCCGGCAACAGTATAAAACAGTTGTCGTAATAGCCCACAATGGTCAAAGTTTTGACCACCAATTTATACTAAATTATATTATAACCAAAACCGACTTAACTCCTGAATTAATAATGCGAGGAACGAAATTAGTTCAGATGACCATAGGGAATGTGAAGTTGATAGATTCCCTAAACTATTTCCCAATGGCGTTATCAAAATTACCGAAAGCATTCGGGTTACCGGACATTTTTAAAAAGGGATACTTCCCTCATATGTTTAATACTGCTGCCAACAGTGAATATGTAGGACCCCTTCCTGCTTTGGAAAATTACTCCCCCGACACCATGATGGGTACGGATGACGACGACAACATGGATGAGAGAAAGCAGTTTCTACAGTGGTATGAAGAACATAGGGAGGATGTTTTTGATTTCAAGAAAGAATTGGTGGAGTACTGCGTTAGTGATGTGGAAATTCTAACGGAAGCATGTCTGAAGTTTAGGAGGGAAATGCTTACAACTTCGAAGGTATGTCCGTTCACTGAAGCCTGCACTATTGCATCAACCTGCAACAAAGTGTTCCGCAGAAACTTTCTACGAAGATATACCATTGGAATAATACCTAAAGGCGGTTACCGATATCGTGATAACCAGTCACAAATAGCAATTCAATGGCTTGTGTGGGAGGAACATCAACGAGGCATTGATATAGCTCATGCTGCAAAAGGACGGGAGAGAATAATTGGAGGATTAAAAGTTGATGGATTTTGTGCTGAATCCAATAAGGTCTTTGAATTCCATGGGTGCTTCTATCATGGTTGTGAAAAATGTTTTAAATTTAATCGTGATAACCTTTTACACGATGAAGGTACGCTCAATTTAAGGCAAGAGTCAACCATAGCAAAGACAGAACGATTAAAACAACTAGGATATGAAGTGCATGAGATGTGGGAGTGTGAATTTCGACGTTGTTTGGTTTCCAACCCCGAAATACAAGCGTACACATTTAATCATCCAATGGTTCAAACATCACCGCTTAATCCCCGCGACGCCTTCTACGGAGGAAGAACTGGAAATTGTGTTACTTATTACGAATGTCAACCAGGGGAAAAAATCAAGTATATCGATATATGCTCCTTGTACCCCTGGGTATGCAAGTATGGGAAATTTCCCGTTGGCCATCCTAAGGTTCATGTAGGAGACGATTGTTTAACGCTGCAAATACCCAATACAGAAGGATTGATCAAATGCACAATACTTCCACCACAGGATTTGTATCACCCAGTGTTACCGGTTAAAATGAACAATAAACTTATGTTTGTTCTGTGTAAGACTTGTGGTGAGGTTATGAGTTCCGAGGAATGTAACCACAATGACGAGGAGCGTGCTTTATCGGGGACCTGGGTGATCGACGAAGTCCGAAAAGCATTGGAGATGGGATACCAAATTTTGAAAATACATGAAATTTGGAAGTATAATCAAATTTCGCGGTATGATCCTGAACGGAAATCAGGCGGTCTGTTTACCGAAATGATGAATGAATTCATTCGCATTAAACAGCAGGCGTCGGGGTGGCCCGGAAATTGTGTATCGGATAAGGAAAAGAACGACTACATCGAAGAATTTTTCAAAAGAGAAGGAATTCAGCTCAATTTTGATCAAATTGTAAGTAACCCCGGACATAGATCTTTGGCTAAGTTAATCCTGAACTCGTTTTGGGGAAAGCTTGGTCAAAGAGAAAATCAACCGAAAACGGTTATTCTCAATCAACCGGAGGACTTATTTTCTCTTTTAACAAACCCCTCTCTATACGTTAACGGGATTGTTCCTATTAACGAAGATGTAGTAGTAGTAAACTACGAATTTAGAGAAGAAACATACGATTCCTTATCCACCGTTAACGTTGCGCTTGCGGCTTACACAACTGCGCAAGCCCGGCTGAAACTGTACAGCTATCTTGAAAGATTGGACAACAGAGTTCTTTACTATGATACAGACTCAGTCATCTATATCTCCAGAGATGACGAGGCAGATATACCAACAGGTAGTTTCCTCGGCGATATGACAGACGAGTTGGAAGAATACGGCAAGAGTAGTTACATAACACGTTTCGTATCCGGCGGACCAAAGAACTACGCATACGAGGTTTACGCTACCAAGAAGAACACTCTAAAAACAGTGGTAAAAGTGAAGGGTATCAGAATCAATTACGAAATCTCTAAATTAATCAATTTTCACTCTATAAAAGACATGATAATTCAAGAACTTCCTCCCCTCGAAGTAACATCTACAAGTTTTCGAAGAACTAAATGTCATGAGATTGTGACTGTCGAGGAAAAGAAAAAGTATAGACCCAATTCGACAAAAAGACGGTTTGGTGAAGATTTCGACTCTGTACCTTACGGCTACAAAAAGCAACGCAACTAATGTCGTAATTGGTTAAACAATTCCCCTCTCCACAACATCCTTTCCTATAAATAGGGTTATTATTTAACATTAGTCAGTAGTTCACAACTAGATTTCAAGAGTAACATCAACTACAGCAGCAAACAATATGTCATCTAGACTGTCCGAGTTGGGTCTTTGCGAGATGAAGCCAAAGAAGAAGATATCAGAGCTAGACATCGATACACCGTATCCAATTAAATCAGCGAAAATAATTACAAATTGTCAATGGCCGTCGGTTCTTGTGGAGTTTGAAAATTTCGTAACATTCCTTCCGAAGAGATTAGCCGAAGCCATCACCACTGAAGACCAACTCCAGAGTCTGTCATCAATGGCAATGGTATACAAGGGCGAAAAAAACGTTGGAATGCCTACTAATGCTCAACTAATAACTTTTGTAAATTTATAAATTGTATGCTAAATAAAATTACTTAATTGAATTGATCTGCATTTTTATTTTTATTGAGTAAAAATCATGTATGAACATGTCTACATGATGACGCCATAATCAATGTTCTAATCATGAAATAGCTGTTTTGAGTAAAAATCATGTTTGAACATGTCTACATGATGACGCCATAATCAATGTTCTAATCATGAAATATCTGTTTTGAGTAAAAATCATGTTTGAACATGTCTACATGATGACGCCATAATCAATGTTCTAATCATGAAATATCTGTTTTGAGTAAAAAATCAGGTTTGAACATGTCTACATGATGACGCCATAATCAATGTTCTAATCATGAAATATATTGAGCGTAAAATCGTGATTGAACATGTTTACCATGATGACGTAATAATCGTCTTCTAATTTATTTACCGTATTGACATTAATCTTATATCACTTCTTAACCTATGTAATAAAATGCACAAGAAATTCGTTTAATGTATTTATTTCGTTATAATGGTAAAGTTGACATAATATAATTATATAGTAGCTTACAATTATTCATGGCACAAACTGCGCTAATATTATTTTTTGTATGAAACTTGCATGGTGTAAACTTCTCCATGAGGGGTGGCGGTGGACACCAGGATTCAATCCCTTCCAAATTGATAGTGTGTGGTTGAAACTTCATATTGGTCAAATGTTGTAATAGTACTCGATATTTTTCGGCACCTTTTACATAGATGCGATCCACATCACTGAGATGTAATTCCAAGATGTTGGATAGTTTGCTCAGCTCTATGAAACCTCCGCAGTAGTCGAGACCATGATGATGTGTTGAGAGATGGCGGATAGTTTTCTTTTCCAGCTCGCTCAGCTCTTCATATTTGGTGGATGGTATGAATAAATGGTTAACGGGATATTTACCATCGTAAATGCATAATTCTTTTACTATAAAATCGCCAGACCTGAGTTGGAAACCTTGGATGTCGACCACAACGATTTTCATTTTGAATGTTTCTATTTGGTGGTAAACTGGAAACTAAATGAATTAATTATAACCTACTAATATATACTACTTTTATCCCCACCTATGACGTAATGTCGATTGTTTCAAACTTCTTCACAAAACTGTACATTGCAATAGTTCCATTTAAATCCTCCAGTTCTGACACGAATAACTTTAATTGGTCGCGTAACACTTGCTGCTTCCGTTTAAGAGCGCTTAGTTTCTTAGATACTGTTTTAGCCGGCATCGTT
This sequence comes from Melinopterus prodromus, assembly GCA_964023965.1. NCBI lineage: Eukaryota > Metazoa > Arthropoda > Insecta > Coleoptera > Scarabaeidae > Melinopterus > Melinopterus prodromus. The sequence continues at coordinate 38,855,172 of OZ030394.1, forward strand.
GATGGGAGTAGGAATTAAACTGAGCAAAATTCTCCATCAACAAAATCCCCCACTGCTACTATCTAATTTGACGGGTGAGCTCATGCACAGGAATGTATTCAACAATGCTATCGTGAACGATAATACAATAAGCTTTAGTATTATCGGGGAATTGCTTGGAACTTTGAAATTCAAGTTTGATGTCGCAGGTTGATGGGAGCACAACTTCTGAACTATGTTTAGATGTGTCCAGCACGAATACGGCTCTTTAGTTAAAATCTTTATAATTTAGCAGAGGTTCGGGAACCCAAGAAACTAGTCTGAAAGTTTAAATACATCTGGAATGCTTCGGTGTATCTCTTTTCATCAAAGTTCAGACGTATAGACTCATACGGATAGCAGTCGGAATTTAAGTACACCCTCAGATCCGTGATGTTCAGATGATCAAAGTATGATATGTCACTCTTAATGTTATCTCTCCTATTTGTTTGGAATGCAACAATAACGAATCGCGGTCTCTCAAGGGCGACGGTTGTCTTTACTGTCCAGATATCGTTGTTGGTATTCCTAAGACTCGGTACCTCATGTAATTCCCACTTATGGAAGGGTATTAGTATGGCTTTGTCACGCTTAAGTTCCTCATAAATTTCTAATTTTACGATATCTGAGGGGATTATATGTTTTGCTTTTAATTGAACGCTGGTGAGATTTATTTTCAAAGTTTTCAAATCGGTTGCATCCTTATCGGCTTCTGGGAGAACAATTTGATAGCAATCATTATCAGATTTAGCACGTACTAAACGCAGCTTATGACGTCCGCAAATAACACGCCTATAGTTATGAAAAACACCCAGCAGAAAACTTAAGAGGGACACGAAGAGAGAATTTGTTATCCTCGTGCAGCGTATACATGTTTTTATCAAGCGGGTATGTGAGTCCAGCAATTTGAAGAGCTTTACACTCATTTTCACTTAAGCACAAGTAGGATTTTAGGAGTGTCGTAATTCCTGGATTTTCAACTCTATCAATCTCAATACCGTTGAGTTCATAGCTGATACTTCCGAAGAGAAACGCACCCAGATTGTTTGTAATCCTAACAGTACCCTTCCCCGTAGCTGAATGCTCAATATTTCCCTCAATGTACAGAGCGCTCTCATACATCGAGACCAGAACATCTTTCTGATTGATTGTGATCTCAATTTCATCATTCGGCTGGAAAGATTTAGTTGTGGGATGGTAAGTATGGATCTCTTCTCGCGCTATGGAAGTATCAAATTCGGGGTTTCCGAATAACGATAGTTTTTCTGACATGATATCCTAGAGAACGTAAAAACTGAATATTTTCTGCGGATAATGTGGAAGAGCGCTTAATCGATGATGGTTGTACTACTACTGTCGGTCGAACACTAACTGATCCTGCTTTAAAATGTTGCTTGTTTATATACCTTCCAGGTAGTTGGGTATTGAAAACCAATCCCATGTTAGTTGAGTTTTCTCAATTCCAATCTAATGACAATCTTCTCACCCCGAAAGTTGACCAATTCCTCACTCTGATCGAGTAAATTTATCGTGATATTGGATATGGAATGCTAATTTATTACGGGTAGGTATACTAAATTACTTGGTTCTATATCGATACTATAGCCAGGATCTACAGTTGGAGCAAACTCATACAACGTATGCGAGGTTTTATCGTTATAATACGAGCCGTGGATAATATTGCACTCAACACGTATCGTAACAACCTTACTTATATTTACCGGTAAGTCGGATTGATATTTAGTTTTCGGTATAAGTACTTTTGATGAAAACCCCAACACTCGTCCAATGGAATTCTCACTAGTAAAGTTGATTCGTAGTTCACTTTTCACTTCACACCTCAAAGTATTATTATTTCCCCTGATCGATAGATAATTATCGTATGTAGATTTATCTGATGATGCCGGTATATGTCCGCGCGCGGATAACTCCTCCTGAATGTGTGACGTAATATCGCTGAGCTCGTATGATCCTGTAGGAATCTCGATTACGTCTTCGTGTTGTTGTTTTTGCTTATCTAACTTTGGATCTCCGAAATAAAATTTATTGTTTACACCTTCCTCAATATTGGGAATACTGTTGTACGTATGCAGAGCAAGTAGAGCTAGGGAATACTGTGATCTATGTTCCAATTCTATTAGAGGGTAGAAATCAATTGAGAGCGTACTCTTGGTACCTGTTAGGGTGAACGTTTGAGACATAATTAAACAATTTGTTGTGCGTACTACTATTTATACTTTATTAGAAATTCTAAACACAAGTGTCCACAATTGTAAGTATTTTTCTTTTGTACATTTTCATGATTATATGTTATTATACAATGTTTAAAATATTTTAAACATTGTATAATAACATATGGCGGTCGCAGGTTTCCAAAACTATCAAAGTAGCTGACTTGATGTCCTGTCTTCCGATATGCTACCCAATGAGTCCCCGCTCCACTGTCATTATCCAAATTAACAATGCCAGCCTCGTTTGGGGTGTGAGGTGTTTTCGGTAATGTGTCGCACATAAAGATTCCCCGAAAAATGGGGATTTTTAATATTTTAGCGTATCTCACTAAATCGATGTTGGTTAGGGGTCTCTTGGGTAGCTCTTTCAAAAATTTTTCTTCAAGTATAACCCTAAGCCGGACTTATGTTTCTTCAAGAATAATCCAGATCCTTTGTTACCAATAGCTATCGCTTCCATCGTTTTATTATGACGTTCCGATTCCTTTAACTTATCTCGAGCCTCTTGTCCACCCTTTATGGCTCTGTATACACCAGCTGCTCCACCACCCAATCCTCCTAAAGCTGATAGTCCGGCAAAAATTGCTGGTAGTAGAGGAAGGATGCCACCAGTCTTCGGAATTGGGATTATACGGGGGACTCTTACTCTTGACCTTCCCCCAGCATCTTTAACAGCTAAACGAGCACTTTGTACAGCTAAGCGTGATGCGTCTCTCAAATTATCAGATTTGGTAATAGTCTTGGCAACTTTGTCTACAATTGCTTTGCGGAATGCAACTTTTGGTTTCTGGTTCTTCATCCTTCTCTTCTTCTTCTTTACAACTTTGGAACGTTTAGATGTTGGCATTCCCATACCAAGTTTTCGTTTTAACTTCATACCGTTAGTAACAAACCAAGCGGATACTTTTTCACCCAATTTAGAGTCTGATGATTTTACTCTATCCCAAGCACTATACTCGAGTTCTTTATCTGCCTGATGTCGATCCTCTAAAGTTTTATGTTTGGAATACGCGATATCGTGCTTTCTACAGGCTGTGTCCAGTTTGTTCACTCCCCCGTCACCGCGTTGTAGTCTCTTTTGTAATGTAGTTCCAGGCCCGCAAAACTGATACCCCGGTAAATGTAGTTCAAACCCTACTCTCCCTAATCTAATCTCCTAATCTCCCTAATCCCTAATCCCTAATCTCCCTTATACGTATTCATTGATACTAATGAGATTTTCAAAAGTAGCTCCCTTTTATGGTATATTTTAGACACCCCTTTCTTACATCACTAAAAATAAATAATACAGCATAATTCGTTTAATACATTTATTTAGATAAATCATCAATTTGTATCTACATATTCAATATTTTACAAAATTGACAGTCTTTTCGTGAAGGTGGTGGTCCTTCGTAGTGCGTCATCTGGTCCGGAGTATTGTAATGCTTGTAGCAGGGTAATTTCGATTTTAACTCATCATCTTCCAAATACACCTTTGGCAGTTTATGCCGTACATTTTGCAGTTGTTGTGCAGATACATGTGTTCGTAGATATTTGATAGGGAATAATCTTAACTCCTCATCGGTAAAATCACTCAAAGTCCTTTCACGTGTAATATGTGAAATAACGTTATCGCATACGTTAGAGCCCTGAGCGACTGATTGATATCTTATTCTAAGTTTTATACAAACTATTCGTATGAACAAATACACTAATACTAATAACACAATTGAGGACTTATGATACATGTCGGCTGAATGACGATGACAAACTGAAGACTAAATATGATTATGTTATGGTTTTAGAGTGTGTTAGAAAGACTAAGATAATCTAACACCGTATAATTAAATTCATTTGGATTTTTTATACATAACTCTTTTATCTTAGAATATGGATTTTGCACATTATTCCTAACAAAAGTTATCATTAACTTATTAAAATAATATGCAAAGTTTAATTTTTTTAACATTGCTAACTTACATTGTATTACATCATCAAGATACAAAATACCGGATATGTCTATTTCACAAAGATGAATTGATATATTTCTGAAGGTTAGCACAACACTGACTCCTAATGAGTGTCGTTCAGGCTCAATTTCTTCAACCTTTAATTCTCCCTCACCAGTTGTAATATTCTTGTATCGGAGGTCGTTGTCATTTTCCAAGAAGCCCTTCAACGTTCGAACCAGTATTGGCCAATCACAATGAATTATAGGAATATGATTGTTGTGGGTATCAGCAGACGATGTAATTCGTATCATGGGGATAAAACCTCGAGCAGCACTTAATCCAGTTATTATTTTCACATTTTCTACATCATAGCACGACTCGTTGATGAATCGCGTTTCATTTTTTATAGCCTCTTCATATTTGGTATACAACCTATCGATTGTCGACCAGTAGTTGCACGGACTATTCATCATTATCACCTTTCACTCAACTGATCTATGAGACGGTGGCTGCCTGAATTTATGATACCCCACTACATTATGTTCGACTTTAGGATCCAGTTGTTGTGGGTGTTATCAAACCCAAGCCATTTTACAAATACTTTACCCCCTCTTTTTCTTAAAACTTTCTCCACAAGATACACATCGGGTAGGTTCGCTTTTAACAATTCTGATTCGTAGAATGCTCCCTTTATTGGTCGACCTTCCATATCATTCAGCATATACGTCACAGGATTTGTTATTCTAACTGACGTAATTTTAAACAATTCCGTTGTCCAGTTCGGTAAATACCCTTTGGTAAAAACATGTTTGAACTTGCTTATGCGGACTATATCACCAATTTTAAATTTACCCTTACCAGTGATTTTGATGTGATTGTAAACGGTTCCGAGTAGTACAGCTTCCACTTGTTTTGAATTTACGTCTACGGGTTTGTTTCCTATGGTTCTATGTTTTGAATTATTATACTTTGATGAGACGGTTGGTAGTAGATGATACCATTTGTAATTTCCGTATAGGCTAAATAATTTGAATAAGTTTTGTTTTATGGTTCTAATCGCGCGTTCAACTATGGCCGCCTTCATTACACTAAAGGTTGAGTAATGATTGATTGAATACTTTTTCATTAACGAACTAAACTGACCGTTATAGAATTCGGTACCGTTATCGGTTTGCAGATTCTTTGGAATACGTTGTTGTGAATTCTTCAATATTAATCCCATGGCACGTGACACTTCACTCGATGACTTATTCTTAATCGGCTCCATCCATACGAATTTTGAAAAACAATCAATTACAATTAGTATATATTTAAATCCTCTATTGAAGCGGGAATATTTGATGAGCTCGATTAGATCTGCCTGCCAAAGATCCTCTATACCGTGTAGAATAGTTCTTCGTCTAGGAAACTTATTGCGAGCCGGCTTATGTAGCTCGTTTACAACAGTCTCCTTTGCCTTGCTAAATTTGATCATTTTATAAAGTTTACGGTGTGACGGTAGAGGTTGAACTGAACTTTAACTTGTGTTCGAGAGATGATACGCGTTTTTCTATATCTGAGACCTCACTTCTAGTGAGTTGGGCAAACGATCGCAAATCCTTATTTACTTCTGTACTAGCTTGATTAAGAAACACTATTTTTTCGCGTTGTTTTCGCAATTATTTCCATATTTCTTTCTGTTTTTCTTCTAATTCGTCGGTTTTAGATGACCCCGATTTGATGTCGTTGGTAGCGATACTTTTAAAAGAATCGATGTGAGATTGTGCTGTAGTAATATTATCATTAATAGAGGTAATTTCATTATTAATATAACTTCGAATATCGCTATCCAGTTTCGTCAATTTAACGGGGATTGTCTTTTGCATCAACGTCTTCAATTCCTTCTTTGTAAAATTGATGGATTCTAGAATTCCGGTGTCAGCGTATTGTTTGTGAACGCTATCGTGATCATTTATGGGAGCCCCGATATTGCTCAACTTACGACTTTGAATATCATAACCCCCATCTTTAGTTAGTGGGAACATTGTTGCTCGCTGACCTTGTCGGCTAGTAGTAGATCTAGGAGATCTTCCAAATTTATCGACACCCATGTTAGAAAATTACTTCAACTTCTCTCAGTTCTTCGATAATAGAGGCAATTTCGTTAGTATGAGAATTATTTCCGGCAGCTTGTGAAGCGGTCAATAGCTTTAATCGTTCTATCAATTCGTTGATGTCGTCAAAGTATATATACTCCACCTTCTTATTATTGAAGTCCATTTGAAGTCCATCACCACTCTTTTTCGTTTTTGTTATAGGACTATCCGGATTAGTTGCCTTTTCAAGCAAGGGCTTTATTATTTTAAACTATTTGAATGATCTACTCCCTCTATTTTGAGCATCCTCCTCAAATTTACGTTTATGCACACTCGTTAAATTTATGATTTCGCCGTACGTATTAAAATCTTTTGACGTATACCCAATAGGTTTCTTTAGCAATATTAATTCATATAACCCTTTACTTCCGCGAAAAGTATTTCGATTATCGATAATGATTTTATCTCCCGAAAATTCTATGGGTTTAGAGCCTAAGGTCCAAGTATTAGTACCGTCATTGTATTGTACTCCATAGCTCGTATCTAGTCGCCCTTTTACACCGGTTTCATATAATTCTCTAATTTCGGCTGGAATTGTTGATAAGTCCATTGTTTCATACTTTTCCACCTTTGAATCTTCTGTCTTAACGTCTTCTTCGTATTCTTCGTGTTTAATATTTTCTTGTTTAATATCTTCCTCGTTTTTAATGTTTTTCTTCAGTAAATTTAAGGTGTTGGATGAAATGTCTTTTAAAGAGTTAGTTATGGGTTTTACAACACGCTCAATTGTTTCTGCATCATGTTCACGCCCCAATCTCAATGCTAGATATTTTTTTCTTACAACGTTTGCAATTTCACTAATTCGTCGCTTAATGTGTTTTCCATCTCGCTGAAGTAGTGATCGCTTTTTGAGATTGCCATATCTCAACTGGTTCTTCTTCTTCATCATCATTGTTCTTCTACACAATGGTTTATTGATACTGATGATATTTTCTATGATACCCCTAATATATACTGGTCAAACCCCATTCTGTATCGACCATCTTTAATTTCAAAATCTTTCATTATTACTAATGCATTATGTTTTCCTCCTTTCCAGCACTCTGAACACATTTCTCGAAACTTTTCAAAATTCATATCCGTGGAAGCATGCTCATCATATATATGACGTAAATTCAGAACATCTTGTGGGAATAAAACTATTACGTTCGCATTATCACGCACCAAATGTTTAGGAATTCGTGTGTATGTCTGTGTTAAGTAGAACGCATCAACAAGTTTATGTCGCCCCATGCAGAAATATGACCGTATTTTATCCTGTTTATCACATGCTATGTCATCGAAAATAAATACAGAGTTGCTTTTAGCATCTTCAGGATCCACAATTTCATCATTGTTACTATAGTTGAAGATTTCAATTTCTGGTATTTCCTTGATTATGTTATTTAAAAATTCATATTTTGGTTGATATAACGTCTTGGAAAAGATGTAAATATTCTCGAAGCGTAACCCGTTTTCCTCAAATAGCAAACTAAGTAGAAGATTTGTCTTTCCGCATCCAGATGGCCCACAAATAATTGCTCTTATACTGTTTGGTAGGAGCTCACCATGCCGTTGATGTTTTGACTCATCATTTGAGCAAAGACAGTCTAGATTATTTAATGGAAGAGATAATGATGGATGATTAATGACCTTCATCATAAATAATACTGAAGAAGTAGCGCATATGATTGCCAATTTATAGTAGCTGTAACACTTGGACTTGGACTTGGACTTGCACTTGGACATGGACTTGGGACTTGGACTAGGACTTGGACTTGTCCCGGTACAGACCCTGTATAAATTATACAGACCCTGTATAATCACAACAGAACCTGTATACAGACCCTGTATAAATTATACAGACCCTGTATACAGACCCGGTATAAATTATACAGACCCTGTATAAATTATACAGACCCTGTATCGTGCCTTCCCCCTCCCAATATCATCCTTCCCCGTCCCATTAGCGCCTCGTTCCGGTTCAAAATGGCCGACTTCCGGTTCGAAATGGCCGACTTCCGGTTCGAAATGGCCGACTTCCGGTTCAAAATGGCCGACTTCCGGTTTAAAATGGCCGACTTCGGCCGACTTCCGGTTCAAAATGACCGACTTCCGGTTCGAAATGGCCGACTTCCGGTTCGAAATGACCAACTTCCGGTTCAAAATGGCCGACTTCCGGTTCAAAATGACCAACTTCCGGTTCGAAATGGCCGACTTCCGGTTCAAAATGACGACTTCCGGTTCAAAATGACCAACTTCCGGTTCGAAATGGCCGACTTCCGGTTCAAAATGGCCGACTTCCGGTTCAAAATGACCGACTTCCGGTTCAAAATGACCAACTTCCGGTTCAAAATGACCGACTTCCGGTTCGAAATGGCCGACTTCCGGTTCATAATGGCCGACTTCCGGTTCAAAATGACCGACTTCCGGTTCATAATGGCCGACTTCCGGTTCATAATGGCCGACTTCCGGTTCATAATGGCCGACTTCCGGTTCAAAATGACCGACTTCCGGTTCAAAATGACCGACTTCCGGTTCAAAGTGACCAACTTCCGGCTCAAAATTGCCGACTTCCGGTTCAAAATGACCGACTTCCGGTTCATAATGGCCGACTTCCGGTTCATAATGGCCGACTTCCGGTTCATAATGGCCGACTTCCGGTTCAAAATGACCGACTTCCGGTTCAAAATGACCGACTTCCGGTTCAAAGTGACCAACTTCCGGCTCAAAATTGCCGACTTCCGGTTCAAAATAACCGACTTCCGGTTCATAATGGCCGACTTCCGGTTCAGAATTACCAACTTCCGGTTCAAAATGGCCGACTTCCGGTTCAAAATGGCCGACTTCCGGTTCATAGTGGCCGACTTCCGGTTCATAATGGCCGACTTCCGGTTTAAAATGGCCGACTTCCGGTTCAAAATTACCAACTTCCGGTTCAAAATGGCCGACTTCCTGTTCAAAATGGCCGACTTCGGCACGCCGGTGCGCCGGTGCTATGCTGGGGGTGGCCGTCTTCGGTGCGTTACGGCCGGCACACCGGCGCGCCGGCCCGCCATGCGCGCCACCCCGCCAAAAATGGATGACTTCCGGTGGCCATCTTGAAATTTTCAAATTCCCCGCCAAAATGGCTGACTTCCGGTGGCCATCTTGAAATTTTCAAATTTCCCGCCAAAATGGCTTCCGGTGGCCATCTTGAAATTTTCAAATTTCCCGCCAAAATGGCTTCCGGTGACCATCTTGAAATTTCAAATTTCCCGCCAAAATGGCTTCCGGTGGCCATCTTGAAATTTCAAATTTCCCGCCAAGGAAGTCGGCCATCTTGAAATTTCAAAATTACCCGCCAAAATGGCCGACTTCCGGTTTGACGTTTTCAAAATGGCCGTCTTCCGGAAGTCGGCCATCTTGAAATTTCCCGCCATGCGCCGATTCAAATTTGGCGCCATAAGTTTGCGCATGCGCGGCTGGCTGATGTTCGCGCATGCGCCTCCAAACCGACCCCATACCTACTTACCTTGCCTACTTCTGTATAAAAGCGTCATCAGTAATCACTGACGATGTTAATGTCTAGGGCTTTCTAATCACGTAGGTGCATTTTCTGTTTACTTCGCTAGTAACATGATCCTTATCGTGACATCCCACAAATTAAGGGTATTTATGTCTTCGTATCTTTTACTTCATAAAAACTGAAGCAATTTTCAATAGTAGGAGTATATGAGCATTATGAATCAGCTATTGATTTTCGCTTGATTTTATTTTATTTTATTTATTTATTTATTTAATTTTATATTTTTTTATTCATTTTATTTATTTTTTAAATTTTTTGTTAGAAGCAAGTAAGTGGATATTTTAATATTTGTATTAAATACTATTCATTTTGTTAATAGAAACTATTGCGCATAGATTTTCAATTCTTATAAAAAATTGTAAATAAGAAAATCTCACTTTTTTACAGAAGATTTGAAACCGTTCAAGCTAGCAACTTTTTGTACTTACTACGACAGTCCTTTTAAGTTGTATTCCAACGCCTTCTGTGTCGTACTTGTGTTTTTAGAGCGAACCCTCAGGGATTGGTAACCAATCTGTAAACTTCTGATTTCCAATTTGAACACATTTGTTTAGTTTACCATTATACTATTAATGTTTCCTGTAATAATGAAACTGTCCGGTATTTGTACACATTGGTGATTTTATTTTGATTTTGACGAAGCGTTAAGGGTGCGGAAACCGGGCGGGTTTTAACTTGGGCCGCATGATGGCGCCACCCACCCTACATGGTCATTTTTCTGTTTTATTATACTTATTTCAACACCGATGAATGCCAGCGGCCAGCGCGCCACTTCGGATACCGTGTTGGTCACGTGTTCGCCCTACCCCTGCTGGCTGCTCCATGCCAAGCCTGTGCATTTTGATACCTATTCCTTGTTATTTCATATTTCACAGCGATTTGCGGTCGTAGGCTTGGCGCGCCTCGGCACGGCGTAAAAAAGTTATCCATATTTTTTTCACCCGATATTTATTATTTATTTATTTATTATTTATGTATAATACACATCACGTAGATAGTAAATACACATCTGTACTAAATACTAACACATTCTTATTTGTGGTCTTGTGGGGAATTAATTGTTGAGAATATTGGTAATGAAAAGCTACACTCACAACACAGGAACACATGGAATTTTCAAGCAGCCTTGCATAAATTCACATCACACCGACGATTTTATAAATCGTTTTCAGAAAAACCCGTCTCACAACGAGACACCACCCCTCTCGATTCTTGATTTGTTTGCGCTACAATAATACCACTTGCGGCTATCCGTATACATAATACAATTTTTTGCTTTGATGGTATCCGATATGCTAAACAGAGCCAGCAGGACTATTCCTACAGCGCTGAGAGAGATAGACTACATCGTGTATTTCCAAATATCAGAAAAACATACTGTATTTACGTTGTGCGTTTCGGGACTATCGGTCGCTGTCACAAGTCACAACTTTGCTTACGTTAGATATGTTGTAAGATTTTATTTATTTACTATAGACATGAATCTTTTGGATGATCTTTGACGATTCGGTGATGGTGAAGAAATTAGCGATTTCGACTAGCAAATAAAACTTTGCTTGGTTTTATCTCGATTGAAATAGTATATGAGTATACAGTGTCCATCACATATATGTAAGTTCAGTTTTTAGTTGTTTAGTATGTTTTTGTGTTAAATGATCATGAAATCATGCTGTTTCACCTGTTAAAAACTTCTGCTAACTGTCCGAGTCTACACTACAGTGGGTTTTAAATAGCAGTTCCTAAGGACACCAGCAAGGGCTAGTGCTTCATCTAATGTTACACTTCACAAGCGCTTCTGCGAAGTACCTTCTCTACAGGATTTCCGTTTTTTGTCGTAAAACCGATAATTCAGATATCAAACCCCGTTCTTTAGAACTGGGATCTGTATAATAATAACACATAAATTTTATTTTATGGTTGCACGGACTGCTAAAATAACGGGAAGGAAAAGGTGTTATTTAATACTTTATATTAACGATAACCAACCACTCCATGTTGTGAATATTGAGAACAATGAAAAACTATGAAACGAATACATGTCCAACTTATGTAAATTTTATAACAAACAGGTCTAGCCTGCTATTATTAGCCGAAGGTATACGACCGAAGGTAATATTTTGGACTAAAGCCGAAGCTGAACTTCATCTTTTTCGATATCTTCGGCAGAAGCCGGAAGAACACAAAAGAAGTGCCAATATTTAAAGTAAAATAGTATTTGTTTTTGTTGTGCTAAAAAATACATATAGTAATAGAATTATAATTTATTTAGACAGTACGTGTGTCCCCTAACTATAGCTTAGTGTACTGAGCGGTTTCGGAACACGTTCAATGCAAAATTAACTAATTTTTATTTGTTGTGTAATTATTTTAAGATGTCATTTGTGACCATAGGTGGCCGAAGCCAAATGTTTGGTCGGGTTCTAATCATAAGACAACATTGTAATAATAAGAAATGAATGATATAATATCTGTTACTGAATTAAGTTGTATGTTGGCGGTTTACTGTTGTCGGAACTGTTACTGTCAAATACAAAAAGAAATGAATGATATAATATCTGTTACTGAATTAAGTTGTATGTTGGCGGTTTACTGTTGTCGGAACTGTTACTGTCAAATACAAATTATTTAATATGTTTCCCTCTTTTTAGTTTACATATTTTAACAGTGCTTATTTGTTTAATGTATAGTAAAATAAAATAATGAATTAGTTAATTAATAAAACAATATGTGAAATCTGTTTTGAGTGTTATTACCTACCTCTTCTCTATTTGATTTATAATATATATGTTATGTTTTACTGCAACTCATTTCAATTTCTCAGTAATCCGAGGGTAGGTATTACCCTTGATTACATATATATAGAAATAAAAATTCAATGGTGTTACGTTTGGTACTACTATATGTATAAATTTATGGAAGTTTCGGCTGTTTGCAGTGTAATTTGATGAACCAGGAATACTAGCGGTGCAGCCAGTGGGACGGTTAATAAATTAAACCATTTCTTTTGTAAGGCTCTATAAGCTTTGGACAATTTATTTATGTCTTCATCAGAGGGAAATCTAAAAATACATAACGTACACAATTTTCACAATGACCAAACGAGTCAACTCACAGCCGGAAGCAAACATCGTTAGTTGACTCGTTTCGGTTATTGTGAAAATTGTGCACGTTATGTTTGAAAAAACTATCTAAAAAGGTTTCCCTCTGATGAACACTTAAATAAATTGTTGAAAGCTTGGGGCCTTGCAATGGTAAGTGCTTCATTTATTAACTGCCACACTGGCTGCACTCCCAGTATTCCTGCTTCTTCAAATTATATGTATAGAGATTTACATGAAATAGTTTGAGACCTGATGAGTAGTACACACACATAATATTTGTTTGAACCAAAACGATAATTAAATTAGTAAACATTTTGAATATTAATTTCTACATAAATGCATATTTGCCATTGCACAATATGTGTAATAATAATAATAATATAATAATAACAATACATATAATAATGGATAATAACCGCAGAGATAAGATAAAACTTTGAGAGGGAAATAATATAGAAACTGCCAATTTTATTTTGAATGTTTGTTATAAACAGCGGTGGCGCCATCTATTCGAAAAGCGGTAAACTACAGGAATTCCTACTCTTCGTTCAAACAACACAATCCGCACAAAAATCATAGCTTTTTCTGCTTCCAATTGATTTCCAAACGAGGGTGGTTTTATGGAGATTTTATTGCATACATAGGTAGGTGATTTTGGTGCGCATGGCTAAAAATCAATGATTCATAAATCTAAAAATAAAATCGTTACTGCCTATTGTTCAATAATGACTGATTTTCAAAAACTTTTTCCTTTTCAATTATTGTTATGAGAAGTTTTCCCCAATAGCTACATTCAATTCAAACCGTTTGAGCATAAAAAATCTCAAATTTAAAAGCAACAATTGATGAACAATTGGAACTACCGAAACGCCATTTAGGGTACGTTCTAAAGCATCGTTTCACCCATGTTTCACCGGACCCGTAACCTTTTATGAAGATCTGTATTTTTGAAGTGTCTTTTATCCGCCTGTGGATCTATAGGCGGTCACTGTATGTCTTAATACTGAACCCAATGGTCCCAAAACATTTTTTAAACTCTACGATCATTGACATAGTTTATGATAAGAACCAAGAAACATGTATTGTAATTCAACAAGGTTTGATGGATTTTGTGAATATAGTATTCTAAGCGGCATTTAAGCCAAAACACAGCAGGAAGTTCCTACTAACGTTCCATATGTTCAAACTCTCACTACTTGTCACTGCTATTTTTATTTATTTATTATTATTCTTTTTTTTTTTTAATTGACATGTCTGATTATTTTGTTGTTTGAACAACAACTTGTTGAATTGAAATTGATTAATTTTGGTACTTATATGGCACTTCCAGAGAGACAAAATTTATTTTTTTTTTCGGTGCAAGTTAATTATAAATCAGCCTGCTGATTTCTAACATTGTAACTTAACAATGTCCTCGCTGATCTGCTCTCTCTTGCACTCTCTCTCGCTCTCTTTTCCCTACGTTTTACCATACGTTTTTACAACAAAATAGGTATTCCATATATTCGGGTTAAAACTTTAATAGAATGATATAAAAAATATCGGCAAAAATGTTGTACGAATTTGCCTTTGGTCCTTGCTCCACAAGCGCAGAGATAAAAGTGTTAATTGGTTGGTTACACCTTCAAACCGAATGCAATTTGATTTTGCAGTTTATTATTTCTTCGTTAACAATAACAGTACATCAATAGTGCTCTGTTTATATAAAATGAAGACCATTACTTAAATCTATATTAAATCATGTGTGACATTCAACAGAACACTCTGTATAGTATAAGCATTTAAACCCTGAAATCATAGATTTAGTGAGCTATTCAAGAGAATGCTCAGTATAGCATAAACATGTAACAATAAGGAATCATTAAGATTCAGTGAGCCATTTCGCAGAATGCTCTGTAATGCATAAACATGTATCAATAAGGAATCATAAGATTCAGTGAGCGATTTCGCAGAACGCTCTGTACTGCATAAACATGTAACAATAAGGAATCATAAAGATTTAGTGAGCCATTTCTCAGAATACTCTGTATTGTATAACCATGTAACCATACGGAATCATAAATATTCGGTGAGCCATTCGACAAAATGCTCTGTATTGCATAAACATGCAACAATAAGGAATCATAAAGATTCAGTGTGCCATCCCACAGAATGCTCTGTATTACATAAACATGTAACAATAAGAAATATTACAAATTCCGTGAACCATTCAGCAGAATGCCCTGTATTGCATAATTATCTGTAGTCGAATCACTATTATAAGAGTCCCGAAAGAGATAAGCTATAATATCATAGCACTATACATATAAAATCTGAAGGTATATACTATTGAATAAAAGTCGCTTGTTGTTCGCAAAATCATTTAAATGAATTTATTTTAAGACTATTGATCGACTTTGAAAACTTGCTTTTATCGTCGGACCGTTGTCATGAACGTCAGCGGGTGTGTATGTTTGTGTACGTATTTATGACATAAAGAGATATACTCTATTTCTAGCGCTCGAATAAATAATAACGATTCGACCATAATAATAAGCATCCCTAAAGACTTAGTTAGCCATCTTCCCAGATGGCGATAGCAAGCCTATTGGACCAGACATTACTGTTGTTAGTAAAGCAAATAAAATATCATTGACCAGATCTGGTCTATCGACCGACCGATAACCCGACACATGTTACCTTCTGCACAGGTGCGAATACAACATCAAATCTCTATTGAAACATGAGATTTTGACTATTCAACAAAACATGTTGTTGTACATTGAATAACATTTAACCAGTTAATTGATCAGAAAGATTTATTAGAATAGGTAACGCTTTAGAAAACATTGCACTGTTAGGTTAGGTTACGTTCGCTTCAATATACTGCATGCATAATAAAAGGTATTTTTTTTTTACCGTTTTGATCGTAACATACGCCATCTTCCCTCGTTAGCACAGTTTAATTCAATACTGTCTTCTTCAGTAAAGTTATTCAATAAACCAGTAATTATTAATTATTATGCTTAATTCCAAATTTGAAATTTCATGAACCGACGATTGGTGTCCGTATTCCATGTGAACAAGCGAATATATTTTCTAAAACATACCTGATTGATTCACTCTACGATGTGCACACTTTATAAACACTTCCCTTTTGATTTTCTTCCATTTTCCGATGTTCTGGCAAGTCACTGTTGATCCTTTTTGCATTGTTCAAACCTTATTACGTCTCATTAAGGTAATGTACGCTAATCCTTGTTGGACGTGATGTGGAGTCTCCGACACAAGACAATATTATGAGCGATACCTGGCCCGAGAGATGATATATCATGGTGTAATAGAGAAAAAAGTTGTTTCTTTCTTTAAAATTGTGAGTCAACGGCGCAACGGCCTTATACAGGGTGCCAAATTTAAACATAGGCTCTATCTCCACTAATAAGCGGAATCCCTATGGTGAGGCTCGAAATTGAATCACCCGGTATAGTTTGCAATAAATAAATAGTAATAATTTAGGTCTCTACTGAATTTTTTGTGACGGGCTCTTGACTTAACAGTTTTGCGTAATGTGACATAAAATATAAACCCAATGCAACGGCTACACGGTTTGGTCAAAAGAAGTGATTAATATGTGCAATTTGTAGTGAATTTAATAGTTTTGAATAGTTTTATCAGAATCTAAGCCTGTTTTAATTACACGCATATTAAATTTAAAAAAAATTCCTTCTTTTGCGCGCTCTAGCAGCCGATATAGTAATAGAATTATAATTTATTTAGACAGTACGTGTGTCCCCTAACTATAGCTTAGTGTACTGAGCGGTTTCGGAACACGTTCAATGCAAAATTAACTAATTTTTATTTGTTGTGTAATTATTTTAAGATGTCATTTGTGACCATAGGTGGCCGAAGCCAAATGTTTGGTCGGGTTCTAATCATAAGACAACATAGTAATAATAAGAAATGAATGATATAATATCTGTTACTGAATTAAGTTGTATGTTGGCGGTTTACTGTTGTCGGAACTGTTACTGTCAAATACAAAAAGAAATGAATGATATAATATCTGTTACTGAATTAAGTTGTATGTTGGCGGTTTACTGTTGTCGGAACTGTTACTGTCAAATACAAATTATTTAATATGTTTCCCTCTTTTTAGTTTACATATTTTAACAGTGCTTATTTGTTTAATGTATAGTAAAATAAAATAATGAATTAGTTAATTAATAAAACAATATGTGAAATCTGTTTTGAGTGTTATTACCTACCTCTTCTCTATTTGATTTATAATATATATGTTATGTTTTACTGCAACTCATTTCAATTTCTCAGTAATCCGAGGGTAGGTATTACCCTTGATTACATATATATAGAAATAAATATTCAATGGTGTTACGTTTGGTACTACTATATGTATAAATTTATGGAAGTTTCGGCTGTTTGCAGTGTAATTTGATGAACCAGGAATACTAGCGGTGCAGCCAGTGGGACGGTTAATAAATTAAACCATTTCTTTTGTAAGGCTCTATAAGCTTTGGACAATTTATTTATGTCTTCATCAGAGGGAAATCTAAAAATACATAACGTACACAATTTTCACAATGACCAAACGAGTCAACTCACAGCCGGAAGCAAACATCGTTAGTTGACTCGTTTCGGTTATTGTGAAAATTGTGCACGTTATGTTTGAAAAAAACTATCTAAAAAGGTTTCCCTCTGATGAACACTTAAATAAATTGTTGAAAGCTTGGGGCCTTGCAATGGTAAGTGCTTCATTTATTAACTGCCACACTGGCTGCACTCCCAGTATTCCTGCTTCTTCAAATTATATGTATAGAGATTTACATGAAATAGTTTGAGACCTGATGAGTAGTACACACACATAATATTTGTTTGAACCAAAACGATAATTAAATTAGTAAACATTTTGAATATTAATTTCTACATAAATGCATATTTGCCATTGCACAATATGTGTAATAATAATAATAATATAATAATAACAATACATATAATAATGGATAATAACCGCAGAGATAAGATAAAACTTTGAGAGGGAAATAATATAGAAACTGCCAATTTTATTTTGAATGTTTGTTATAAACAGCGGTGGCGCCATCTATTCGAAAAGCGGTAAACTACAGGAATTCCTACTCTTCGTTCAAACAACACAATCCGCACAAAAATCATAGCTTTTTCTGCTTCCAATTGATTTCCAAACGAGGGTGGGTTTTAAAATAACATTGTAAATATAAGTGCTAGTAATATTTAATGAATATAAAGACAACGGATTTATTACAGTCGGCCTGTATATTTCTTCTCCGTAGTGTTAAATATCAACCGATTCTAATAAACAAACGCATATTAGACGCCAATTTAAATGGGCTTTCAATAAAAAAATAGTTTATTAATGCTATGTTAATGGTAGCGTTCAGAAAACGCAACCGTTGCGACAGTTCACAGCAGCGGTTCGCTGAACGGTTCCGCTGACTACACACAACGAAACGTAGTCTCAATTCAAAGCAACCTTTGTTAATCCAAAGCTACGGTTGTTTTATATATACGCAAGAATATATATCGTTCATGTAATAAAACCGTTGTTTTGACCGGTTGTCTTACTTTAAAATTGTAGAACTTTAAATGGATACTATACGTATTTGACTTAAGAATTTGTTCTTTTAAATCAATAGGTTCTGTAGTCAGATAAATGAGATCACATTCTTGGATTAAACATTCACCTACTTATTTTCAATATAAACATATTATTATAAAAGCAATAATATTTTACAGGGATGCATGTAACGCATCCAAAAAGAATATTGCTATTTTCCTACGAGAGAAGACAGAACTGTTGGACATTTCTACGTCAGGTACATTGACGAAATAATAGCACAATCGCTGATGCTGCATAGACCTGTATGCGGTTGTATACCTTCTAGGAGACCTCTCTTACGACGAAACTAAAGCGTCATCTATCGGCATCCTTCACATTATATTCAAAACAATGACTTTCTGAAACCAAAACAATTGCTTTCTTAAGCTGTAACCAATTTAGTATAGTTGATTAGGGGTCAAGCCAAAGGCTTTTAGACCCCAATTTGCCTGTGTTTCTACGCAAAACATTACCGCGTAGTAGGAAATAGTCTCAGCGTTTCTGCAGCTAAATGCAGCTAAGAATTTTGTGGCGAACTACAAAAGTTTTTAATGTCGGTAGTCGGTGTATTTTTAGAATATTGAATACTGCGTTCTTCGTGGTTCTATGCATGGAATGTCTACACCGACCAGTTTTGATATTTCTCGCACGTCGAGTTTATTTCGTTCAATGACCCGCTACGGAACAAAAAAATAGAAAAATTTGCTCGAATATTTTAAAAATAAAAATATAAAATTTTTTAGACTTTAGTTACATGTTTTACATTAGGTCTAGGTAATTATACATTGCGTTAATTTCCACAATGCATCATATTTTAAAAGTATGCCTTGCCGGTAATCGAACCCGGCCATACCAAATGCAAGCCCAGTGTATTAAGCATTAAGCATTAACAAAGTTTTATTAAATATCATTAAAAAACAACATGAACAAACATATTTACGAATAAAAATTTAAAATACGGTGCCTTGCGCCGTGGGCGCTTATCCGAAGTTAACAAATAAAAGAGGAACAAAGAACGTTTTACCCGCCAGTGAGTTAACAGGCAAGCCCAGTGCGCTACCCACTAGGCCATGCGGGCTGTTGGTTATAAAATCTATTTTCGGCTTCTTGAGCGGAGAACTTACACATTGCAAATAAATTAACAAATAGTAATAAATTAACAATTAGTGTAAATGGGACGAAACAATGACTAGAAAGGCAACAGGATGGTTTTGGGCCTGTTCCTGTAGTGACGCCTCTGGGGGCGGTAGTTAACACACTCCGAGATCAAGGGGTTTTCGTGAGAGGCTGCTTTTACGAACTTTTGCGTGTTGAGCTTGGTTATATATTCTTGGATGGTCGGAATATAAAGCTCATACCGTATGTCGTCGTTTCTCGTGCGTCGTTGCGCATTCACAGCGATTCTCAGAAACTTATTTTGAATGGTTTCTAGCATGCGGATATTTGGATTGCTGGCCGCGCCCCACGCCAGACTACCATATGTGATCATTGGCCTTATTATTTGCTTATACAACAACATTTTATTGCCCAGGGATAACATGCCGTGGCGGTGGGCGAGGGGATATACCATGCCGATGGCCTTGTTTCCCTTTTTTGCTGCGCTAGCGATATGTTGTGTCCAAGTCATCCGCTGGTCAAATATGATGCCTAGATATTTGACCGTAGTTGTGGGCTCTATTTCCACCTGGTCGAGAAAAACAGGATGCATCTCAGGGATGGTTTTGGTGGTGAAATTTATAAGCTGACTCTTTCCCGCATTCGGAGTCAGCTTCCACTTTACGAAGTACTCACTGAGGTTGTTCAGGTGTGTTTGCAACCTCCTAGATGACAGTAACGTGCGTACGCAGCAAGAGAGGAGCGCGATATCGTCTGCGTACGAATAAGTGGAAACTAGGTCCGGGGTTGGCAAGTCCGCGAGTTTCAACAACTCTGTGAAGATCTGAAGCATATCTAATGACTTCCATTGCACATTGGAACGCCAATAGTGTGCTTCAGAAAAAAGCAGAGCTTCTTGAGTTCTTGAATCGTTTCGAGATCCAAATTATGTGCTTAAATGAAACATATTTAATACATTCGGATTTTTTCAATATTCCAAATTTTAGTGTCCTTCGGAAGGATAACCCACGACGTATGGGCGGAGTGGCTATGCTGGTCAGGAATGACATCCCATTTATCGAAATACGCGATGATGATTTGGATCATTTGGAGGCAATCAAAATTAGAACGTCAGGTAATTTACACATCATCGCGATTTATAATAGTCCGCGGCGAACATTGTCGCAAGAAGACTTACATAGTGTTCTTTCGAAGCACAACAAAGTCCTCCTCATTGGGGATTTAAACGCACGTCACGTCTCGTGGGGCTGTCACAATAACAACAGAAATGGGGTTAATGTTGCAAATTTCGTAGCCAATCACAATGTGTTAGTGTTGGCACCGAGGGGGCCGACTCACTTCCCTGATAACGGAGGTACCCCAACGACGATAGATTTCGCGTTGGTGAGAAACGTTAGGGATGTTTCGGACGCCTCGGTCTTGAACGAATTAACCTCTGATCACCTGCCTGTGTTGATAAAGCTCGGCGAACGTGGACTACGGCCGCGTACAAGCAGAACATTCAAATACGACACCGCTAATTGGTCAAAGTATCGACAAATAATAAACAAGAAAATCTCAATTAACACAAACATAAACGACAGGCACACACTTGATGTCGAAATTCAAAATTTAACTAAAGCCATTCAGACTGCAGCGCACCGAGCCATTGAAAAAACATCATTCGATCCATATAAGAAACGAGAAACACCACAACACATTCTAGATTTGATTCACGATCGCAACACTGCACGCCGAGTATATCAACGATCGCGCCAGCCAAGGGACAAGGATATATACTATCATTTAAATTATACAGTCAAAACTGAATTAAAACAACACAAAAACAAACTCTGGGCGGACAGATTAGGCAAATTAAGTACAGACGATAACACACTTTGGGCACAAATTATAAAACTCAAGCGCAGATTTCGACCTGTCCCTGCGCTGCAGAATGATGATGGTTTACATTTGTCTGATGGGGAAAAGGCACATGCTTTAGTAAATTATTTCAGTGGGGTACATATACCAGAACCGGACACTACACCAGACCACTATAACATCAAGCAAACAGTGGAAGAATTTCCGATCGAAGAGCACAACCCACCCGACGACGTCTTTTTAATTAAACCATCCACCATTTCCCTTTATATTAAAAGAAGTAGCTCTCTGAAGGCGCCCGGCGTAGACGGCATACAGAATATTTTACTGAAAAACTTGCCCAGAAAAGCCATTGTCCAGCTCACATACGTTGCGCGGGCTGTGCTATCGCTGTCTTACTTCCCTGCATTTTGGAAAACTGCTGTGGTGCTTCCCATTCTGAAGCCTTCCAAACCTTCGCATGACCCCACTAGTTATCGGCCAATCTCTCTACTCTGTTCCTTATCAAAATTAATCGAATGTGTTATCTATGAACGGATTTTGGCCCACTCAGAAGATCACCATGTTATTCCTGATGAACAATTTGGCTTCAGATCTGGACATTCGACAACCCACCAAATTACACGTGTAATTGCGGACGCTGTGGAAGGTTTCAACAAGAGGGATCATACGGCTATGTTGACTTTGGACTTTGAGAAGGCGTTCGACAAGGTCTGGATAATCGGACTATTGCACAAATTGATTACTACCAATTATCCTGCGTACTTAATCAAGTTAGTCCGAGACTATCTCGAAGGCCGACATATCATGCTCAGAGTCAACAATCAAGTATCCTCAAGTAAAGAAACTTTCTGCGGCGTACCGCAGGGCGCTATTTTGTCTCCTCATTTGTTTAACATATACATTTCGGACACTCCTAAATTAAGAAACACGAAATTAGCATTTTACGCGGATGACACGGCGATCTATGCGCGGAATTTCCACCCCTTAATAGCATCCCGTATGATACAAATTCACGTTAACGTTTTACGGAAATATTATGCAAAATGGAAGCTTCGGTTAAATGCTGCCAAGTCGGAGCTTATAATCTTTAGTAAACTATGCCGCCCAATACGCCTTCCCTATCCTGTCAAAATTAATGACGTTCCGGTACCTCATAAACAGTGTATAAAGTATCTGGGCGTGTATCTTGATCAAAGGTTAACCTTCAGGAACCAGATCGCCAAAATTGTCCAAAAAACCAGTGGGAACATTCGGACTATGTACCCACTCATTGCTAGAAACAGTGTTCTAAATTTCGCGAATAAAAGGCTCGTGTATTATTCTATAATTAGACCGGGCATGCTATACGGGGCGCCTATGTGGGCCAACGCGGCGCGAACAAATTTTAAACGTGTTCAGGTACAACAAAATAAAATTTTACGTGTTATTTTGAATGCCAGCCGATACGATCGTACAATAGATTTGCATAATCACTCCGGGTGTCCATTTATTAAAGATATTTTGGCAAAACACGTTACTAAATTTTATGATAAAACTCTTTGGAATGAAAACCCGCTCATACGTGACATCACTGATAAACTGAGGATGAGAAAGCATCGCTATCCATTTGAACTGCACAATCTCTTGCCACCACCGCAAGAGGAACCCGCGCCAGAACCGCCTATGCTACCGGATGATGCACATGAAGAGGACGTCGATGAAGATGGTGCCGAAGATGCAGAGAATAGGCAGAGGAGGCGTAGAAGGCGACGTCCTCGTGTGTAGAGTGCGATAGTGGTCGTGTGTTTTTGTATTTTATATGATAATTTTTAGCTCATAACGTTTTTATCTATTTTATTCTATCCGGTAAGACATTATATCGCGTGGTCGTTGTTTATTTTAATAAGTTACCCGCCAAGCTGCTCACTCGCTGGCGGGTAAATCAAAGTATTTTATTTTATAAGTTATATTTTCGGATATGCGCCCACGGCGCAAGGCACCGTTTTTAAATATGTATATATGTTGTATCATATTGTTTCTATTATCTGATAATTAATAAATTTTGTTAAAGCCTAAAAGCTGTATAAATATTATACAGGGTCGGTGAGAGGACCGAGCCCTGCGGTACCTCAGCCCTAATTCCCTTAACGGAGGATTTTGCATCGTTAATGCAGACTGCGAATGAGCGGTCCGCGAGGTAACTCTCGATAATTTTGATAATGTCCGGATTTATATTGTATGTGTAAAGTTTTGCAACCAGTCCCCTGTGCCAGACACAATCGAAGGCCCTCTCCATATCGAGAAAGACATCCAAGGTGGACTCTTTTCTCTCCATGGCGCTGAGAACCTCCTCGGTCATTCGGAGGACCTGGAGTTCCGTACCGTGACCTTCGCGGAAACCGAACTGCTTATTGGGAATTATGTTATTGTCGAAACATTCTTGTTGTAGGCGGTTAAGGATGATACGCTCTACTACCTTAGATACAGAGGAAAGAAGACTGATTGGTCTGTAGCTTTTTGGATCGGTCTTTGATTTGTTTGGCTTTGCTATCATGACGACGTTAGCGACCTTCCACCGAGTGGGGTATGTGCCGCATGATAGTATGTTGTTTGCAATTTGGGCAATTGCTGATACGCCATTTTTGGGTAAGTTTTTTAGCATCATATTGCTTATGGTGATTGATGCTCTGAACCTCTGTGTCCTCGACTGCAGGGATATTGCGGGGAACCGAGGTTCTGATATTTTGGTCTAGATCGTTTAGAATGTGATCGTGTACTTGTTCGTTTGGTAAGGTGTTATTGAACTGTGCGAATAAAGTGTTTGCGAATAACTCGCATTTTTCGGCGTCTGTCGAAGCAGTTACGCCATTTGTTTTCAGAATACCGATTTGAGGCCGTTTCTTCCTAATAGCGCCACTGAGGGCCCAGAGGGAGTTGTCCTCAGTTGAGAGCGAGGCTAGTTTTTACTCCCAGAGGAGATTTTTGTGTTCTTTTAGCGCCTTTTGTACTAGGTGGTTAAGGCGATTCTTTTCCACTCTGTCAGCGGGAGAAAGGGTTATTTGAAATTTCTTGAGAGCCGCTCTTCTCTCTTGAATGAGAAAGGAGATCTCTGTAGGAAGATCACCTCTTTTGGCAGTGTGAATTTTCTCGGTTGTGGAGGCGGCGTACGCGCCGGTAATTGCTTCCTCCAACAGGGAAACAGTTGTTTCGCTGTCGGCGGTCGCAAAGTCCGACGCGGCCAGAAGACGATCAGCGTTGACGTGATATTTTTTCCAGTTGGTTTTCCTGGTTAGATATTCCAGGTTAGTGTCCCCATCACCAACCTGGAAGAAAACTGGCAGATGGTCGGAAGACATTTCCGCCACGCAGTAGGGAGACTGTGATAGACTCGAGTTTTTCAAGAGGACTATATCCAAGACATCCGGGGTATGACGTGCCTGGCCATATCTCCTAGGCTCTGAGGGAGCTTCAACGACGATGCCCTTACTGTCCGTGATGGCTTTTAGTGCAATGCCATTTGTGTTTGTTTTGGTAGAGTTCCAACTTGGATTTTTGGAGTTCAGGTCTCCTGCCATGAGGACTCTGCCTTCCTGGTCGAAAACCCTCTCAAAATCCGACAAGAGAGGTCTCTTGTCGGGGCGATTATAGGCGGAGACTAACAGAAGATTGCCTGTGCTGGTCTCTACTTTTACGATAGTAGCCTCCAGGTGAATAAGTGGAGGTGTCTGATGTTCGACATGCCGAATATTGTTTTTAACAAAAATGGCTGTGCCACCACAACGTGCTGTGAGGCGGTCGTTTCTGTAGCAGCAATAGTTTTGAAGTCTGAGACGATGGCAGGGTTTGGTGTGCGTCTCAGAGACCAGGACGATGTCCACGTCGTGCCTGATAGCACACTCCTCTAGCTCACCTATCTTACCTATGGCGCTGTTGGCGTTCCAGGCCATGATCTTGAGTTTGCTGGGTTTGATTTTTCTATTCTTAGAGGTCATTTTAAGTTTAAAAGCTTGGATAATAAATTAACATAGAAGTGTAAATGGGACGGTACACATGACTAGGAGTGAGTAGATTGACGGCTGTTACCAGCGAGAAGTTGTTGGATGTTCAGTGCTAGCTGAAACATCTCATGTGCGACCTCAGTGAGCTTTTTAATAGCGCCCACGAGGTTAGCATCCCCTTTGGGGTGAGATGGGGGTGGTTTTGCGGGCACTGAAGGTACGCCTTGTTTTACAACCTGTGCCAAACTTCTGGTCCCGGGCGCCGCTTGAGATGGCGCGCACCTGACAGTTGGAGGGTTTTGGGTGGTGACCGTAGCTGTTTTAGGCTTTTGAGGACGTGCCTTAGAGACTTTTTTGCACCCGCGGTAGCTCGCCCTATGGGGCTGGCCGCAATAGGCGCATGTGGCTGGTTCTTCCGTATTCGGGCAGACCTCATATGCGTGTTCTTGCCCACAATGGACGCATCTTTGTGTTGCGGTACAGTTACTGGAGCCATGTCCGAATAAGAGGCAGCGGTAGCATTGCCCAACTCCTGGGGTTCTTTTAAGTGTTTCCACTGTAATAGAAATGCCGCAGAGATTGGTGAGATTATATATTTTGTTTTGGTCTCTCGATACAGTGACCAGTAGAAGTGGCTTAGAAGTGGCTCTTCTTTCGTCCTGGGATGTTTCATCCTCAGGACCTTGCTGGGCTGAAAGCCCTGAATGATGAGGTCATCTTTTGCCTCCTCGCTGGGAAGCTCGGAGTAAATGCCTCTTATTACCACCTGTAGATCCCTTTGTTCGGCGGGCGTGAAGGTGTGGTACTGCGTCGGATTTTCTTGATCCCTAACTTGGTGAATTTTCTTGTAAGAGGCAAGGGTTATCCCCTTTATGCCTCGACTGGATGCTGTGGTTGCGCAAACTTGGCAGCGCAATGGAATTGTGTTTGGTTGGACGTATAACATGTACAGGTAGCGAATGCAGGAAGGCAGGTTTGAATTTGGCGGACTAGCTGTTCGAGGATAAATTGCAGGTGTTGGTTTTGGGACGGACAAAAGTTCGTTGGTGGCGGATGATTATCGGCAGTCTGGGCATAGGTGCGTCGGGGAAAGTCGTTGTGGGTGGGGTTTGTAGGTTTGGTCGGTGAGAGTTTAGTTGTAGGCGTGGCTTGAGACTTGGTGTCTTTCAGCTTTGGAGTGGGCGTGGCTTGGCTTTGTGTTTGGACGGAGAACGGTGTTGTTGTGGAGCTGTGCTTTCGAGGTTTTGCGGCAAACGGACAACTGCGCTAGTTACCTCGATGTTGACCACTGCAGGCCGCGCACTTTGGAGGTTCGTCCAGCGTGGTGCATCGGTCGATACTGTGTTCCAGAGCACAGTAAAGATCAAAAAATAGAGCTGCTACACAGCTACGCTTGTCTACATTTGCCAGTATATTAGTTTGAGCTTCAAATAAGGCAGACTCACATGACAAGCCCGGCAAGAAACCGAACTGGGAGGACGAGATGACGCCGCACCCAGAAAAAAAAATCATATAGCCTGATGTAGACTACCTTCTCAAACAATTTCGAAAACGCTGGCAGAATTGACACTGGCCTATAACTTTCAACTTTATCTCTTCGGCCCCTCTTATAAAGTTATTTTTATTTTCCTTTCGAATCCAGGGGCTTGGAAAATAATAAGAACTCTGAGAATAAGGAAAAATAAACCTGGATTCGAAAGGAAAATAAAAATAACTTGCTTGAAAAGGAAAATAAAGGAGTTTCTAAGGTGTGCGTAGGTGCTTCTCGCGTAGAACCGTCGGGACGCGGGCCGCTTGAGCTGTCGTTGGACAAACCAGTCACTCCGGCGACTGGCCGTGGCAACGAAGCCAACGCGGTTTGCAGATCTCGAAGGCAGTAGGCAGAGGAGGTACGCTGGACTCGACTGTGTGGCCTGGCTGCTGGCTCGTGAACGTGTGGTACTGCGTCGGATTTTCTTGATCCCTGAGGATCTCGAGTACTTTATTGTAGTCGTCGATAGTCGAGGTGATTATTTTTATACCTTGCTGTGTGGTGACAGCAGATTTAAATTGGATGCCCTTCGCTGCTAGAGTGCTGCGGAGGGCTGTCCACTTAGTTTTCTCCCGCATGACTAGTGGGGGAATGTTTTTCTCTCTCGAGAGAGTAGGAGTATGCTGGCTGTTGGTAGCATTTGTTGCTGGAAGGTTTGCCGGAAGTCTTGGCTTTTTGTGTTGTTGATAGCTAAGTTGCTGTCTGCTCCGACGGGAGCTGGTTGCTGTGGCTTTTCGCTAGAAGTGCCTGCGGCCAAGTGGTCTTTTTTGCTAGCTTTTAGCGATTTGGTACCTTTGGGTAGCTTGGACTTACGTTTTTGTCCTTGTTCGTATGACTCTTCTGAGCAGGAGTCGCTAAGTTGATCTATTTTGAGACACAAGATGCCTTGTGTCTCTCTTTCTGTCATACGGTTTGAGAAAGTGCTTTAGCGGAAGTACAAGAATGGGCAACTACATTGACAACGTTTTTTGCAGCTTCCCGACGGATTGGGTGGAGTGCTGGGCGGAGGACCCGGGTCTCTCTGATCATGTCTCGCTCATGTTTGGTTTGAAAATTCAGGACGATAGCTTCATGGAAGCTAGATACGGACGTGTGTATAATAAGCAAAGTATAGATAATTGTTTGGACAAATTGAGCCGTGAGTCGTGGGTTGAGGTAACGGAGCTTGATGGCGATGTAAATGCAAAATACGAGGCGTTTTTTCAGTCATTTAACTATCACTTTCTTAACAAATTTCCTTTGAAAAAAATACGTCCCCGGGAGTCTAAAGAGCACGACTGGTACAGTGATGACATACGTCAGATGTCAGAAGAGCTTAAAAACGTGTTTAGTGTTTGTAAAATGTTGGGTGAAGTTGAATGGTGGACTGAGTATAACAGAAAAAAGAAGGAATTGAGGTATGCAATAAAGGGGGCTAAACGTAATATTAATAACGCAAAAATAATTTCATCAAAAAATAAATCAAAAACAGTGTGGAGCATAATAAAAAACGAGACGTCAGCGGTTTCCGGTGGTGGTCCGATTCGGCTAACCGAAATTGGTGGGTCGGAGGTGGATGACCGCCAGGAGATCGCTGATAAGTTTCATCATCATTTTTGGTCGTCAACATCATCGTCATGGTCGTCAACCATGATCGAAGGTGGGGGGATTGAGTCAACCATATTTTTGCGCCCGGCCACGCTGGAGGAAGTACATGGTGTCCTCAAATCAATTCAGCCCAAATTCTCATGTGGGGTTGATGGAATCCCTCCCTATATAGTAAAGATGTCAGCGGGTTGGATTGCGCCGGTACTGACACACCTTATTAATTGTATGTTGACTCAGGGGATGTTTCCGGACGCGCTAAAACCGGCAATAATATTACCAATTTATAAGAGGGGCCGAAGGGATAAAGCTGAAAGTTATAGGCCAGTGTCAATTCTGCGAGCGTTTTCGAAATTGTTTGAGAAGGTAGTCTACATCAGGCTATATGATTTTTTTTCTGGGTGCGGCGTCATCTCGTCCTCCCAGTTCGGTTTCTTGCCGGGCTTGTCATGTGAGTCTGCCTTATTTGAAGCTCAAACTAATATACTGGCAAATATAGGCAAGCGTAGCTGTGTTGCAGCTCTATTTTTTTATCTTTCGAGTGCATTCGACACCATCGTTACGGGCGGTTGTTCTTAAAGTTACAGTCACTGGGTGTTAGGGGTGTTGCGATCGAGCTGTTACAGTCCTATTTACGGGAAAGGAGTCAAAGAGTAAGTGTGGATGGGGTTGTGGGCACGAGTTCGTCAACGTTGAATAGAGGTGTCCCTCAGGGATCTATTTTGGGACCCCTTTTGTTTCTTATGTACATGAACGACCTTCGGCGGAGCATTGGTATGGGAAGCTTGTATCAGTTTGCGGATGATACGAGTTTGATTGTTTCGCATTCTGACATGAGTGAACTGTCTGTGCTTGCGTCTGAGGCTGTTAAGAATATGACCAGCTGGTGTATTAATAACGGAATGTTGCTGAACCACTCCAAAACCTCACTGCTTCACAAGTTATATGCCCATTAGCATTAATGATATATTATAGTAAGTAGATTATTGGTGTAGGTTTAACATTGTATTTACAATTATATTCATAGTCCGCTTTTGGTAAATAAGTTACAACGTTCCAAAAGTTCATCATAATTGTTTGAGCGATATATTTAATGTGGTTTAACTACTTGTTTGTTTGTTATGGTCGATTAGCCAAATAGTATAATAAACCAACTATATTTGATCTTCCGATTGGCTAGTCGATTTGCTCAAACACTGAGATACCAAAATAGTACTGTTTCGACTATCGTAATGACAGTAAACAGTATCTAGATATCCTTAGGGATAAAAGCTGTAGTAAAGATATATTGTGGATCATTGAGTATTGTAGTTAGACTTTAAACGGTTGGTTTGCTCGTGGTAGTGGAACTTATGTTTTACTACCACGGGCCACAAGTGGACCAAACAATTATTGAAACAATAAAAGTTCTTCACCGAATCTGTCGTCTTTTATTTCGAATACTTAATTGGCGCAGTCGGTAGTTCTTCGCAACACTACGAATCAAACTCTTCGGTAGTGGTCCGTATCAACGGTTTGTGCGAAAATAATTCGAACCAGCGGCAGAAAGAGGGAAGTAACTTGACGGAAAGGAACCTATCATCGGATCCAAACCAGGACCTACAATTGGACCTGAAACTACAAAAGAACAAAGGACGATGCGGGAGACGTGGCTGACAGTTCAAGTATTACTGTAAGTACGAAAAAGTTACCAATGGCGATTCCCTTGTCCCTATAAACCTTAAAAATGCACCCTTTTGCATCTGCACGATTGAATCCTGCACATGAGTACGTACATCCATCCATACTCAGTGAAGGATGTAATTTCCTCCGCTTCTGCTATCATACCAAAGTTCGATGGAGATCCGATGACGTTGTCCAACTTCATACGAGCCTCGGAAACCCTTATTAACACGTACGCTGATAGACACAAATAAGCAAACATCATTAACGCGTTTCTGCTTGTATATATGCACAAAAAAAAATCATTGGACGAGCCGCTCGATTAATGGGAATCCGACATGTCCACACCTGGGAAGAACTGTGCCGCCAACTCTATTCAAACTATCAGGACAGCGATAGGGACCTCAATCATGAAACCAAGAAATCACCCCGGACTCAGGAAGTGAAACACAGAACGTAGATCGGTCACAGGCGAACGATACCAACCAAATTAAAATTGACCAAAACTTCGAAAAGTGATACTCTCTCTGTCTTAGACCTATAATTAAGCAACAGGCTGCAAGAATAAACCTATTCGCACGGCGCGGCGGAGCCAGGAACCACCAATTGATCAAAATCTCAAACGGTGACTTGACTTCGCTATAGGATCAAAAAGAAAGTAGCAAATAAACGAGAACTCAAGCCCAGAGAAGTTGGGGGCAGCGACAAGTGTTGCAAAGAAAACCAAAGCCGATGTCAACTCACAGGGCTGCGGGGATAAATATTTCATGCTGTGCGGCGAAGGAGCGGGAAAAACACTAAAACGATCTAATTCTCGTTGAGGTACCCGTCATTGGCCATAGAATTTAAGAAACGGCCGAAGGATCGAAATCTCCAGAAGGTGCAACCTGTGTGAGGAAAAACGTCAAAACAATCAAAGTCTTGTCAAGACGCTCACCGGTGTTATAGTTAAGAAAAGCCAAGAAAGGCAACAAATTGAGGAAAGCCATGAAAGGCCACAAATTAAAAAGGAAGCCAAGAACGGCAACAAATGAAAAAGAAAGCCGAGAAAGGCAACTAATTAAATTGAAAGCCAAGAAAGGCAAGTAATTCAGGTCTAAGATGGGGTAGCAAAACAGTGAATGGTAATAAATTGTCACGAGGGGCAGCCAAACAACATAGTTCTAAAGGTAGTTGGAATAAATGCATTCATTGAAGAGTTTCGAGGTGTACGGTATTGTGGAGAGAGGCATTTGTCAATTACTAAGGGGGAAATAAGAAGGTTGAACTTGCCAAGAGTGCATGATTTCCATTTAAGGCTTTTGTTGTTAACTAAATGCCAAACGGAAAATACTATATGTGTCGGGAAATGCCAGAATAATAATACGTTCATGTGTGTCCTTATCTTTTAAAAACCGGTTTAGCCACATTCCAAAATTATCATTAGAATCCTCTCCCTATCAATTGGGTAAACAAAAATCTCAAACAAATTGTTTCCAAAACACCTTATATCGCTGTTACGTGAATGAACCGTTAAAACAGAATGTCCGTATTTTGTGCAAATTCAAAGGGATCTCGGTCTCAAAAAACGATTATAAAACTATGCGTTAATATTGATCAATTATCTATAAAGAAATGTACGCAAAATTATTTTTAGTTATACAGTACATGCAGGTGCATGAAGAAACTATACTTTTTTTATGGAATGTCTTTTATATACTATTATTAATACTAAGGTGTTTGTATTTTAAAATGTATCAGAGATATTCACTTGTGTGTTAAAAAAATGCAACTGCAAGCCTATCTTAAAGCTTCGTAAAAGCCAATTTTTTAAGAGTAATATATTACAACTTTATCACACAATCACCAAAACCACTAGGTGGATGACGATGTTGAAAAGCCAGACAAAATATAACTACAAACCGCAATAATCGTCGTACTGCCCTCCCTCGTAGAGAGAGAATAATGCGCATGCTTGAGAGCCGTGATCTACCCGCGCGCCAACCGAAACTAGCGCGCGAGCCAACCGTGACAGGCGCGCGCGCCCACTGCGACCGGCGCGCGGGTGGCGCGTGCGCCTACCTCGATCTACTCACGGTAGGCGCGGCGCGGGTGCGTCGCGGTCGCGGCGCGGAGGTCTGTATGCACCTTAAGACGCAGGGACTGATTTATTGCATATAGAGACGACTGTATGTCACTATGACGGTTTACAGGATTTTGTCAGATTAAGATTGTTTGGTGCGCTTGTCACTTAGCGACGTTGTCAAAGCCTTGACAATGTCGCTAAGCTGTGTATCAAAACAATATGGAAATCAAAAATCCAGAGCTGTGATTGGTTCTAAAGCCGTGAGGAATAAAATATTTCTCACTACTCGTGGGGTATGAGGAGCCAGGAATGAAATATTTGCCATGTATGTGGGGAATGGTTAGTATTACTTATCATAAATTGCCATGATAATTAATGCATTCCTCAATAGGAGTAGAAAAAATTATTTATTGCGCTTGCTTGTCACTTGGAGACGCTGTCAATACCGCAGGGACTGATTTATTGCATATAGAGACGACTGTATGTCACTATGACGGTTTACAGGATTTTGTCAGATTAAGATTGTTTGGTGCGCTTGTCACTTAGCGACGTTGTCAAAGCCTTGACAATGTCGCTAAGCTGTGTATCAAAACAATATGGAAATCAAAAATCCAGAGCTGTGATTGGTTCTAAAGCCGTGAGGAATAAAATATTTCTCACTACTCGTGGGGTATGAGGAGCCAGGAATGAAATATTTGCCATGTATGTGGGGAATGGTTAGTATTACTTATCATAAATTGCCATGATAATTAATGCATTCCTCAATAGGAGTAGAAAAAATTATTTATTGCGCTTGCTTGTCACTTGGAGACGTTGTCAATACCTTAACAATGTCGATAAGCACTGAATCAAAACACAACGGAAATGAAAAATGCAGAGCTTTGATTGGTTCTAAAGTCGTGAAAAATGAAGTATTTCTCACGAGTCTCAAGTCACGCGGTGTATGAGGACGCAGGAATCAAATATTTGCCATGCGTGTGCGGGATGGCTAATATTCCATATCATAAATTGCCATGATAATGAATGCATTCATCAATAGGATTGTAAACTATTGTACTCGTGCCGAAAATGTTTGTTTAGATTTTAGCAGAAATTCGTTCTTTTGGATCCCCTGAACATCTCCTGAACACCAAGGTGCAAAAACATGTCTGCGTGTTTGTGTGTGTGCGTACCCGTTTTTATGACCAAACTCAAAGCTGAAAAGCTTTTTGTACAAAAGTATCCAAAGAAACTGGATGTTTACTTCAAGCTTTTCAAGGATTTTGTAAATGAGCCGCCATTTCTGTAATTTCGTCAAAATAGTTCAATTATAAATTAAAGTAGAGGAAATTTTGTATATATTGTGGTATGACATTTTTTGGTAAAATTAATAGTATAGCTATACATGAGCAAATTGTATTTGATTGAGATTGGCCGTGTCTGCATTAATATAAAAGTAGTTATCCAGGATTTGACAGTTATTTTCATTCTAATGACAGTAGGTAGTGTCAAACGCTGATGTTTCGACAATATCTACTGTCAATAGAATCAATAGCAATCTTATGTGTTCACCTCCTTTACAACCTCCTCCACATCACGTCCTTTTTTTCTAATGAAATAACTTATGACGATCTACTGTCAGAAATTATACTAAGTAAGGCAACTGGGAAAACAATGTAATGTTGTCTACGCACCTTTCAAGCTGTCGAGGAAACCAAACAGATTTGCTTTCTTCGAGTTCTCGCCGTACACAATACAAAACACAATTTTTGAATACTGTAAATCACAATTCACGCAGTAAGTTGGTTTGCTGTCTACACACATAAAAATTTTACGGAGAGAATTTGCACGTAGTTAGTTGTACACAAAAAAGAGTGATTTTTTCTCCGAAAATCAGTTGATTGTGTGCTAAAAATTGTTGATATACGTAATATCGGAGTTAAGTTAACTACACAGCACGGAGTTGAAAATAGTTTATATCCGAAATGGTGAAAATTTTCACTATGTAGGTATGTATGTACGTAGACATATGTATGCGTGTACATTACTTATTCGTTGTGCTCACATGCTTTTATAATTACGTAGTTTATAAAAAATGTTACGCACACTACTAATGTACTATAGAAAAAAGCTTGATGTGAAGATACCGGCTAGTCAAATGCGCAGTACGTTTGTTCCGCATTTGTGGTACCTTCATACCGAGTAGGACACAGCATTGTACCTACAGAATGCTGTCGATTTTTGTGTTTTTTTATGAAGTAGTGTGTATTCCTTTGTCCGGCAATGCGTTTTTTTTTTCTATTTGCCTTACAACATACAAAAATACAACAATTCTGCACATATTTCTTTTTTGTATGTACAGTTGGCAAGCTATTTAAAATAGCAGAGACAAAATATCAAGATATCAAGTATTATGATGACGCGAGTTATGACATCGACAAGGAGTTATTGGTAGACTTCATATGGCACAGTCAACGAGGAATTACTTTGGTAATAAAGACGGGCGAAGAGGATGACGATGTTTTGGATTATTTGTTTTGAAACTTTAGAACATATAGTTCCATATGAGGTACCACATTCCTTATAATAAGGCGAATGATATGTATATAGTTACCAATTATATTATATGTACTTAGTTTTTAATGAAACGTACTTAGTTATCAAGTATTATGATGACGCGAGTTATGACATCGACAAGGAGTTATTGGTAGACTTCATATGGCACAGTCAACGAGGAATTACTTTGGTAATAAAGACGGGCGAAGAAGATGACGATGTTTTGGATTATTTGTTTTGAAACTTTAGAACATACAGTTCCATATGAGGTACCACATTCCTTATAATAAGGCGAATGATATGTATATAGTTACCAATTATATTATATGTACTTAGTTATTAATGAAAGTACTCTAGACTTTATGTAGTCTGTTATATTTGATATTAGTTATTAATTTATTATTATTAATATTAATACGGAGATTATTGTTATATTTAGGATAAACTGTATTTTATTTATTGAGTATTGTGCAAACATGTATATTCATTTACTTGTTTTTTTTTTTTTTCGAAATATAAATTGTTAAAATGTATTTTTGATTTTTACTGGTCCCCGTCATATTCCTAATAAATACAAGAACCGCTTTGAAAAAAAAACAACTCTATTTGGTACATATTTAACTTCATTACGTACACAAACAACTCTTTTAGGGAAAGAATAATTTCGCCAATAAAAGAAAAGCACCCCGCAACAGGGTAATTTTAACACTAATAAAGGAGTTACGTAACATCTCCACGGATGTATTTCACTACTACAGAAGAACTTTTGCACTCCGGAACGCGGAAGTTTGACACGCGGGGAGATTATTTTATGTCTATAAAGGAGTAAACCTGCATTTCCCTAAACATATATTTTCAACTCCGTTACAAATAATAATAACTATAAAAAGAGTGAATGAGCTCTGTAAAAATTCAACTCCGTCTGATTTAACTACATGCGCAAACGGTCGCGAGGGAGATCCATAGCGGTGTTGAATCGGTGTTAAATCCAACTCCGTATTTTTATGTGTGTATGCTTTGACAGAATCACAAATGAAGTAAGCGCCGATGCGACATGGATCCTATGTATACTATGCAAAAGCTGTCCAATGTTGCACTACAAGTTCCGTTTTATTACTCCCCGATAGTGCCGCCTCTAACCATATTTGATAATTTATGGAACAATGATAGATTTACGCCAACTTTAATGCACGTGATAGAGATGGAGATATGCCGCATACATTTAGGGGTTTCTGCTGTGTCTGTAGTACTCTGTGTTCAGAACCAT
This sequence comes from Melinopterus prodromus, assembly GCA_964023965.1. NCBI lineage: Eukaryota > Metazoa > Arthropoda > Insecta > Coleoptera > Scarabaeidae > Melinopterus > Melinopterus prodromus. Next base: position 38,891,367 of record OZ030394.1, read on the forward strand.
GAACATCAAAATTGATACGACCAGCGTTGCCTCCTGCAAAAAGAAGGATACCAAAGCTGAGTGCCCGCCAATAATTGTTATGAGATACTCGAGAACAAGGAAACAAAGCAAAAAATACTCTATGCACGAAAATCAGCTGGATCATTACGAACAAACGAGAGAACTAACAAGAGCGAAATGACAACGTGATTAGTGAACTTCAAGACAAAGCACCCAAATTTGTCAATAATACGCGCAATCCAATTAAAGCAAATAACATCAAGTTGATCCCTGTGGTTGTGCAACTGACCAACACCGTCTTAAATACAGGAACATTCCCGGGTTATCTAAAAAAAATAAGTATTACACCCATAGATAAATGAGAACCAATGTGGAAATAATCGACCAATAGCCCTAACAACTAGCTTCAGCAAATTATTAGAAAAACTCATACTTCGAAGACTAAACCAGCATGTCAGACCAACATTATGAATACAAACGAGTATGCATTCAAAAAGAACTATGGCACTACATCAGCTGCCATGGATCTCGTAAATGATATAAAGGTAAGGCTGGACAATAAAAAAATAGTGACCTGCATATTCTTCGACCTGAAAAAAACGTTCGACACTAGATCAAAACAAAAACTTCTCACCAAACTGCAACTGCTTGGCATAAACGAAGTATTTCATATTATACAAACATACTTAAACAACCGACCTCAAATCGCAAGAATCAAAGGAAAGTGTAGCACAGAAAAGTTTTCCGAATACGGAATTCCCCAAGGAGGTGTCCCACCGCCTTCACTCTATGTCATATTTATACACTAGAGATCTCTTGAACGTGAAACGTTAAGGGACACCATACATATACGCTGACGATACATGCATTCTTTTCTCAGCAAAAACAAAAACATATTGCAGCAGAAAATCGATAGAGTTATTCGAATAGGATTTTTCCCAGGAATCCGAATGTTAACGCAGAAATAGTGAATTTACTCTAGTTTTCGCGAAAACAGAGTTCAAGGTGCAAAGATCGCATTTAACAATAATTTTCCAAATATGCCGTCGTTTTTGTAATTTTGTCGAAATAGTTAAATAATAAATTGAAGTAGAGGATATTTTGTATAATATGTGAATGACATTTTTTGGTAAAATTAATTGTTTAGCTGCATGAGCAAATTCTATTTGATCGTGATTGGTCGAGTTTGCGTTAAAACTAGTTAGCCATGAGTTGACACATATCTTGATTCTATTTACAATATTGTCAAAACATCTGACGTTTGACACTGCTGTATATTATGTAGTATGATGCCTGGTCACATCAGAAATTTTTTACTATGATAAAGTATTGAAGATATAAGTATTGTAATCGTACCGAAAAAAAAAATTGAGGTTTTAGCGGCAATAGGTCTTTTTGGGTCCCCTGAACATGTTTGAACAAGGTACAAAAATGTCTGTGTGTGCGTGTGCGTGTGCGTGTGTACCCGATTTTTGTGGCGACGATTCCAAAGAAACTACTAAAGGTATCGGGACAATACTTCATATTTAGAAGTTTCATGACCAAACTTAGACCTGGGAAGCTTTTGGTTCATACGGGGTTTAAAGGAACTGGATGTTTACTCTTAGCATTTTTAACGATTTTGCAAATGCACCGCCATTTCTGTAATTTCGTGCTGATGCGTTGACAATACCTACTGTCAATAGTATCAAAACATCTGTCAAATCTTGGCTAACTAGTTTATTTTAAAGCAAACACGATATCTCAATCAAATAGATTCTCATGTACCTAGCTAAAGTATTAATTTTATATTTGGTTTGAGCCCATTGTGCAAAGTAAATGGATATTGTAGAAAAACAGCTTCTTATATCTTTGCAATGTTTATTAAATATACTATGTGAACATGTTTAGACAGTTCATACTGTCATCCTCAGCACATAATCTACAAAAAAGGTTATAATCAAAATTCACAAGAAAACCCCTAATTGGTCGAAGCAAACCTACAGTCAAATCCGACACTTCGCAAAAGTACTAACGGTACAGGCATCGGAAAATTACTGCAATGATATGCAGGAATTGGAGGCAACACCAAAAAGGGAAAAAACGGAAAACGTGCCTAAATTAGCGGAAACAAAAAGTTTTTGTTCAAGTTAAGGAATATGAATAAAACAGTTATCGAACTTACATGGATAGGTTAAATAGTCGTTCCAGTCAATGTAAACAGCAAATAGACCAATCGAAAGTTAAAATACTAAGGAATTATTTCAAAAATCTAACCCTCAAATTAAAGAAATGTCAAAATAGTATAATTCGTATAGGCGGCTCGAACTAGACAGAGCGACTATGAATGGCCGGTCATTCAACACCTCAAGACGATATAAAAACACAGCTGAGCGATACGAATAGCCGCAAAATGCTTAAAGTGGAGATACAATAAATCTCAATATGTACATCGGAAAACAACACAGTGCATATCGCGTAACTCTAACACAATCAATAAACGAAATACAAAGAAACAATAAAACTTAAACGTTAATATTACACAGTTATCTAAAAGTTGAAGACATTATCACGAATATACACAAACAAAGATAACAAACGTCTCACAAGTGGGTAAATCTTCGGTTGTTGGCGAGACGAACATGGGAACTACTGTAGGTATGTAAAAAGGGGTTTGTATATAAAGTTTGTTTGATTGTTAAGTAAAATGAAATTTGGCATTTGTTTATGTCGCTCGATCTCAAGTTGTTCCAACAAATCCAATCTGTAACCCTTAGGGCATCTATGTAAAAGCTTAACATTAGTGTAATCAATATTATGACCCGTATCCAATCTGTGTCTATAAAGATTTGATGTAGTTTGAGTTCTGTGTTCTCGGATTCGTCTCGCCAAAGATCTCCCTGTTTGTCCTATATAAATAGAGTTGCAATTACCGCATTGGACCGAATACACACCACTCTCCCCGTCCTCCGATAAAGAAATTCGACGCTGCTTAGAAAGTAAAATATAAATTAGAGTAGTTGTTTTAAAAGCAGGTACAATATTAAAGGATTTCAAATTTTTAACTAATTTTGTGTTGGCAGTATTATAGTTAAAATACCTGTAAAAAGGGTTAGCAGTGTCCGAAGGTTCGCGGGTAAAAAGTGGGTCGAGTTTGGTATTGATTTCATGTAAAACTTTATTAATTAACTTATTGGGGAAACCGTTTTGGAACGCAAGATTCTTGATGAAGTCCAGCTCACTGACCCTCTCATGATGTGAAAGAGGATATGTCAAGGCCCGGTGAAAATAATATTTAATAGCAGCAAGTCGATGTGATACGGAATGGAATGAATCATAAGGGATAATGGTGGTTACCGAGGTGGGCTTTCTATAAATATTGAATGTGAATTTGACAAATCGAGAAAATTAAGCTGTTTTTCAGTTTCAATTTCGATAGTAAACTTAAGCTTGGGATGTAGGTTGTTGATATAATTCAACACGTTATTGAGGTTGTCACGATCGCCTTCCCAAACGCAAAAGATATCATCCACGTAACGTGTCCATGCCCTCACATAACGACAGAAAGGGTTATTGGTGTGAATTATATGATAACTCTCCATATGGTTCATGAAAACATCTGCGAGAAAACCGGAGAGAGGCAGTCCCATGGGGAGTCCGTCTTCTACTTTGTAAAATTTATGGTTAAAAGTACAGTAATTGTGAGAAATGACATGCCTAAGCATAGCTATCAGGTGTGGTGCGTTAGGGTCATTGGTGAAATGAGAAATCAACAATTCCTCCACAAGCTGAACGGTTAAGTCCAAGGAAATGGATGAATAGATCAATGAAAATTTAACGCCAAACTTCGCTAAGATTAGATCTGCGAATTTAGATGCGACCACCGTGAAGAAGCTGGAGAGGAGGTTAATCATGGGACAAAAGCGTTCAAAATATCGTAGAATAGATAGATACATGGAGGCACTCACACATTTACATCGCAGACTTCGCGACATGCTTCATCATGTACAGATTGAAGAAATTATTCAACAAGCACAATACTACGCCACAGTCAGTGGTGCAGAGGATATGAGGAAGAAGAACCTCAAGCTTAACGGCTTACGGTCCAAAAAATTTAAGTTGAAGCTGAAGAATCCACCTCTCCAGGCAGTTGGACCGAGTACACACAAAGGTAACCAAGCATCACAGTTTTCTAATCTTTCCGGTATTGAATTTGACGCTGCTGAAAAAGATCTGCTACAGAGAGGTTATAAGTATGCTATATCAACTTCCAGTAACATAATTGAATCCTCTATTGAGTTAGATATAGCCATCCATAGACACCCTGATCATTTAAAAATCCGTAATGACCTGATTCCTTCTTTAAAAAAGGAGAATTCTCTTAATAGAAAAATTTCAACACAATCTATCTCAGAATGGAAAAATATCAGATCCATCAAGCATAAGTTGGACGGTAATAACTCGATTTTGGTGCGAGCTGATAAAAATGCCGGTATTGTTATACTACCCATAGAAAAATATAATGAGAAAACATACGAGTTTTTTCAGAACAACAATTATGTTGAAATCAAAAAGGATCCTCTACCTAATTTTGTCACAAAACCTAAGCAAATTATAAACGTCCATAAAGCTACTCTAATGCACTTTTCTAATTTTAAGTTTTTTCTACTGTCCTTCATACCTATGAATCCTTCCATCCCACACCTGTATTCTCTCCCCAAATTGCATAAACCTGACATCCCTATACGGCCTATCACTGCCTTCTACAATTCTCCTACGGTTCATCTATCCAAGTTTATACTCAACATTCTTCGTTCAATAAATTTTAACCCACCCTTCACCGTTAAGAACAGTATGAACTTCATCAACTCCATAAAACAACTAAACCCTTCAGGTTGCCTTTTGGTTTCCTTTGATGTCACCAATCTCTATTCATCCATTTCCTTGGACTTAACCGTTCAGCTTGTGGAGGAATTGTTGATTTCTCATTTCACCAATGACCCTAACGTACCACACCTGATAGCTATGCTTAGGCATGTCATTTCTCACAATTACTGTACTTTTAACCATAAATTTTACAAAGTAGAAGACGGACTCCCCATGGGACTGCCTCTCTCCGGTTTTCTCGCAGATGTTTTCATGAACCATATGGAGAGTTATCATATAATTCACACCAATAACCCTTTCTGTCGTTATGTGAGGACATGGACACGTTACGTGGATGATATCTTTTGCGTTTGGGAAGGCGATCGTGACAACTTCAATAACATGTTGAATTATATCAACAACCTACATCCCAAGCTTAAGTTTACTATCGAAATTGAAACTGAAGAACAGCTTAATTTTCTCGATTTGTCCATTTCTCTACATGACGACAAATTCACATTCGATATTTATAGAAAGCCCACCTCGGTAACCACCATTATCCCTTATGATTCATTCCATTCCGTATCACATCGACTTGCTGCTATTAAAAATTATTTTCGCCGGGCCTTGACATATCGTCTTTCACATCATGATAGGGTCAGTGAGCTGGACTTCATCAAGAATCTTGCGTTCCAAAACGGTTTCCCCAATAAGTTAATTAATAAAGTTTTACATGAAATCAATACCAAACTCGACCCACTTTTTACCTGCGAACCTTCGGACACTGCTAACCCTTTTTACAGGTATTTTAACTATAATACTGCCAACACAAAATTAGTTAAAAATTTGAAATCCTTTAATATTGTACCTGCTTTTAAAACAACTACTCTAATTTATAATTTACTTTCTAAGCAGCGTCGAATTTCTTTATCGGAGGACGGGGAGAGTGGTGTGTATTCGGTCCAATGCGGTAATTGCAACTCTATTTATATAGGACAAACAGGGAGATCTTTGGCGAGACGAATCCGAGAACACAGAACTCAAACTACATCAAATCTTTATAGACACAGATTGGATACGGGTCATAATATTGATTACACCAATGTTAAGCTTTTACATAGATGCCCTAAGGGTTACAGATTGGATTTGTTGGAACAACTTGAGATCGAGCGACATAAACAAATGCCAAATTTCATTTTACTTAACAATCAAACAAACTTTATATATAAACCCCTTTTTACATACCTACAGTAGTTTCCATGTTCGTCTCGCCAACAACCGAAGATTTACCCACTTGTGAGACGTTTGTTATCTTTGTTTGTGTATATTCGTGATAATGTCTTCAACTTTTAGATAACTGTGTAATATTAACGTTTAAGTTTTATTGTTTCTTTGTATTTCGTTTATTGATTGTGTTAGAGTTACGCGATATGCACTGTGTTGTTTGCCGTTGTACATTTTGAGATTTATTGTATCTCCACTTTAAGCATTTTGCGGCTATTCGTATCGCTCAGCTGTGTTTTTATATCGTCTTGAGGTGTTGAATGACCGGCCATTCATAGTCGCTCTGTCTAGTTCGAGCCGCCTATACGAATTATACTATTTCGACATTTCTTTAATTTGAGGGTTAGATTTTTGAAATAATTCTTTAGTATTTTAACTTTCGATTGGTCTATTTGCTGTTTACATTGACTGAAACGACTATTTAACCTATCCATGTAAGTTCGATAACTGTTTTATACATATTCCTTAACCTGAACAAAAACTTTTTGTTTCCGCTAATTTAGGCACGTTTTCCGTTTTTTCCCTTTTTGGTGTTGCCTCCAATTCCTGCATATCATTGCAGTAATTTTCCGATGCCTGTACCGTTAGTACTTTTGCGAAGTGTCGGATTTGACTGTAGGTTTGCTTCGACCAATTAGGTTTTTTCTTGTGAATTTTGATTATAACCTTTTTTGTAGATTATGTGCTGAGGATGACAGTATGAACTGTCTAAACATGTTCACATAGTATATTTAATAAACATTGCAAAGATATAAGAAGCTGTTTTTCTACAATATCCATTTACTTTGCACAATGGGCTCAAACCAAATATAAAATTAATACTTTAGCTAGGTACATGAGAATCTATTTGATTGAGATATCGTGTTTGCTTTAAAATAAACTAGTTAGCCAAGATTTGACAGATGTTTTGATACTATTGACAGTAGGTATTGTCAACGCATCAGCACGAAATTACAGAAATGGCGGTGCATTTGCAAAATCGTTAAAAATGCTAAGAGTAAACATCCAGTTCCTTTAAACCCCTTTTGAACCAAAAGCTTCCCAGGTCTAAGTTTGGTCATGAAACTTCTAAATATGAAGTATTGTCCCGATACCTTTAGTAGTTTCTTTGGAATCGTCGCCACAAAAATCGGGTACACACGCACACGCACACGCACACACAGACATTTTTGTACCTTGTTCAAACATGTTCAGGGGACCCAAAAAGACCTATTGCCGCTAAAACCTCAATTTTTTTTCGGTACGATTACAATACTTATTTCTTCAATACTTTATCATACTGCGTATGATAAAGTAAAAAATGTCTGATGTGACCAGGCATCATACTACATAATATACAGCAGTGTCAAACGTCAGATGTTTTGACAATATTGTAAATAGAATCAAGATATGTGTCAACTCATGGCTAACTAGTTTTAACGCAAACTCGACCAATCACGATCAAATAGAATTTGCTCATGCAGCTAAACAATTAATTTTACCAAAAAATGTCATTCACATATTATGCAAAATATCCTCTACTTCAATTTATTATTTAACTATTTCGACAAAATTACAAAAACGACGGCATATTTGGAAAATTATTGTTAAATGCGATCTTTGCACCTTGAACTCTGTTTTCGCGAAAACTAGAGTAAATTCACTATTTCTGCGTTAACATTCGGATTCCTGGGAAAAATCCTATTCGAATAACACTATCGATTTTCTGCTGCAATATGTTTTTGTTTTTGCTGAGAACAGAATGCATGTATCGTCAGCGTATATGTATGGTGTCCCTTAACGCTTCACATTCAAGAGATCTCTAGTGTATAAATATCACATAGAGTGAAGGCGGTGGGACACCTCCTTGGGGAATTCCGTATTCGGAAAACTTTTCTGTGCTACACTTTCCTTTGATTCTTGCGATTTGAGGTCGGTTGTTTAAGTATGTTTGTTTAATATGAAATACTTCGTTTATGCCAAGCAGTTGCAGTTTGGTGAGAAGTTTTTGTTTTGATATAGTGTCGAACGTTTTTTTCAGGTCGAAGAATATGCAGGTCACTATTTTTTTATTGTCCAGCCTTACCTTTATATCATTTACGAGATCCATGGCAGCTGATGTAGTGCCATAGTTCTTTTTGAATGCATACTCGTTTGTATTCATAATGTTGGTCTGACATGCTGGTTTAGTCTTCGAAGTATGAGTTTTTCTAATAATTTGCTGAAGCTAGTTGTTAGGGCTATTGGTCGATTATTTCCACATTGGTTCTCATTTATCTATGGGTGTAATACTTATTTTTTTTAGATAACCCGGGAATGTTCCTGTATTTAAGACGGTGTTGGTCAGTTGCACAACCACAAGGATCAACTTGATGTTATTTGCTTTAATTGGATTGTGCGTATTATTGACAAATTTGGGTGCTTTGTCTTGAAGTTCACTAATCACGTTGTCATTTCGCTCTTGTTAGTTCTCTCGTTTGTTCGTAATGATCCAGCTGATTTTCGTGCATAGAGTATTTTTTGCTTTGTTTCCTTGTTCTCGAGTATCTCATAACTATTATTGGCGGGCACTCAGCTTTGGTATCCTTCTTTTTTCAGGAGACAACGCTGGTCGTATCAATTTTGATGTTCATGGTTCTGAACACAGAGTACTACAGACACAGCAGAAACCCCTAAATGTATGCGGAATGTATCTCCATCTCTATTACGTGCATTAAAGTTGGCGTAAATCTATCATTGTTCCATAAATTATCAAATATGGTTAGAGGCGGCACTATCGGGGAGTAATAAAACGGAACCTGTAGTGCAACATTGGACAGCTTTTGCATAGTATACATAGGATCCATGTCGCATCGGCGCTTACTTCATTTGTGATTCTGTCAAAGCATAGACAGCAAACCAACTTACTGCGTGAATTGTGATTTACAGTATTCAAAAATTGTGTTTTGTATTGTGTACGGCGAGAACTCGAAGAAAGCAAATCTGTTTGGTTTCCTCGACAGCTTGAAAGGTGCGTAGACAACATTACATTGTTTTCCCAGTTGCCTTACTTAGTATAATTTCTGACAGTAGATCGTCATAAGTTATTTCATTAGAAAAAAAGGACGTGATGTGGAGGAGGTTGTAAAGGAGGTGAACACATAAGATTGCTATTGATTCTATTGACAGTAGATATTGTCGAAACATCAGCGTTTGACACTACCTACTGTCATTAGAATGAAAATAACTGTCAGATCCTGGATAACTAGTTTTATATTAATGCAGACACGGCCAATCTCAATCAAATACAATTTGCTCATGTATAGCTATACTATTAATTTTACCAAAAAATGTCATACCACAATATATACAAAATTTCCTCTACTTTAATTTATAATTGAACTATTTTGACGAAATTACAGAAATGGCGGCTCATTTACAAAATCCAGAAAAATGCTTGAAGTAAACATCCAGTTTCTTTGGATACTTTTGTACAAAAAGCTTTTCAGCTTTGAGTTTGGTCATAAAAACGGGTACGCACACACACAAACACGCAGACATGTTTTTGTACCTTGGTGTTCAGGAGATGTTCAGGGGATCCAAAAGAACGAATTTCTGCTAAAATCTAAACAAACATTTTCGGCACGAGTACAATAGTTTACAATCCTATTGATGAATGCATTCATTATCATGGTAATTTATTATATGGAATATTAGCCATCCCGCACACGCATGGCAAATATTTGATTCCTGGGTCCTCATACACCGCGTGACTTGAGACTCGTGAGAAATACTTCATTTTTCACGACTTTAGAACCAATCAAAGCTCTGGATTTTTCATTTCCGTTGTGTTTTGATTCACTGCTTATCGACATTGTTAAGGTATTGACAACGTCTCCAAGTGACAAACAAGCGCAATAAATAATTTTTTCTACTCCTATTGAGGAATGCATTCATTATCATGGCAATTTATGATAAGTAATACTAACCATTCCCCACATACATGGCAAATATTTCATTCCTGGCTCCTCATACCCCACGAGTAGTGAGAAATATTTTATTCCTCACGGCTTTAGAACCAATCACAGCTCTGGATTTTTGATTTCCATATTGTTTTGATACACAGCTTAGCGACATTGTCAAGGCTTTGACAACGTCGCTAAGTGACAAGCGCACCAAACAATCTTAATCTGACAAAATCCTGTAAACCGTCATAGTGACATACAGTCGTCTCTATATGCAATAAATCAGTCCCTGCGTCTTAAGGTGCATACAGACCTCCGCGCCGCGACCGCGACGCGCCCGCGCCGCGCCTACCGTGAGTAGATCGAGGTAGGCGCGCGCGCCGGTTGCAGTGGGCGCGCGCGCCTGTCACGGTTGGCTCGCGCGCTAGTTTCGGTTGGCGCGCGGGTAGATCACGGCTCTCAAGCATGCGCATTATTCTCTCTCTACGAGGGAGGGCAGTACGACGATTATTGCGGTTTGTAGTTATATTTTGTCTGGCTTTTCAACATCGTCATCCACCTAGTGGTTTTGGTGATTGTGTGATAAAGTTGTAATATATTACTCTTAAAAAAATTGACTTTTACGAAGCTTTAAGATAGGCTTGCAGTTTTAACACACAAGTGAATATCTCTGATACATTTTAAAATACAAATACCTTAGTATTAATAATAGTATATAAAAGACATTCCATAAAAAAAGTATAGTTTCTTCATGCACCTGCATGTACTGTATAACTAAAAATAATTTTGCGTACATTTCTTTATAGATAATTGATCAATATTAACGCATAGTTTTATAATCGTTTTTTGAGACCGAGATCCCCTTGAATTTGCACAAAATACGGACATTCTGTTTTAACGGTTCATTCACGTAACACGTTGACATTTACATTTGCTTTAAACATCCTGAATAGCCAAATAAACATACATCCACTGTTAACTGCAGGATAGGTTTAGTGGAGAACGAAAAGTGGACTGTATCACAACAATAAACGAAAAGTATGAATTGGTCAACGATATGATCCAATATATTATTTATATCTGTAACTGGCACCCTCATGTGTTCTCAATTACAAATACAAACAACGAAACAACAAAATAAACGAAATAAGCGACAATTTAGAGAACTAACCTGTATATATATATATGAATAGACGACAGAACGCCTTATGCGAACGGATATCAAGCTATATCTGTTCGCTCGAAGCAATATGAGCCGAACTCGCCGTACGGTCGCAAAAACTGGACGGTACGATACTAGACCGCCAGCGCGCCTATACTCGACCACAAACAGGTGGACATCGGCGAAACTAAAATATATTTAAATAATTCCAAAGAATTCAAAATAAGTTGCCGCGCAATGGCGTCAACATTCCCCCCACCCTGAAGGAATGTTCAGAAAACTAGAAATAACAATCAATAACAAACAAAAAAATTAACTACCAAAAAATTAAAGACGATTAATTACTGCATAGGCAGTGGGCACAAACGCACAACCGGTCTGGTGTAGATACCAGCAGGAGTGCGTACCAATACAAGTTCCAAGTGACTCGCCTTTGTAACTAAACATACAAAAAGACAAACATATGTCTTTTGCGTGAGAACATCTCTACGTCTACCTAAAGTAACGCAAAAAGGGCCACAAAAATCTGTTCCACAGTGTAAAAATGGCTTAGCCTAGGTTACACGAAAAGCTGGCAAATCTGCCATTCGAGGAAACAAATTTCAAGGATTAAACTTAAAACAATGATTACATCGCGGCAATCGGAAACGGATACAATTACGAGCACCCAGAATCCAATACCTTTGCCTAAGTATGGCCAGGACTAATGCTGGACCGGTGTGTAAATTAGTAATTTGACAATCATCAATTACTAAATTGGTAAAATGGCATCCACCAGGCAAAAGCAGAGGGTGTTGTTTATCAAATTCCAAAGACGATCGAGCGAGCCGCCCACCCACTCGAAGCAACCCGTCCTGTAAAAACGGACTTAATGCTCGTAGTTTAGAAGACACATCCCTCTGTGCCTTTATTGCTTCAATATCTGCCGAAAAGTGCTCCTGCTGAATGACTTGAATCAACTTCAATTCAACCGCAAACATATCAGATGATCAGATGTTACCATTCAGCGTTTTTGTGAATCGTAGCACATATATCATAATACGCAACAATCGGTTGACATTGGAACAACGACCAACCAAATCCAAGATTGTATTCGAAGGCATCTGCTCCACGGGCAAAGCCAACATCTTTTCTTCGGGCAATTCAGCCACCAATACCGCTTTGCGAATAGGCCAGCAAGAAGAATCTAACTCCAACCACTTAGGGCCACTCTTCCAACATGTCATATCAAGCATTTGATTGGGTGATATACCCCTTGAAAGACAATCACTAATATTTTCTTCACCATTCACATGCCACCAATACGCAGATTCAACTAGTCCTTGAATCAACGATACTCAACTATTCGCTACGTATGTCTGCCACCGATATGGTGGTGACGCAATCCAATTAAGAGTTACCGTGGAGTCCGAAAATGCATATATCTGGTCAACCTCAATTCGAGTCTGCAAGGTTGTAAGGGTGAAGTGTAGCAATTTAGCCAATAAAACGGCTGCAGACAACTCTAGTCGAGGAATAGTTTGAGTTTTCAATGGGGCAACCTTTGTCTTTGCACAAACAAAATTAGTAGTAATATACCCCAAAGAATCTACTGCGCGCAAATATACTACTGCTCCATAAGAGTTTAAACAAGCATCACAAAAACCGATCAGGGAAACCCTGGAGCCGGTAGTAACACCTAGATGGCGTGATATTTGAAAGTTCTGCAGAGTAGTAAACTTCTCCAAAAACAGATTCCACTCTTCTGACATCTCGCATGTCGGTGACTCATCCCAACCAAGTCGCAATGTCCATAATCGTCGAATAAATAATTTTATGATCAGAGTAACAGGACTTAAAAATCCGCATGGATGAAACAATCGTGCCACTGTGAACAATACCGTTCTCTTAGTACACTGCCGTTCCTCTGGGCAGATGTTAAACGAAAATACATCCGTCCCGGGATACCAAAGCAGACCTAATACCTTCAGACCATCCGAATTAAAATGGACCACCTTTGGCGACCGGTGGCTTTCGGGCACACTAGACATGAAATCTTTCGAATTCGATACCCATTTTGTAAGATCAAAATTTCCATTTCTAAACATCTCAACGAGTTCATGATAAGCCTGACCAGCAGTATTTATATCAGGCAAGCTACATAAAAGGTCATCCATGTAGAAGTATTTCTTTACAATGAGCGATGCTAACGGATATCGTTTAACCTCATCATCACTCAACTGTAGAAGTGTTCGAAGTGCCAGGTAAGGAGACGATTTTACCCCAAAGGTAACGGTATTTAATTGAAAGTCCTCTACTGGACCACTCTCCGAAAACCGCCAAAGAATTCGTTGATATCCACGATGTTCAGAACTCATTCCAATTCTAAGATACATCTGTCTGATATCGGCTGAGAAACAAACAGGAAAAAGCCTAAAATGTATAAATATATCTAGAACATCAATTTGTAATTTTGGTCCTGTATATAGCAATGAATTCAAACAGTACCCTGATGATGACTTACAAGACGCATTAAAAACGCAGCGAATGGGCGTGGAAGTACTGTCTGGTTTGAGCACACAATGATGCGGAATATAATACTTTGGAAGAGAATCATCTTCCTTATTAACACGAGACATATATCCCTTCGACAAATAGTCCTGTAAAACTTCGTTATAATTTTCTCTTAATTGTGACTCCTTTTGAAATCTTCTTTCTAGGGAATATAGGTAACGAAGAGCAACCTGACGTGAGTCGCCAAGCAATGTTGGACTTAGTTTAAAGGGTAATGCTACCACATATCTTCCAGAAGATTCACGCCGAAACGTGGATTCAAAAATTCTTTCACATTCCACATCATCAGGATGCTGATACTTCTGCGAAGGAATATCTTCCTCCTCCCAAAATTTGAAGACAAGTCGCTCCAAAGGTAAATCGATAAAAGTCGAAAACGATTGACTCGAATGAACGCCCGGTTCATTTAAAGGAACTGATCCCATTACGACATATCCAAACTTAGTTTCCAGGCCAATGGGAGAATCCTTCAAACCAATTACCTTACGAGAACCAATAATACTTGCAAACAATTGAGCTCCAATTATTCCATCAATAGTTGATGGTTGGTAGAAACTATCGTCAGCAAGAGGAACACCTTCCAGATGCGAAAAATATTGGAGTGGCAGCCGACAATTAGGAACCTCATCGGAAACCTCATCAATTTGGAATGATACTCTATCATCATACCGTGAAACAACTACAGTCTGTACAGTACCCAACACCGGTCGATCCTGAGCACCCAGACTCCTAATACTAATCGCAGATGGCTTCACTGCTAACTGCAGCCTCTTAACGCAATCAGAGGTAAAAAAATTGGCTTGAGAGCCCGAATCTAGTAATACTCGAATAGAGTGAAAACCTCCAAACCTGCCAATAATATGCACCACAGCAGTGGACAACAAAACCGTTGTCATCTTTTTATACACACCACTGTTGCCTCGCAATGTCGAACAAAGATTTATCGAAGCAGACAAACTGCTGGACTGAGGTTGCAAATCAGGTTGAGAATTTTCCAAAATTGCTGTACTTGCCTTTGACTTTCCAAAATGTAACAACGAATTATGTCTTGAGTTGCATTCCTTGCAGCTATACTTACTATTACACTTTTCCAAACGATGATTGCCAAAACAGTTCAGACACAAACGGTTAGCTTTTATAATATCAAAGCGTTGCTTTGGAGTTTTTTCAAGAAAGTTAGAACACTTACTTATCCGGTGCTTACCATGACACACTTGACGAACCTGAGCCAGATCAGTATTTTCAACGAAAAATGCTTGATGCGACGTGATCTTTTGAAACCCTGAAGTACTTTGCTTTGTCATCTGTAAACCTGAAACGGTCAGTATTTGCGCTTGTGTTTTCAAAAACTTTAAAATCTCGTCATACTTAAAAATGCCAGTATCTTTTCGATTATTTTCAAATAAATTTTTCGATGAGACATCCAACTTAGTCCATATAAAATGTGCAAATACATAGTCGAGTAAGTCTTCAATATCTAAATTTTTTAGAGCTTGTATTGAAAAGTCACAGCTTTCAATGATTGCATTAAATGCATTAGCCGATGCTCCATTAATTGGCTTAAATTCAAGAATTTTATCCAAATAGTAGGTAGCGAGCACACGTGGATTATGATATTTTTCCTCTAATCTTTTCCACAGAGTATTGTAATTAGCCCCTACTACTGGTAGCCCAGCACAAACAGTTGCCGCTTTACCTGACAATAATCCAACCAAATAATTAATTTTATCGGTGGTTGTTAGTTGTTTGTTGTCGTGGATAAGACCTTTAAACGATTCGTAAAAGTTTGGCCTTTCAGACAGTGAACCCGAAAAAGTGGGTAAATTGATCTTCGGTAGTCGTGCTCGCTGCTCATGCGAATGCTCTACAGTAGTAGCCTTAGTAGCAGGATTTGTCAACGCGTGAATGCGTGGATCTTTTGCCGCAAGACAAATTTTGCAGTAAATATCCTCAAATACATCGAGGCACTGATAATCAGGAACAAAATCATCGTCCAGTTGCGATTTTACATCGTTGATATCGTCAATAACTTCCAAATAATCACTGCGAGTCTGAATCAAACCCTCAAGTCGAGCCACAAAATTCTTGGCCACTTGATCCACATCAAAACGAGCGATGTCATCATGCATACGCTGAATTCGCATAAAATAAACCTGTTGTTTACCCTCTAGACGGCATAACCTCTTTTCTAATGCACTCATGTTGTTATCTTGATTATAGAAAACCAAAACAACTCAATAAAATATGAAGCTTCGAAAGCCAAACCAAAAAGTAACCAAACCAAAACAAAAGATAAATTCGTTAATGTAATAATAACCAAAATCAAATGCCAAAAATGGAAAATAAACGACGAATTCCCAATACAGGTGGGTCAACGAATGCAAAAAAAACAGTTCCCACTACAACTGGTCGAGCTCGAAAACTCAAATAAATTCCCAATACTACGGGACGAAAACTTCTCACAATTATAACTAAACCTACCAACAATTACGGTTACAATTATGGTCCGGCTCGACGGACCAATAATTGTAACTGCAGGATAGGTTTAGTGGAGAACGAAAAGTGGACTGTATCACAACGATAAACGAAAAGTACGAATTGGTCAACGATATGATCCAATATATTATTTATATCTGTAACTGGCACCCTCATGTGTTCTCAATTACAAATACAAACAACGAAACAACAAAATAAACGAAATAAGCGACAATTTAGAGAACTAACCTGTATATATATGAATAGACGACAGAACGTCTTATGCGAACGGATATCAAGCTATATCTGTTCGCTCGAAGCAATATGAGCCGAACTCGCCGTACGGTCGCAAAAACTGGACGGTACGATACTAGACCGCCAGCGCGCCTATACTCGACCACAAACAGGTGGACATCGGCGAAACTAAAATATATTTAAATAATTCCAAAGATGTGGCGTCAATATCCACAAATAAATGTACATACTATGTCCTTGGTAGCAACTGCCAGTAATAAAAATTGATTTAACCAACCATTAATTAATTGTTTTAGACGAAGCTTAGATTTTTCTGCCCCTACACATTTTTACGTTCGCTCGTTCTCCCTGTAGGTAGACAATAAACTATCAATTTTTTTACGTGCATATCCTGTGCAATTATTCTTAATTTTATTTGCAATATCCTGCCAAGCATTTTTTTAATGCCCCTTTTAGAATAATTTTTATGGGTAGGATCCCATAATATTTTAAATTCTCTGTACATAACTATAAAATTTAAGCTGGCATCATCTGTCCACCCTGTAGACGACATGGCTCTCCGTTGCCGTCCCAAGTTGTAGACCCTTTGCGCTCGAACAACAAAATATGATTGGATTGGCGCCTGGGACCCTATTCTCGTCATCTTTTTGAAGCGAGTCGTGACTTATCGAATGGAGTAGGGATATCACCGGTTGCCCGTATCTATGAGCAAGTTTGCTTGTTGCTAAGAACAATAACACACGCGCCACGCCCATACGTTCCCATACGTTTGATTGAAAAGTATGGGCGTGGCGCGTGCGTTATTGTTCTTAGCAACAACCTAGATACGAACCAGAGGGCAACCAGTGATATCCCTACTCCATTCGAAAAGACGCATTCGCTTCAAAAAGATGACGAGAATGGGGTCCCTGGTCTCGGCGAACGCTGCCCGAGCGCGCGATCGTCGCGTCGCAGGCGCGCACGCTTCGCGTTGCAGGCGCGCCGTATCGCTCAACCGGCCCGCAGCGGGCTCGGCAGAGGCGCGCGCGCCTATACTTTTCGACGCGCCAGGCGCGCGGCGCGTGAGCGTCGCGGGCGCAGCGCGGCAGATTTGTAGGCACCTTTACCCTATCCGACCAATGTTATATTTTTCCGCGTATAAAAAGAGATAGCGAAAATGTTTTGGTTCGCTGACTTTGAACGCGAATTTTAAACAACACTGTTGCGGCCTAATTTGCGCATGCGCGTAGTGCTCGCGCATGCGCGTAGAGCATGTTGTGATTGTAGAAAGAAATAGAATAGAGTATCTTCCATTACGTTTTATTTGCAATAAATTAATTTAGAAAGTTTCATTGCAGGTCGTAGAAAAAGTATAGTATTCCATTCGCAAGTAATGGCAATTTCTCACTCGAACGTTGTCCAGCACGAGCCGTAGGCGAGTGCTGCATTCTCCTTCCATTCTTCTTCGCAGTTCACTGACGTAGTTCTCCCCGACGAGTTCAGTTCCTGGCGGGCAACCAAACTTCAGATCGCATGGGAGATGGAGTTCTCTTCCCATAATTATCCGAGCCGGAGACTCTCCCGTGCTTTCGTGGACGGCCGATCGATAAGCCAGGAGGAACAAATGAAGAAAGCCATCCCAGTCTCTTTGATGGTCGGAGACCACTTTGGTCAAATACCGATTAATGGTTCTATTCATGCGCTCCACCATTCCATCTGACTGCGGGTGTAAGGCAGTTGTCCTTGTTTTCTTGATTCCGAGCGTCTTACAAATGTTCTGGAACAAGCTGGATTCAAAATTTCGCCCTTGGTCCGAATGTAGCTTCAAAGGTACGCCAAATCGGCAAATCCATTCTTTCACCAAGGTGTCGGCAATTGTTGAGGCTTCCTGGTTTAGTAGAGCGTATGCCTCAACTCATTTGCTGAAGTAGTCCATCACGACCACGATGTACTTATTTCCTGCTTCGGATTCGGGAAACGGGCCGGCTACGTCAATAGCAATCCTTTCAAAGGGACTTCCCACGTTGTACTGGCGCATCAAAGCCTTCTGTTTTCTCTGCGGCCCATTACTTGCCGCACATATAACGCATTTTCTGCACCAGTCTCTTACGTCTGCCTTGCTATTAACCCAGTAAAATCTTTCCCTCACTTTTCCCAGCGTCTTTGTAACTCCGAGATGTCCTCCTGACACACCGGCATGGAGTTCTTCTAGCAATTCCGCAGTCCGACATTTGGGCACAACAATTTGCCTTCTTTCCACTTTGCTGTCGTGGTCAATTATTTTTCGCCGCAGGAGTCCATCTTCCAGAATTAGGGAGTCCCATTGTGCCCAATAGGACTTGATGTTAGGAGGATACTTGGCAACTTCTCTCCAGGTTGGCTTCTTCTCTTCTTTCATCCAGTTTAGGACTATCTGGATATCGGGATCTTCCTCTTGGTCTTTTATAAGATCTCTATTTTGCCAAGTATCGTCGACTATGGTAGTTCGTAACAAATCAGCGTCTTTTTCTTCTGCCCGTTGTTTCTAATTGGCGTTTAAATAAATTTGAAGAATTTCTCGTTTTATGTTCGCTGATTCTAGAAACGGCCGATCCATTCACTCGCCAAACGAGATGCTCGAACATCGTCGCTACTCTGCGCCTTTTATTATTTCCTTGATAAGTCGACCGTAAATGTTTGCTATATTATAGAAACTCTATTCCCAATAGTTATTTTTAAAATATTGTTGCGTTTTTCATTCGTTAAGGTGTGAATTAAAACACTCGGTATATTAAAATAGGCTACTAATTTATTTTACACTATTACAGTCTTATTTGTAATTATTAAACACGAACACTAAACACAAACTAACTTACTTAAGGTCACTATAAACATTTATTTTCACTGTATTTATTTCAAACTATTTATGCCGCTTTAATGATCGCGCCAACGCTCCGACTGCACTCCCACTAACACTGCCTAGCGAGCGAGGGTTTCTCTCTTATATACCCGTATCGATCGTCGAGCGGGACCGTTCGCGACCTTTCTACGTTCGCCCAGAACGCTCGCGACCTGCGCTCGCCGTCCGCATGGATCCCTCCGGAATGAGTTGCTTCGAGAATAACCCAGAACTTCCGGCGTTTTCGCGGCTGCCAAGATCGTCACACTGCCCCCCTCCTAAGCTCGTTTCGTCCCGAAATGATTCCAAAGATGGTGGATGTCGATATCGGCCGAAAGCTCCCTTCTTGCAGCAGGACCTCTTGTGGAAGTAACAGTCCATGGTTCTCTCCAGGGAACGACGTTGAGGGCTATAACAGCACACCAGAATTTGTACGCCCGTCAACCTGAAGAGTGCTTCCAACATGCTGCGAATCATCCTCCAGTCCAAGCCATCGAGTCCGCATGCCAGCTTGGGAATTGCCAGGCTTCTCAGGTCCTCGGCTAGCAATTGTTCCTTTAGAGAACACAAAGTGTCCCAAACATCTCTATAGGTTGGCTTCTGACCGGACGTATCTTTGGTAACCAAGTGGAAGATCTTTCTGCCGCTCTTTTCGTCGGTTGCCTTGAGTGCTTGTCCGACTCTGGGATTAGACCGACGCAGCTCTGGAATATTTCCAAACTTCCCGCGGAAAACCTTGGCTATCCCTCTAGACATTTTCAAGTCCTTAGCCACACAATGTGCCAGTGCGTACCCAGCTGGAGCAGTAAACAGGTACCGCTGCACTTCACTGGTCACACCGAACCGACTCTTTTGACCATTAGAATGACGGGCCATGAATTCGTCGAATGTCAAATCCGGCTCTGGTTGGATTTTCCGCAGCTCCGCGTCTTCGTGGTCTCCGTAGTAAGGAGCCAGTCGGTTGAAGTGAATGACTCGAGCTTTACCCCGCGGTGGCTTTTGTATCCGGTAAAGGACGTCGTTGATAGCTTCCAGAACTTTGTATGGGCCATCCCAGGATGTTTGAAGTTTTGGTGACAGTCCCTTTCTTCTCTTAGGGTCGTAAAGCCAAACCATACCACCGGCATTGTACCTGTGGTCCTTGGCATTGACATCGTATGCGTCCTTCATCCGAGTACTGGCATCTTGAATGGAAATGCGAACTTGGCTATGAATGGCATCCATTCTTTTTCGCAGTTCACTGACGTAGTTCTCCCCGGCAAGTTCAGTTCCTGGCGGGCAACCAAACTTCAGATCGCATGGGAGATGGAGTTCTCTTCCCATAATTATCCGAGCCGGAGACTCTCCCGTGCTTTCGTGGACGGCCGATCGATAAGCCAGGAGGAACAAATGAAGAAAGCCATCCCAGTCTCTTTGATGGTTGGAGACCACTTTGGTCAAATACCGATTAATGGTTCTATTCATGCGCTCCACCATTCCATCTGACTGCGGGTGTAAGGCAGTTGTCCTTGTTTTCTTGATTCCGAGCGTCTTACAAATGTTCTGGAACAAGCTGGATTCAAAATTTCGCCCTTGGTCCGAATGTAGCTTCAAAGGTACGCCAAATCGGCAAATCCATTCTTTCACCAAGGTGTCGGCAATTGTTGAGGACTTCCCACGTTGTACTGGCGCATCAAAGCCTTCTGTTTTCTCTGCGGCCCATTACTTGCCGCACATACAACGCATTTGCTGCACCAGTCTTTTACGTCTGCCTTGCTATTAACCCAGTAAAATCTTTCCCTCACTTTTCCCAGCGTCTTTGTAACTCCGAGATGTCCTCCTGACACACCGGCATGGAGTTCTTCTAGCAATTCCGCAATCCGACATTTGGGCACAACAATTTGCCTTCTTTCCACTTTGCCGTCGTGGTCAATTATTTTTCGCCGCAGGAGTCCATCTTCCAGAATTAGGGGGTCCCATTGTGCCCAATAGGACTTGATGTTAGGAGGATACTTGGCAACTTCTCTCCAGCTTGGCTTCTTCTCTTCTTTCATCCAGTTTAGGACTATCTGGATATCGGGATCTTCCTCTTGGTCTTTTATAAGATCTCTATTTTGCCAAGTATCGTCGACTATGGTAGTTCGTAACAAATCAGCGTCTTTTTCTTCTGCCCGCTGGTAATGCTTGCAGTCCCGTGGACAGGGTCTTCTTGATAGGGCATCTGAATTTCCATGGATTCTTCGTGCTTGTCCCTCTGGATTTTTAAACTGAAGGAGCCATTTTAAAGCTGCATGGTCTGTTCGTAGCAGGAACTTCCTTCTGTAGAGGTACTTGTAAAAGTGCTCCATCGCTTTCACAACAGCTAGCAACTCTCGGCGGGTGACGCAGTAGTTACGCTCTGGCTTGGACAACGTTTTACTAAAATAGCCAATGACTTTTTCTTCTTGCCCATTCTGAATTTGGGACAGCACGGCTCCTATGCCCACATTGCTAGCGTCGGTGTCCAGTACAAATTTTCCTTCAGGTAGGGGATAGCTCAAGATAGGTGCGCTTGTCAGAGCCCCTTTTAGGTGATCGAAAGCTTATTGACATTCCTGGGACCATTGGAATTTTCGTTCTCCTTCGGTGAGCCTGGTTAATGGTTTTGCGATGTTGGCAAAACCGTTCACATAGCGTCGGTAGTATGTGCATAATCCCAAGAAGCTGCGCAGCTCATGCTTGTCATTGGGAACTGGCCAATCTTTGACAGTCTGGATCTTTGCCTTGTCAACCGCCACTCCTTGACTGGAAACAACGTGACCCAGGTACTGCACTGCTCTCTGAAATAGATGACATTTCTTCTGGCTCAACTTCAGTGCTGAACCTCGTAGCCTCGCGAACACTTGTTCTAGGTTTCGCATGTGATCTTCAAACGATTTTCCTACTACAATAATGTCGTCAAGATAGACCAGACATGTTTTCCAGGACAGTCCTCTTAAAATCGTTTCCATCAGTCGTTCGAAAGTAGCAGGAGCATTGCACAGTCCAAATGGCATCACGTTAAATTGCCATAATCCAGCACCCACTGTGAAAGCTGTCTTTTCCCGATCTTCGGGAGCCAATTCAACTTGCCAGTACCCGCTCTTCAAATCCAGCGTGGAAAAGATCTTCGATCCGGCCAGGGTGTCCAAAGTGTCATCGATGCGAGGAAGAGGATAGCTGTCCTTTTTGGTCACATTATTAAGCAGCCGGTAGTCAACGCAGAATCTGGTGGAGCCGTCTTTCTCCTTTACCAGTACTACCGGTGAAGACCGGTGACTGGATGGTTCTGATTCCTTCCTCGACCATACTCTCAATAATTTTGTCAGCCTCCTCTCTCTTAGCCAGCGGTAGCCTTCTAGCTGTCTGCCGAATTGGACGAGCATTTTCCGCATTGATTTTATGCTGGATTATATTGGCCCTCCCTTTCTTCCCAGTATCAAAAACATCTCGATACTTATGGACCAAATGTCTCAGCCTCCTTCTTTGGTCTGGCCTTAGACCGGTGCCTGACGACGATACCAGCACTTCTAATTCCTTTGGAATGGCTTCCCGGCTGGTTTCCACGGCCGCAATCTGTCGCAGTATCGCTGAAACTCCAGAGCAGTGTCCTAACTCCGTGCCCTCCTTTAATAACACAGGATAATGATTGACGTTCATTATCCTCACAGGAATACTCCTGCCAGCCCGCACAAGGGCCTTTCCGACCGCCATTCCTCGGCCAACAGCCTCGTCATGCATTACGGGTTCGAACATGACTATTTCACCATCTGTGGTCTTGCCATCAATGCTGCCGTCCAAAACGTTCTCGCTCCGTTCTGGTATCAGTGTCTCCTCCGGGAGTAGGACCTGAATGCTTAAATTCTTTTCTCGATGTAAAACAACTTCCTCGTCATCTACCCGCAGAACTCCCTGCCTAAAGCTTAACTCGAAGCCCTTGGTATCCATTATGTCCGTCCCGATGATCACCTCATCCTCAATCTCAGCCACTATTACAGGATGGTCAAACGTGGCTTTTCCGATGGTAAACATGACGTTTGTTTCACCATGCACTTTTGCTTGATCTCCCGTCGCTGTTCGTAGACGCCATTTTGATTGCCGAACCTTAGCTGCAGATTTTATTATGTCGGGCCTTATGGTCGTCTTCGTTGCACCTGTATCCAGGAGCACAGTGCGGAGGGTTCCATCCACACATGCGTCGACGAAAACACTGTTGGCATGGTGTTGCAGTGAGGAGACCTGGGCGGTATTTGCTGGGGCTTGCTGAATACAGGTCGACGATCGCCCCCTCGCCCCCTTTTCTAGTTTTCTGGATTGACGGAAGTGGGACTGACGCCTTCTGGACAGCGTCTTCTTATGTGGCCTGCCTTGCCACATTTCCAGCACTCCAACTTCCGGTCCTGGTGGCTACGTTCTCTATCGATCTCCCTGACGATCCGTTTGACTGACTCTTCGAAGTCGTCCTCTCCTGGAATCACTTGTCGGACACGAGCTTGGCCTTTTGTTCATGTTTTTGGCAGCTTCGAATTCAAGGGCCCGTGTTAGTGCATCAACTAACTTAGGTGGATGTGCTAGTAGTAAGGCTTGCTTCATTTCACCATCACGGAGTCCGTCCAGGAATGCTTGAACCGCCAAACGTTCCATGATCTTTTCCTGGGCATCTGAATATGCCAGTCGAACCAGACGTGCAATATCTGCCTCAAATTCCTGTAAGGGCTCCCCTGACTTCTGGCACCGATTTTTTAACTGTGTGTGGTAGACATGTTCCAGGTGTGACTGGCCATAACGCGTCTCCAGGTGTCTCACCAGGTGGTCGTAGACTTCTTACTCTTCCGGGGACATTCTTTGCAAGATAGCAGCAGCATCTCCTCTCAAAGCCAACGTAAGGGCGGTCGCCTTCTCTCTGGATGACCAACCATTCGCTTTTGCAGCCGCTTCAAACTGACGCTGATAAACATTCCACGACGTTGAACCATCAAATTGCGGTGGTTTGAGGCGAATCAGCCCAACGGATTCCGGATTGCCACTAACTTTGCTCTTGTTGTCCATTGCTGAAGGTTGATAGGGCAACTCCTCGAAGGTCCAACGTTGTGATTTTGTTCTGAACTTCCTGGATCTTGCCTTCCAAAATCAAAAGAATTCGCTCTTCCAGTGTAGAAGATTTTGTTAAAATTTCTTCGTGTAATTCCGTTTTTACGTTTGATATCTTTTTTTCCAACTTGGCAGAATTCTCTTCTATCTTTTTCCCAAGCTCGCTTTTTAAACTGGTAATAAGTTCGGAATTTTCTAGCAATTTAGCCTCCAGGTCGGCGGAATTTTCTAGCAATTTAGCCTCTTGGTTGGCGGAATTTTCTAGTAATTTAGCCTCCAGGTCGGCGGAATTTTCCAACACTTTAGCCAGGTCGGCGGAATTTTCTAGCAATTTAGCTTCCACACATGCAGCATTTGGCCGATATCACTTGCACTAGCAAAAACAAAGTTGTCCGGGTCATTGCCTTCTTCTATGCGTTCCAGTACGGACGATAATGAGAGTGTAAAATTCTTGGGTGTTATTCTTGACTCCAAATTAAAGTGGGAAAGTCATGTCGGACATGTTTCAGGAAAACTTGCGAGGGTGATTCATTATTTGAGAATCTTGAGAGAATCAATCTCTATAAAATGTCTTAGGGTTGCATACTTTGCCTTTTTTCACTCCTTGATGACATATGCAATATTTAACTGGGGCCATTCAGGTCACAGCAATAAATTGTTTTCTCTACAACGCCGATGCATAAGAGTAGTAGCCGGAGTCGGTTGGAGGGAAGATTGCCGTGAACGCTTCCGAAATCTCAATGTTCTGACACTTCCATCCGCCTACATATTGGAATGTTTAATGTACGCTAAGGTCAATGCCAGTACGTTTGTGACATCGAATGCAATTCACTCGTACAACACTCGTGAGAATCAGCAGTATCGCCGACCTTTTCTGAGATTGCAGAAGTCGCGCAACGCATCAAATTACTGGGCTCTAAAATTTTTTAATGTTCTGCCGCCAGCAATTAAGTGTTACTCCAATAACAGATTTAAGACAGTAATGAAATAATTCTTGGTTGAAAATGTATATTCAATTACGATGAATACTTTAACTGTAATTTCGTAGAAATATGTAGTGCATAGTGTTTTTCTTTTTCTGTTCTGACTTGTGTACACAATTTTCTTTGTAATAACACCAATAAGGATTATTATTATTATTATTATTATTAATGCTTTACGAAGCCGCTCCTGCAAGTCCGCTTTCTTCCCCGTCGTATCGGAGTCCCTTTCCTCCAGCTCCTTTTTCAGCTCACTAACCTTTAAGTCCGCTAGTTTCGCCATTTTCACTCACGTTAAAAGTCCGAATTAATTCCGTTCAATTTTATTTTCACTAATGTCCAATTCACACCCGACACCTGACACCAATGTAGCGTTTTTCGTTCGTTAAGGTATGAATTAAAACACTCGGTATATTAGAATAGTCAACTAATTTATTTTACACTATTACAGTCTTATTACCTAATTATTAAACACGAACACTAAACACAAACGTTAACTAACTTACTTAAGGTCACTATAAACATTTATTTTCACTGTATTTATTTCGAACTATTTATGCCGCTTTAATAATCGCGCCAACGCTCCGACTGCACTCCCACTAACACTGCCTACCGAGCGAGGGTTTCTCTCTTAGGGCGGTCGCCCATATACCTGGTGTGGCGGAAGTGTGGTTGCGGCAGTGGCAAGTGATATTGGGGTGGTATAGGTGTGACGAAATGGTGAAATGGCGAGTCGATGGTTCAACGCCCACCTAAGTGGCGCACTAGCAGAGTTGGCGTAGTGGCAGGAGTCGCAGCTTATCATTTCATTGCGTGAGTGACGTGAATCTCTCATTCGGTACTAAAATCAACTAAAATGTCGTCGTCAGAGGATGAAGCTGCATTGGCGATTTTACAACTTGTCAACATAAACAACTTCCAACAGCGACGAAGAAAATACTGGGTTCATCCACTATGGCAAAAAAATAAAAACTATTATCTCTATAATATCCATAAAAAACATTTAAGTTTCGACAATACAAAATTTAAAGTCTTTTATCGTATGAACAAAAAAACATACAGGAAGTTATTAGAAAAACTTTGCCCTGAAATTCAGAAAAAGATACAATATATCGAAAATGCGTCCCTCCGGAAGAACGGCTTCTCATAACGTTACGGTAAGTAACTGTTACATTACGAGATAAAAGTTGAATTATCATGACTGAATTTTTGAAAGGTTGTTTATAACTTCTTTTATTTATTTTTTTCAATTTTGTTACCTAATTATGTATAAGATATATGAAGTATTGTAAGTCTCTACATTTATTCTTGCTATAATTTATTGATATAGGATATAGAAATTCTTTATGCTCTCACTAATCTGAATCTGACAGCCGTAGTCAGAACTCCCAACAGTGGTGTCCAAAAATAGATTATGATTAGCGAGGATTAGCGTCATTGCCAATATGGCCATCAATTTTGCAGTTTTAGGTGTGCGCATTATATTACAAAATAAAATAGCAGAAATTAATAAAAGATACATTTATTAAAGATACGAACAATATTAGAGATCACTTCATTCTGCATAAAATCGGAGCATAACGTTGTCATATAACGTTGTATTGATCATCAAAAGTAAATTTAATGATTTATTTTATTAATAAAATTAGTAGAATCCCCCCAGCACAGTCCATTTTTTAATTTACCTTAATCTTCAAATGAAACATTCTTTTTTCTAAAAATTGATTTTTTGTTTAATTGAATGTTAACAATCCCATTAAAAACGTCCACGTTATTGATATTACGGCCTTTTCTTTTCGTAAAATTAGTGCGCAATAAATGCACTAACAATGTGCTAAATCAGCGCATTATCAATGCAATTCTAGAGCGCACTAGCTTTACCAAAAGAAACACTATGAATGTATCACAATTTAAATAATTATCAAAATAACGATAATTATTATCGTGATCACTGTTTAAAAAAATCTAAATTTTTGTTAGTCAAAATCCAAAGCCAGTACTTAACCAGTTAATTTAAGAAATTTTACATATACCAGTTCATTTAAGAAATATATTACTAACAATAATTATTGTGGTGATTGATACTGTTACAAATTTTATCTGGGGTTATACATAAATCAATTCTCTATTACCTTTAATAAGAAAAAATGCCATTTCATTAGAAAAAGGGCAACAGAAAAGGCCTTCCAAGAAAAGGTGTCTGCTATGGGTGGTGGTCTACTGATACAAGATATATATAAATTAAATCATGAAGATTATTTTCTGTTCACATAACGCCTACCAACTCTCCGACATCTTTCTGTTAGCTGCCAAGGGAACTAAGGTGAAACTTAGCAACGATTACGCCCGGCTAGTTGCAATCGGTGCAGCATTACTATGCTTGTATGTAACGTAAATGTTAAGTTTCATCTTAATTCCCTTGGTAACTTAACAGAATGAAAACAGAGACTTGGTAGGAGTGGGCATTAATCAGATAAGCAATAACTATATAACGACTGCCTCCGCAAACTTACTAAAACTATATAAGAACTTAATAAATAAACAAAAGAATAAATATAAATTTTTGGCCTAACATTAGTTGGCTTCATTGGCTGTATTTACATCCAATTGACAATTTGGCAACCTTGGTGACGCTGGACCGGAAGGAATTATTGAGACGTCAGTCTCATCAAAAATTCTTGATGTTAGGTCAAGTATGCCCACTTTAAATTGTCGTTTTTGCATGTCATTCATTTTGTCCATATTGGACAGCAGGCTTAATACAAAGTATTTATCTGAACTATGTATGTCGCTTGGATCTTCATTGCGTTGAAGGCGTTCTTCCCTCTTTCTTTCGAAAAATTCCACTGCCGATTTATTGACGTCAACTAAAGTTAATTTTCTTTTTAATTTATTTACTGTAGACCTTGTAGAACTTTTATTATTTTGAAAATTTAGCTGTTGTGTTTCTGGTAGTGCATCATCATGTGATAACACTTCAACAATGTCTTCATCACTATAATTACGTTCTTCCTCTCTATCACTGGCATCTTGCTTTTCAAACATGTCATCGTTTGTAGATGTTCCAGTAGGTGATTCAATATTAGGTTTTGACGATTTGATATTTCCTAACGCTTGACGCGATTTTGTGAATGGTTGAATAAATGTCATATATTCAGCGAGATAATAGGGGCGCTTTGGGGTAGTTCCTCAGCCTGAGGGAGTATACTTCTTCAAGTGCTTCGTGTAATTACCACGAAGATTTTTCCATCTTGCCTTGCAATGTGCTACAGTAACTGAAACATAAGAACGACGTTAGTACCTACATAACAAATTTGAATTATTTTAGTAATAAAATAAAGAAAAAATATTAAAATTAAATATGTATGTATATTATTTTCAGGTACTTTGCCACAGGTTGCAATATAATGGCACTGTCGTGTTACTTCTTGAGAGGTCACACTACTATAAGGAGAATAATTACGGAAACATCAAAAGCAATTTGGAAGGTCTTACAACCTGAATATCTGCCAGCTCCTACCAGAGAGACGTGGCTACAATCAGGGACAAGGTACTGGGACCTATGGAACCTACCAAACTGTGTAGGTAGTGTTGATGGGAAACATGTTCGTATTCTATGTCCACCAAATTCAGGTTCCAATTTATAAATTATAAAGGCTTTTTCTCAGTGGTTTTGATGGCTGTGGCAGATGCTGATGGGCGGTTTTTAACGATAGATGTTGGCGAGTATGGCAGAAATAGTGATGGCAGGGCATTAAGGGAAAGAGCATTTGGTAAACGTTTATATTCAGGCACATTAGAGTTACCAGAACCATCACCATTGCCAGGGCAAAATAGTAATTTTCCCCACTATTTTGCTGCTGATAAAGCGTTTCCCTTGACAAATATGATAAAACCCTATCCTAAAAGAAACCTGACGAATAGAAAAAGACTATTCAATGGCAAATCAGTCGAGTGTGCATTTGGATTAATGACATCAAAATTTAAAATTCTTCAAACTCCAATCAACATGAGTGTCACGAGAGTGGATACAATTATTCAAGCGATATGCGTATTGCATAATTTTGTTCGAACTGAGGAAGGAAATTTCTACTAATTAGGAGTATGCTTTTTATTTTTAAGTACGCAAAACTTTTTAAATACCTTCTAACGTGAGATATAGCTCTTATTTGGACAACATTGTTATGTTAAAATATTTGTTTCTCTTGTAATAATTCTTGTTTTGTAACGAAAAAACTAGTACATTTCTTAAATTATAATTATTGAGGAAATTAAAAGACAACCAATCATTATTTTAAACAAAAAGTGGTACACTTACCTCCTTCACCAATTCCCATCGCATTTTTTTCCAGGCGCGCTCTTGGACATGGTTCATGTGATAATCTGATCGCGTATTATCATAGAGACATGGCTGGTCTTCTACAAGGGCGACGAAGCGTATATTCAATTCTGAATCATCCATCATTTTTCTACAATTGCCCGCTAGCGTGACAAGAAAAAACAATACCCAACACAATAGCGTTCACGAACTTAATATAAAAACAAAAAATATAAAAACAGCTTCGTTAGGGACACGGAGATGGAATGATTTGTAGATGGCGCTAGCAGTATTGAAATGAAGTAAAATTGAGTAAAATACTGGTAAAATACATTTAGGCCAATATTGATTGAAAGCTGTGAAACCCGGTCCCCGGTGCATGCCTAGTTCAGGGTCTTCTTTGATTTCGGTCGTAATAGGGCACATATTTCTTTTGACGGTTTATTGTTGTTTATAGTTGCATCGCAGTATATACTATCAGTTTAATTAGAAGTAGGTAAGGTTATGTTGCTTTTCATAATGTTATTGTTATATTTTCGTAAACTTATTCGTAATTAATAGTTTCAAGCTTGGTCAACGTGGCAAAGTGAACTTTTCAAAGGAAAAAGGAGTCAACGAATAAGTATTTCCATGAGAAATCTTTGACAGAGAAGGAGGATGAACAGGTATTATTTCGTTTTCTGATAACAGTAATTATATATTTTTTTGTTGGTAATCAAATGCAAAGTGCTACTATGAAGTAAATATGTGCCTGGAAAAGGGACCAGTTGTCCGAAATTGAGTTATAAGTGTTTTTGGATAGAATAAGTTATGGAATACGTGCTCCAACATTTTAAACCTATTACCATAAACGGAAATCGAAAAATAATAATAATTAAGTTGCTGATGCAAAAGCAAACTTTTGGGCTATGACGCTTCAAACTTTTACAAAGTTTAATATTTGCATATAATATTTGCAAGTTACGCCGACTCCAACATTTTTATAACAATTTCGATATTAGTTTTAAGATTTTTAGTAGAAAATATTGTTTCATTATTCCGTCTAGGTTTTATAGATTAATTAATCTATAGCAAATTTTGGAAAAGTTGTCAATGTTTTTTTATTGATTCATGGCATTGTCATCGGAATTCTGCCCACATGCAAAATTTCAGCTCGATCGGATAAATTTTCAAAATTTTTGCAAATATGAAAAAGGTTCCAGTTTTTTATTGATTCATGCATTGTCACCAGAAATCTGTCCATATGAAAAATTTCAACTCGAGTGCACTCCGGGAAGTAGGTAAAATAAACTAATGCACAAGAGCATAGCATCATATCGACAAGTGGTCCCAAATAAAAACCCAACCGCAGCCGGGATTCAGACAAACACATCTGATAAAAACACAATAAAGAGACTAATTAGCGAATAAAACAATTTTTTTATTTTGAACAAGTTTAACTTTATATGCGATGATTATCTGCGTTACTAGAAACGGACAACTGGTCCCTTTTCTCATCTACGCACACAAATTCTCTTCATTTTTTACATTTTACATAAAAACATATGTATTTAGATTTATAAGTTAAATTTTGGGCATATGACTACAAATCTGTATATTTTGTTCCCTAGCACTACAGAAAATTTTCCTGCTATAGCAGCAGAGGCTATGGATGCCTACCGTTAGGTTTACAATGGCAATTAAAGAGCTGGAAAAAGTTTACGGCGTAGAACCAGGAATTTATTTTAAACATCATACAGAATCACGGAATATTATGAACGACAAAGATGGAAGCCAAGAAGTATTGCAGTGATAAAAAAGACGCGAATGGACGCAACCGAAGGAATAGACAGGATGTAGATTATGGTATACATGCTGAGCAAGTACCTCTTTCGGCAGAAGAACAGCATTCAGAATCGGATTTTTTTTTTAATTCTTTACATGTTATTTTTTAGTCTGTACGGCCAGTAGGTGCCTCTACGTCACCAATGTACAGCTGTCGAACTTAGTTGGGACTCGAGAGTCATTTTACCAGTGATTATCAAAAAAATGTTGCTATTTACCGATGTGATATATCTGTTTGTGCTTCTATTCAGTTGGACTCTGGTCGCATTTTACTAATGTCAACTTACGATAGTGACATTACATGGGAGCTCAGGAACAAGTAACTTGACGTTCGAATCCAACTTTTCTTTCCTTATATCAAACAATACGAATTATGATAATCGTGACTATATGAATCTGTATCTCTTTCCTTGCCGTTCATATACTCCATTGTCTACATATTTCTAATTTGATATGTCATGTATTAGTTTAGTTAGCTAAATTTCTGTTTTTATTTATCTCAGTCTAGCCTTACGAGATTATACATAAGGCAAGGAGAGTGACCTCATAAAATATGCATAATTTGCAATAAGGAAAATGTTATCATCATTTGTGTTCCATTGCTAATAGCTGCTCATATTCTATGACGATTTGTATTAATGGAAAACCAGTTTCTTATTGTTCTTATATTTTTGTTGTAGTAGTAAAATAAGTTACGCTTAGGAGGAAACAAGGTCTATCAACTGTACACTAAATAATTTTTGAAGATTGTTGTTATTGCAATATTATATTACTAAAGGTGTCCCAATTTGAGAAAGAGCTAAGTGAGATAAATACTAGGTAAAATTTTTTATGACCCATTGGCACTTTGAAGTTTATATGACAGGTCAGACAGTATTTCTAATGCCTGGGCCACACTAATGTCTATGGTCTTACGCCCGGTTCCCACTTCTCGGATGTCAGTTCCGAAAAAAATCGGGTGCTCTAGTGGCTTAACATTTTGTATGGAGCTGCTCACATCTATTTGTCGGAGGCGAAAAGAAATCGTGTCGGATAGATGTGAACAGGTCCATACAAAATATTAAGCCCCTAGAGCACACGATTTTTTTTCGGATTGGACGTGCGACAAGTGGGAGCCGGGCGTTAACACCGTTATGCGTTAACTAATGCATAATCAATGCTGCCCTGATTAAATGATTGCGTTAAGCCGTGGTCACACTTGATTGTAATGCATTAATTTTAACATTACTCGTTAGGCATTGGACGTTAGTGTAGCCTGACGTTTTTTGCGTTTTGTGCCTACGAAGGCAACAAAAACAAAACTCATAAGGGATCTATAAAGAATAAATCGTATAAAGGATGAGTCGTGTATTATATTAATAATCTTTGTTTTGTTATTGAAAACATTCATTATGGTTTACAATATTTTGTATTTTATTTCATGTTATTAATATCTGCAACTGAAACATGGAAAATTGTAGGACGTCCATTATAGCGAAGTGAAGATATTATAGATGTAGGAAATTAAATAAAAGCCTCCTTTTTCTTCGCAGGTAAAACATTTATTTACTACATTGTAGTAAATAAATACATCTATGAAACATGTAATATCATTTATTGTGTTGCCAATAAATAATGTATAAGACTAGCAAGGCTGTTTTCATTTGTAATTTACTTCACAAAGGTAAGTAAAAAATCATTTTCTTTTAATCAATTGGCAAATAACATTCAAATTGATTCTACTAAGTTACTTCTTTTGAAATTATATACAATAAATAAATTCTTTATTTATTAAAAATAATTGTAATAGATTTCTTCCGCAATATGTATAAAAATTATCTAAAAAAAACAATTAAAAAATTAGCTCCCCGGAGTAAGTTAGTCGGTTTCATAGGAACCAATAGGTACATGTATGTTTGTATGCATACGTAACTGTTTTGTATTTCAATACGTAGTTATAGTAGGAAAACATCAATAACATTATAACAAGTATTTTTTTCAAATTAAGAGGCGCCATCTATAACAACAAGCATGAACCTTTCAATAAACGAGGCATATTTGAAAATGTACCAAACCGTGTAAATCTTTCCGCGTCACTTGATCTATTTTGATTGAGCTATTTTTCTAAATACGTTACTTTTGATCCATAATT
The DNA here is from genome assembly GCA_964023965.1 of Melinopterus prodromus. NCBI lineage: Eukaryota > Metazoa > Arthropoda > Insecta > Coleoptera > Scarabaeidae > Melinopterus > Melinopterus prodromus. Next base: position 38,925,062 of record OZ030394.1, read on the forward strand.
GTTTTGTATTTAAATACCTTGTTACAATGCTGAACTTAGATTTCCTATTTCGTTAATAATTGTAGTTTAATAACAAATTATACAGGTGTACAGCGTGTAGCATTAAAATGTGCTTTTTATTCGTTTTTAAATATTGACGAAATAGCAAATCCCTGTCCCGCAGTCACTATCTCGACGATTTTACGTGCAAGCATGCAATATTCTATAATAAAATATCCTAAACAGCTCGATCAAAATTTTGCCCGATTTCAGCCGGTAATTCAGTATTCTATACTAGATTGTCTACAGGCTTAAACACAATACTGTCCACATTTAACTATCTACATGTAAAATCTGTTGGAAATATTAAAATTTGTAATATCTGTTAATATTATAAAAATACGCTAGATGGCACTGTTTCGTATAAAACTCATTTTATTCATATAATGATATGTTATTATATTTAATTTTCCAAATACTAATAAAAAACAAAATTAAAACTTGCGATCCCGCATTATCCCTGCATCCCACTGCGTGATGAAAAATCTGTTAAAGTCAGATATGTAAACTGTAATATTATAGAAGTGCGCGGTACATCCGCTAGATGGCACTACTTACGATACTGCTGGTTCTTACCAATTTTGCAAATATGAACAAACATTTCATATGTACTTCGTATTGTAAATAAATATCACGTTATACCTACATTATTGATTGAAAATAAGTCCCCGAATATAAGAACTGGTTTTATACATACTAACTATGTCTAGAAAGCGACTATCTGGTCAACAGTAGTAGTATATCATTAGACATTGAAAATGTATCGAGATAGGGTTTGTTATAAAAAAAGACAATTACAAGTAAAACTTATATTCAATTATTTTGTTGAGAATAAAGTGATATTAAAAAATTTACCCATAATTTTAACAAAAATAAACATTTTGAATGGAAAATAAAGTATGTAAATTCTTAACTACCTAGCACACCTCGTACCAGTGGAAGACTATTGTAACAGTAGTTTTTCTTTTAAGAAAAACTTTAAAATTGTATATAGGTTGTTCTAGGAGTAAATTACTATAGTTTCAGCTAGAACGCTCTTTACTTAACCTTCTTAATTGTACATTTTAGTAGAAACAGTAAAAATATTCTAATATGTACCAGACAATCATTTTTCTTCAAATTCACGAGCAATTCCTCTAACGTAGGTATCTTCTGCGATAAACTTTTTGTGTTATATTTTACCCTGTTGTTCAGGCAGTCTCTGTATCTACAGGGTAAGTTTTAAAATTTATCGATAAGGTTTGTAGTTTTGAGTTTTCTAAAAAACAAATTAAATCCAATATTGAACCGATCAGCTATAGTTTAAGAAAATAATATCTTACTAACAATTCGTTTTCTTCAACTTCAATACCTTGAACGTAGATATCTTCTACGGCAGGCTTTCGTAGGAATGTTGACGGACTCTGTCACTACAGAGTCCGTTTCATATTTTATAAGTGAGGTTTGTAGTTTTGCATTTTCTAAAAAAAGAGAATTGTTGTAATCACCGAGTCAGTTAGCATACTATTTGCTACATGAAATCCAACTTTGAAACATTCCGCTATAGGTTAAGAAAATAATACCTTACTAACAATTCTTTTTCTTCAACTTCACAAACGATCCCTTTACGTTGATATCTTCTAAGGGAAATTTTTCATTGGAATGTTGTATTTTGTCCTTTAGTTCGGACAATCTCTGTCACTAGAGTCCGTTTCATATTTCATTGATGAGGTTTGTAGTTTTTCATTTTCTAAAAAAAGAGAGCTGTTGTAATCACAGTCAGTAAGTATGCTATTTGCTTCATGAAATCCAACTTTGAAACAATTAGCTATAGGTTAAGAAAATAATACCTTACTAAGAATAATTTTTTTTTTTCAACTTCACAAGCAATCCCTTTAACGCTGATATGTTCTACGGGAAATTTTTCGTTGGAATGTTGTATTTTGCCCTTTAGTTCAGACAATCTCTGTCACTAGAGTCCGTTTCATATTTTATTGATGAGATTTGTAGCTTGCATTTTCTAAAAAAGAGAACTGTTGTAATCACAGTCAGTAAGTATGCTATTTGCTTCATGAAATCCAACTTTGAAACAATTAGCTATAGGCTAAGAAAATAATACTGTTGGGACAAATGTTGACATAAAGACAGCTTAGTGACATCTATCGGTCACGTTTGTATTTATTTTGTTTTATTTTTAAATTTTATACATATTCCGTAACAGATGGCGCCACAAGCTTTTTTAACCGTCATTCCGGCCGTGTGGCAGCACTGTTAAATCGAATTCTCCGTAGCGAAGAGAGTCGCATAAGCCTTTGTACAGTGCACATGTATCTGCTCAACTACCACGAATATACTCTTAAAATTAGTTCAATTGCATGTGTTTTATTGAACACACCATCACACAAACATCATCACATCACTCTACAAATACCTTACTAACAATTCTTTTTCTTCAACTTCACAAGCAATCCCTTTAACGTTGATAACTTCTACGGCAAATTTTTCGTTGGAATCTTGTAATTTGCCCTTTAAGTCGACAGTCTCTGTCACTACAGAGTCCGATTCATATTTTATTAACGGTCCCGAAACAGGTGCGTTCCGCATCATAGAAAGTTCAACAAATTGGGTAAACACTTTGTACCGATCTTTTAATTTTGCATCATCACATCACTCTACAAGTTTGGTCCGTCGAGCCGGATCGTCGATTGATTGCCATTTGACGTCTACAAGATCCATTAACCATTGCGGTGAAGCCACCATTGCGGTGATCACGTGAGTACCCAACAATCCTTCCATTATTCTCATCATTACAAACGACTTGCATTGCGCACAACAACATTATTGCATTGAGCATAATATTAACAACAAAACAATCCCTTTTAAGTGTAACGGTAAAATTTCAAACGAGCAACATGTCAAACAAAGAACAGAAAGAGTCACAAATGTTAAAACGTAAGCGCAGTAAAGGCTGCGGTAACGCGATTCCAAAACTTTGTTAAAGATTACGATATCTCGCAACAATCGGAACTTAACCTAAGATTAAACGATTTCATATCAACTCGACAAGAGTTTCGCGAACTTCAAGACCAAATCGAATTATTAAATATCGAAGGCGAAGAGGCAGATTACGAGACCGATCGAGTAGATTTTGACAAGAGTTATTATAACGTCCTTGCTCAACCAAATAACTTATTAAAAGCGGAACGTCCGGATAACGTAGTGCATTCGGTAAACCAAAACGAAGCGCATGGCCTAGAAGCTACCAATGTACGACTTCCGACCATAAATTTGCCACAATTCGATGGTACATACGAAAATTGGTACGGGTTTCGCGATAGCTTCGACGCGTTAGTACACGATAACACAAAGCGTTCCGACGTGCAAAAGTTTATGTATCTATCCTCGTGTCATTGTGAACGCACATTTTAAAGAAATATTTGGACTGGAAACTCTCACCCGCGAAAATTGTACGGGATTACAATCATTATTAGATAACTTTTTAAAACACTTTCGCGCTCTTAGCGCAATAGGATTGCCAGTAAAAGAATGGGATGCCTTAATAGTATATTTATTATCAAATAAGTTGGATAACAACACACGCAAGCTCTGGGAGCAATCAAACATGGGCACCGACCTACCCACAACAGATGAATTAATAACATTTTTAGATCAAAGGTGTCAAGTACTAGAAACGGTTGCGAACAGCACAAATCAACGAAATCAATCACGCATACATACGAATTTAAGCACGCAAATCAGCTCTTGCATCATCTGTAACGGAAACAATCATTTAATCTATAAATGCCAAACATTCTTAAACAGTACTCCTCAGGTGAGATATCAAACTATAAGGAAATTGGGTAATTGTACAAATTGCTTAGGCTTACGACACACTGTGCAAAATTGCAAATCTAATCGAGGCTGTTTTAAGTGCCATAAACACCACCACACTTTGTTACACTTAGATCGCAAAGAGTCACCTGAAAAAACTATCGCATCACACGCATTGAGCAAAGGAACACATATCATTCTATCAACAGCAATAATTTACGTAAAAAATCACCGTGGTAAATTGATAAGTGCACGGGCACTCCTCAATAGTGGTAGTGATAGTCGTTACATAACCGAAAAACTATTCAACAAATTAGGCCTAAATTATCTGAAAACAAATCCCACAACGATTATAGGCGTAAACGGCGCATGTTCGGGAGTATCGAAGGGGACAAGTTTAACAATAAAATCAAAATGCTCAAATTATCAACACGATTTAAAATGCTTTATCTTATCGAGGATAACTGACAAAATACCGGTAGTAGAATTAGATAGGGATACCATGAACATACCAAACGACATCATTTTAGCTGACCCTGAATTTCATCACCTGGAAGAAATTGACATCTTAATTGGAGTTGAAATATTTTAAGATTTAATTGAAGGGGGTAAAACTAGTTTGGGAAAGAACAAACCAGTACTAAGACAGTCAACATTGGGATGGCTATTGACTGGTCGATTGGACTCATATGAGAAAAACATAAAATACTGTCATCTAACCTTACAAGATAATGATCTCAACGATAGTCTGCAACGATTCTGGCAACTAGACGATTGTCCGGAACAACCACCTTTAGGTAATACCGCAACGCAATGCAAAAACGAATTTAAATTAAAAACCACACGCGACGAAACGGGTCGTTATATTGTGTCGCTACCGTTTAATGATAACAAACCGAAACTGGGTAATAAGCTTCAAGACGTGTTAGTACGATTTCGAAAATTAGAGGCAAGACTTGAACGCAATGCTGAGTTAAGAAAGGAATACACAAAGTTCATGTCCGAATATAGCAACTTATCGAAAACTTTAGAACGGATATGTTAAAATATTCTGATAGCGTCGCGCAATATTTTATACCGCATCACCCAGTATTAAAACCATCAAGTTCAACAACTAAATTGCGTGTCGTTTTTGACGCAAGTGCGAAAACTGATACAGGTCTATCTCTCAACGACATTACATGTTGGCCCACCGATTCAAAGAGAATTATTTTTTATATTGCTTCGATTCAGATTACACAATATTGTTTTAATAGCGGATATAGAGAAAATGTTCAGACAGGTAGTAATAACGGAGAAAGATCGTAAATATCAAAAAATACTGTGGCGAAATAACAAAGATGAACAAATCGGAATTTATTAACTGAATACGGTGACATAGGCACCGGACCTGCAACGTTCTTAACGACAAGATGCCTAAGGGATCTAGCCGATCAAATAAAATTTCTCCCTGCGGCAGACGCCATAATTAACGACATGTACGTAGATGATTTTATTACCGGAAGTGACACTATCGAAAACGCGATTAAATTAAAAAAAACGAAATAACTAAAATTCTTAGCAGCGGCGGTTTTAATTTAAGGAAATGGGCAAGTAATTCAAAACAAATAATCGATAGCTGTTCAACATCTAACGCTAATAACAACAATGATCATTTGATAAAAAAACACCAATGACAACCGTACATTAGGCGTAACTTGGGTAACACAGAGCGATCAATTCAAATTATTATTTAATTCAAACATTCCTAACAATGAAATTCCAACTAAAAGAAAAATACTTTCAACAATTTGACCCTCTGGGACTCTTATCTCCACTTACCATACAAGCAAAATCATTCGTTCAGGGTTTATGGTCATTTAAATTAAATTGGGACGAAGAAATACCAACAGATCTTAAGGAAATTTGGTCACGCTTACTTAGACAATTAAATGCTATAAAGGAAATCAATATTTCACGCCACGTTCTTTGTATCAACCCTACAAGTATTCAATTATGCGGTTTTTCTGATAGTAGCGAAATGGCTTACGCAACGGCCATATACTTACGAAGTATCGATCAAAGTGGAAATGTAAAAGTAGCCTTATTATGTGCAAAAACTCGCGTTGCACCTCTCAAAAAAATCTCTCTACCACGCTTAGAGTTATGCGGTGCATTACTGCTCGCAAGGCTTGTATGTTGTGTGGCAAATTCATTGAAAATTAAATTCACAGAGAAATTTTATTTTACCGATTCTACCATTACGCTTAATTGGATAAATGCCGAACCTAGTAGATGGAAAAATTTCGTCGCAAACCGAGTCTCCAAAATACACGGTTTAACTGATACAAAAAATTGGTTTCACGTCGCGGGAAAAGAGAATCCTGCCGATATCGCAACAAGATGCGCGGGAATTAATAAAAACAATGAGAAAATGTGGTGGAATGGTCCTTCATTTTTGTCAAGTCCGTTGGAAGAATGGCCAATCAATAATAATTTTGACAAGCAAGAATCAGAAGAAATTAAAGCTAAACAAATAACCTGTGCAGTAGTAACTTCCTCCTGTAATGAAATATTTAATACATTTTCAAGTTTAAGTAAATTAAAACGAGTTACTGCGTACATATTACGTTTCAAGGCAAATTGTTTATTACGTAAAAACGATAGAACATTTGGAGATTTAGCGATCGAAGAACTCGAACGATCCATGATCACATTATTAAAAATTACTCAATATAGTTCATTTAAAAATGATATAACTAGATTAAATAAAAACGATGATATTGACAACAAAAGTAATTTAAAATGCTTAACACCATTTTTGAACAAAAATGGACTATTACGAGTGGGAGGCAGAATTCATAAGGCAGACATATCGTCCAATACCAGACATCCTATTCTTTTACCGAAAGGTCATAACTTAACTAAGTTGATTATACTTGACGAACATATTCGACATTTGCACGCTGGAACGCTAGCTACACTTTCGGCTGTACGCGAACGTTATTGGCCAATTTCTGTGAAACCAATTTCTGCCAAACTTCGGTGAAAATGGTCATACGGTCGTGCCTTGTGTGTTTTAGGTACTGCGCTAGACCTACCTTTTTACAGATGGCTAATTTGCCCGCGAATAGACTAAATCCTACTAGAGCCTTTTACTATAGTTCTATTGATTTTGCAGGACCATTTCAGGTCAAGGAAACTAAATATCGTAATAAGAAAATAGTGAAGGCATACGTATGTGTTTTTGTATGCTTTGTATCAAAGGCAGTTCATCTAGAGATTGTCTCAGATTTGACTACGGATAATTTTTTAAATTGCTTGAAAAGATTTGTTGCTAGGAGAGGTATACCAAAAGAGATTTACTCAGATAATGCTAAAACTTTTATTTGTGCTGACAAGGAATTAATATCTGCATTTAAACAAATACTTGAATTTCAAAATGATTGTAGTATTAAACATTATTTGACAAACAATTCCATCTCTTGGAAGTATATGCCTCCACGAGCTCCGCATTTTGGTGGACTCCATGAAGCAGCTGTAAAAAGTATGAAATTACACTTAAAACGAATTGTTAGTAATAATGTACTTACTACCTTTGAGAATTTTTCCACGTTGTTGTGCCAAGTCGAGTCAGTCCTGAATTCCCGGCCCTTATGTCCTCTTTCCTCTGATCCTCACGACCTTGGGGTACTCACACCAGGCCACTTTCTGATTGCCGAGCCCATGACAGCATTACCACAGCGTGACGTAACCAGCATCCAGACAAATAGATTAACTCAATATCATCAACTACAACAGATGTTACAACATTTTTGGAAACAATGGCAACAAGATTATCTCACCAGTTTACAACAGAAGAGCAAATGGTTCCAAGATAGTCCCAATCAGCCGAAAATTGATGACTTAGTCTTAATCAAGGAGTCCAACTTACCGCCTGAACATTGGCAGCTGGGAAGAATCATCGACCTTCACCCCGGTTCTGATGAAAAAAATCGAGTCGCCGCCATCCTCACGAAGGGAAAGAATATAGTGCGCTCAGTATTGTGTCTGTGCCGGTTTCCCAGTGTTGAAGTCGAACATTTCAAGGTGGGGGAGGATGTTGCGACAAATAATTGACATAAAGACAGCGTAGTGACATCTATCGGTCACGTTTGTATTTATTTTGTTTTATTTTGAAATTTTATACGTATTCCGTAACAGATGGCGCCACAAGCGTTTTTAACCGTCATTTCGGCCGTGTGGCAGCACTGTTAAATCGAATTCTCCGTAGCAAACAGAGTCGCATAAGCCTTCGTACAGTGCGCATGTATCTGCTGAACTACCACGAATATACTGCATGTGTTTTATTGAACACACCATCACACAAACATCATCACATCACTCTACAAATACCTTTAACGTTGATATCTTCTACGGCAAATTTTTCGTTGGAATCTTGTAATTTGCCCTTTAGGTCGACAGTCTCTGTCACTACAGAGTCCGATTCATATTTTATTAACGGTGCCGAAACAGGTGCGTTCCGCATCATAGAAAGTTCAACAAATTGGGTAAACACTTTGTACCGATCTTTTAATTTTGCTTTTAAATTTGAGATTTTTTGCACCCAAAGGGTATTAATTGCATGTAGCTACAGCATACGAAAACTGCTGAACTAGGGAATTACCCATCTCCGTACAAACACACAAAAATCGTCGTTTTTTATGCTTCGTAAGGATCTTCTAACTAAAATCATTTCTTGGATATTTTACAGCATGTATAGATAGGTGATTTTACTATGCATGGTATGAAACAAAGATTTATAAATTCAAAAACAAAATTGTCTATTGTTCAATTCTGACCAAGTTTCGGTATGTATTTTCTTTTAGGTTATCGTTGTCCTGTTCGTATGCTGTAACTACATTCAATTAATACCCTTTGAGCGAAAAAAATCTCAACTTTAAAAGCAAAATAAATTTTCTAAAAAAACAGAACTGTTATAATGCCCGAGTCAGTAAGTAGTACTATTTGCTTCATGAAATCCAACTTTGAAGCAATTAACTATAGGTTAAGAAAATAATACCTTCTACCAATTCTTATTCTTCAACTTCACAAGCAATAGCTTTAACGACAAGGAGATAATTTCTTGCATCCTTTTAACGTTGACATATTCTGCAGCATTCTGCAGTAAACTTTTTTTTTCTAACGAGTGCGTTTCAAATTTTATTGAGGTCAGTAGCTTCTGAATTTTCTAAAACAAATGGTTTTAATCACCGAGTCAGTAAGCATACTATTTGCTTCATGAAATCCAACCTTGAAAAAATCTGATAGAGGTTAAGAAAATAATTACTTACCGCAGGCTTGGACATAGTAACGCAAAAACCGATTTACAGACCAAAATGCCTTTCGGGATGTATCTTGCATTTCTGTAGTAAATGTGGTGCCGAAATTAAAAAACCACTCAATGTAGGTGCAGCTTCTTTTAAAGGCCCATTTGTTGAACGTAGTGTAAACGTCATAGCCGTTGTCAAGAATGACTGCACTACACAATTTGCTGTGTTTAGAAAGTTCCAATGTTTACTTCTAATTGCAGGTATCCATATATTTAACATATTTGGGGGTTGAATGAAATACTAAAAAAAATACAGATCATCAAGTAGGTATAGGTTATAATTTTAATATTTACTCACCTATGAAAATTAACATTTATGTTATTTATCACATACACTATTTCTTGCATTTATATATCACTCATCACAATACGATTTTTACATAACACGCTAAACACAAAACAAACATAGTAAACAAACCGAAAGAGCGGACGAAGCTAAGTTACGGTTATTGACAGGAGCAGCGGCCGACGAGAGGCGCCTGGCGCGCTTTCCACTCGAGATTAAACATTGAGAGACGAGTGGAATCCGATCCACTACCACGACAGTTACATAACACTGCCGCACCACCTTGGTGGGCGTTGATACATTTGTTTACATTGGCCAGTCTACCATATCACTGCCACGTCGCTATCACACTTCCACCACACCCGCTATATGGGCGACCGCCCTTATATGCCCGTATCGATCGTCGAGCGGGAACGTTCGCGACTTTTCTACGTTCGCCCAGAACGCTCGCGACTTGCGCTCGCCGTCCGCATGGATCCCTCCGGAATGAGTTGCTTCGAGAATAACCCAGAACTTCAAGCGTTTTCGCGGCTGCCAAGATCGTCACACTATAGTATTGTCGTTAACTGTAATTTTCACAAGAAGCTTTATCTAATTATCGCTTCTTCTGCATTTTAGATTTAGGCATGATGATCACTTAACTCATCGAAACCCGTTCCTGTTAAAATAAATAACAATCAAAGGATCAAAGAGGGTTTTATTTCCAACACATATATTACTCAGCTTTGGAAATTATGGTCTCATTCAACAATACTCCTATCTTTTAGCTATAACAGATCAACAAAAGGTCAAATTTGCAGTTAGGATCTCTATACTTAACACGACAATAGAGAACTGCGGACTTTTTTCATCATTGATGAAATGATTGACAATTAAAAATTAATTGAAGTAGCAATTATTTTTTTTTCTAAACAGTAATTTGCCGCTTTAGTTGGAATACGGCTTATATTGAAAATAATGAATCGGTATAAATAGAACCTACGAAAGTTAATAAATTTTGTTATAATCGACATGTTTGGAAATAAAGTGTGATATTTTTTCTTCACCAGTATTCGCTGATGATTATCTTCACAAACGATTTCTTCGTGACAGTATCAACTTGAACGATATTTTCTTATATTTTCTAGTCGTCAGTCTTCTACAGTCTGACTTAAAAGTGTAACACACTTTTTATCCGATTGCAATGTCTTCTCTTTATAATTTAATGGACTTTCTGACCTTTTCAAATGAAGGCCTCAGCCCACTTATATCCACAAAATTTAGGGAAAACAAAAATAAATTTAGAAATTGCATGCGGCATTTTTATCGAATATTTTTAGTGTTAATTGCTATCCAGATTGCCTAAAAGTACATGAAGTTTAAACTTAAAACAATCTGAACTTTTTAATTTTTACAACTTTCAAGTGCTTAAACTATCTTACAAAATTCACAACACCTACAGAGTTCACGTTTATTTCAAGTATTTACCACTGTATAAATTTCAATTTTTAAAGACCCCGTCAAACGATACTAAGAAAATATATTGAAATCATATAAAATTTGTTTGCAGGCTACATGCATAACTTCCTCAGTTCCAATAAAATCTGTTTTATTTAAATCATAATAGTACCACACAGTACTTTTTGATATATTTTTATAATAGCGCATTTAATGTTCAAAATTTCATTAATTTGGATTAAAGGATGTGGGATATCCGGCATTCGACCAAATTTTAGCCGGATAGCTCGCTTTCCGGTTTTGGGATTTGGCGGGATATCCTGTATCCTGTTATTCTGCTGATTCGATCCTTTCCCTCTGCAGTTCAAATCCCCCGATTTGTATAGATGTAAAAGTAGATTTTCACGAAATTTAGAGCTTTGTGCTACTCCTGGAATGTATATTTATAAATGTTCATTATAAATGATTGTAGTCGAAGTATAACATGTAAACATTTGTAAAGATTTCTGGTTGCCGCTCTATTTGATTGGAATACCAGTGTTCTACACGCAAATGTTATAATGGTCCTATTTCAACTTTGACTGCTGTTTGTGTATAGCGGCATTTTTTTAAACACGGGTATGGCCTACTTGGACTACCATCATTTGTACGTGTGGATTTGTACGCGACTAGCTTTCGTGTTGTTCAGCAGGCGATAAGCCACAAGCTGTGTGTATGTACAGTTGTACAGGCAGTGGTTTGTACATATATAACGGTGCTCTGAATATGCAATCGGTTGTTAGTAGAGGGTCCCGTGACGGTATGTAATGTAAATTTGGTAGTATTTGGTTACTGTTCCCATTATGCCGACCGATACTGTTCGGCGCCCTCCTATGTTCTAGATCTAGGACAGGTAAAAACGCCATAGTAGTCGAAATACGTTCATACGGCAAGTCTGAGTCTGTTAATTTCGAATACATGAAGAAGTTTAATGACGTTAATAATGTGGGATGAGTATGGAAATTAGATAAGTTTAAAGAAAGATAGAATACCTGTATTCCCATAATAGACGGTGTATGTGCTTCGACGGATCTGTGGATGCTACGACGGACCTTGGTTTTGAAACTCTCTACTGATTAACTAATTCTTTATTTTACATTACAGCGAACGACATTACAGCAAATATGCGAATAGAAAATATGCGACTCTGAGAATCTAAAAAACTAATGACATTAAAAAAACTAATACTCAATTCTATAGCTTCCCACTTTTCAGCCTAAACAACTTAAATTATTCACTGATACCAAACAGACGGAGAGTCCGCGACAAAATCTAACCCTCATAACTTATCACTACGAATAATTTATGTGTAGTGTAAAATGATTTTAATAAAAAGAAATTGCTAGTGCGCCTAAGAAGATTTGGCTGCAAGGGTATTTGATGAATCCCATTATCTACTGCAATTCGCGGTCGTTGTGCCCTCATAAACCATCTGTATCATTCTCAATGCACACATTGTAACACTGTTTTCGCTGTTACAATTACCAAATTGTAACATCGTTTTAAGTAACTTTTTTCTAAGATTGGTACACAACTACACATTACACATTGATTGTTGATATCAAATGCCACATCAAATGCCATATGTCATATGCCATACGCCAGCATGACATTTCGGTGATGTTTTGTGACTCGGGTAAGTGATCGTCATCATTCTTTTCAACTAAACCTCAAATCTCCTTTTCAGATATAATTCAAGGACCACATTTACTTTAATAAGGTATTATGCGAAGATCAAACCTACGTCGTAGGTATGAACGATTTTAATTACTGCTGCGAGATTGTATATGCCCAATAAATGGTTTATTGAATATCAGCATACACGTAGGAAGCTATAGTACATTTAAAGTGTTGAGTATTTCTTAGTTTATGTAACTTACAAGTTTTCGGTAACATTTTGGGCCAAATTCTGCTCGTTTCCATACCGTATTCGTTTTTGTCCGTCGCTTTCGACTTCGTCTTAGTTCTGGTTGTGTACAACCTATTTGTATTACCTCCATCAATAATTTATTCTAATACATTATTACACCGAAATTAGAATTTGGTTTCAATTATAAGCCAGTGGTACTAGGTCTTAGTTCTGGTTGTGTGCAACCTATTTGTATTACCTCCATCAATAATTTATTCTAATAAATTATTACACCGAAATTAGAATTTGGTTTCAATTATAAGCCAGTGGTACTAGGTAGAAACTGCTATTAAATGTTAACCATTATACCAATTCTTTAGTAAGTATAATTGAGTAAATGAAAACAACTCTTCCTTGATGCACGTGTTTATTGTATACTTACATCAGCCGCCAAATCTCTGTAGATTTGGCGGCTGATGATGGACCTGCGTTAATAACCTGTGTTAATAAGATAGTAAAGAAAAAAAAGTAAAGAGCCAAGTGCCGCATGATTAAAAATTAGACATTTAAAAATGGAAACGAACACCACCCTAACATTACACACATTTAGCAATATCAGATAATAAAAATTAAATACTTACAGTCTATATAGTCGACGTCGACAAACAATAGTAGTGATGTAGAAATCTCGAACATAAATGCGAGAGGGAAAATTCTGCGGAATGTTGATAATCTGACTTATTGATAGCAGTGTTGGAATGGAATGGACAGTGTGTTGGCCGGCTCAAGCAGACCGGACCGATACAAAAAAAAACGAAAATCGAATAAAATGAAAAGTTCGCGATATAACGGAAAACGGAAAACAAATTAAAAATTCCGGACAAACGGCAAAGTAAAATATAATAAATACACAAACAATGAATCAGTCAAAAATCCGCAGTCGTACAAATTTTACGATTTAAAACAAAATGAGATAAGGTGCAATATTAGTTGCATAATCGTGGTGGATAGTGGAACTGAATTCAAAATAATATTACACTACAAAAGAGTAGGCAGACTTAGCAAATTCGAAGCCAAGATCACAATATATAGAAGAATATAAGAGGCTAACATTATAATTACAATTAGTGAAATACCTCTAATCTATAAATACACAAGATGTATGGTGCGGCATGGAAACAGAATAAAAAAGACAACAGCAAATCATGGAGTAAAAGTTATAAGATATAAATATGAGAAAATTCTTAAGTTTTTAATGTAATTGCGTTTAGTCAAAAATGGCAAATAAGTTAATTTCAAAAAGTCAAAAACCATCAAAAACAAAAACTACAAAGAAAAATGGTTAAAGAGTGTAACTGAATAAGGGTTTTATATTTGAATATATTTGGTCATTAATAAGGCTTATGCCAGGTGTCCTTTTATGGCGTTCTATCTCTAAAAGTTCGAGAAGGTCCATTTTAGGGCCCTTTTGACATTTATGCAAGAGTTTGGCATCGTTATAATTAATATTGTGTCTAGTTTCGACTCTGTGACGGTATAAGTTAGAATTCGGTGTAGTTCTGTGTTCGTAAATTCTTCGTGAAAGCGTTCTACCGGTTCGACCAATGTAATGTGCACTGTAATTCAGACAATTGATGGAATAGACCCCGTTTTGATCTAAAATGGGTTTGGGAGTTTGACGGTGTGTTGAAAGGAGTTGCAAGAGTTGATTCTATGTTTTGAAGGCCGGGATGATGTTGTAGGATGATAATATATGAGGAATCTTCTGATTGAGACTGTTGAAATAAAAAGGTTTATAAAGAGGGGGATTGTTAAATTTTATATTTTGTGTATAAAGAGGGTCCAGTTTTATCACCGTATTATTAAAAAAATTTTTGATTAAGTTGTTAGGAAAGTGGAAATTTGTGGCGAGTCGAGATACGAAGTTGATCTCCTTCATTTTGTCTTCGTAAATTAGGGGGTAAGTGAGTCCACGGTGAAAATAATATCTCAAGAAAGCAAATGGTGGTTGGAGTCAAATGGAATTATTGTGGGTATGGAGGTGAGTTTTCGGTATATGTTGAAAAATAGTAGGTTGTCTTTGGAAGAAATAGTTAGGTCGAAATTTGTTTGGACACGTGATGGCATACTGTACATTAAAAAGGCCAAAGATACGAGGAACATTAAAATAAAGAACATAGAAGACTTAGAAAACATAAACTAAACTAAAAACAACCCAAAATAATATTAATAAAATAATTAAAAAAACCAAATAAAAAACATGATTGTTCTAACTCATGTTTTTTATATATAATTCCATATACAATATACAGGGTGAGTTATTAGTAACCCGGCGGTCGATAGCTACTAAATCGTTAGAGAAATAAAAAAATGTTTAACGTAAAAGTTGTTTGACTCACCAGTTTCTATAACGCAAAGTTATTTCCATTTATACAAGGTGTTGCATTTAGGCGTGACGGGAAATATGTAGACTTTTTTAAATAGAATGCCCCGTATATATTATTATTATATCAATACTAATAAATTTGTTTATCCACCCGTATAGGTTGCTAACTGTCAGCGTTAATAGTTCCTGAGTTATTCAATTATTACCCCAAAATATGCCCGTTGCAGGATCTTCTTTAAAACTAAGTAAAAACAACATTTTTGCAGATTTTGCCGTAAAACTATGTCAGACCATAGTCAAAGCCAATAGATAGATGATAGTATCAAAAGCTGTTAGATTCCTAAACTTAGTAAATTTTGCTGCTTTTCAAATGGCTTTTCCTAGATTTTTTTAAATGGAACAGCCTGTATATTATATGCTAGTTGAATTTCCCCCCGAGTTCCCTTCAATTTATGTTAAGGATGCCATATGTCCAATTGGAGTACTTTTCGTGATATTTATAATTTAAAGAAAAATGTGTAATATTATCTAATAAAGCCATTATTTTTTGTTATTTTTTGTTTGTTTTTCATTTGTAAATCAGTAATACTATATTAAAATACAACTTGAAAAACGCTAATTAATACTATTAGCATTAATTAATCATAAAAACAAAGAATTGACGTCTAACGACACTCAATAAGTTATTGCTGTCAAAATTAGTAACAATATTTATCTTTTCTCTGAACGATGAGTTATAATTATAGCAGAGAAGAATTAATTAACGTGATCTACATCTATGGCGAAGTCGACAGAAATACATTAGTAGCATCCAGAATGTTTGAACTGCGATATCCGGATAGACGGCATCCCCAACCAAGTGTTATAAACAGGGTTGGATTGCAATTTGACCAAAAGAGCTAATATTAATTATCAGCGCAAAACAAGAACTAAAACGGTGACCAAAGAGAGAAGAGGAGGTCCTACATTGAGGCTACCAAGCTCTTCAGACCTCAACCAACTAGATTTCTTTTTATGGGGATATGTGAAGAAGCTGGTATACCAATCATCACCTACTACACCAGAAGACATGAAACTTCGTATAACCAATGTTTTTGACAACCTTAGAGTAAATAAGAGGTAAATGTTAAGAAATATCTCAAGATCTTTTATGCAGCGCGTTAAAGGTTGCAGAAGAAACAAATCTGATGTGGCCAGGCATATGACTTTATCATACAACATATAAAATTAATAGTTTAGCTGCATGAGAATCTATTTTATTGTGATAAATCGTAGGTATTGTCAAAGCATCAGCATTTGACACTACCTACACTACATCATTAGAATAATAGTTATTTATGTCACAAGCGCCGAAAGTACGGAATAGCGCGACGAGCGGTGATGCGGCGCGTCACCGATCGCGGAGCACCGCCGTTGCACGTGAGCGAGTCTCGCTATCTAGTTTTTGGCAGGAGTGACATTAACGTTTATTGTGTTGCTTTTTGAGAAATATGTATTTAAAATAAAATAAATAAAAATGGTTATATTTCTGTATAGGAAATGTTAGGTTGGTACCACTTTGACGAAACGTCAAGTTTAAAAACCTAATTCAAATTCTGACTGATTTATATTTGTTCATGGCACTGTAGACGTCACGTTCGTACCAACATACTAAAATACAACTACACTCATCGCTATACTTTATTTACAAATTTGTCAATTTATCGTTTTTAGAATTAGATATAACAACGGGTTAATATTTCTTATCAACAAACAATCAAATTGGAGATCTTATTTTATTTGAAATTTGAGTTTTGTACTTTGCCGCACTAGAGCGGCAACGTTCCATAGCGGTTCTCCAACCTCTGATGAAATCAGCTGTTTTCGAGTGTGACAGGACAAAAAAAAATTTGTCAAAATCCTGGCTACTATATAGTTTCATATCAATGCAGATGCAACCGATCTCGATCAAATAGAATTTGCTCTTGCAGCTAAACTATTAATTTTACCAAAAAATGTCATAGGCATAAATTATTCAAAATTTTGTCTACTTTAATTTATTATTTATCTATTTTGACAAAATTACAGAAATGACGGCTCATTGGCAAAATCGTTGAAAAATGCTAAGAGTAAATAGCCAGTTCCTTTGGACCATTTTAAACCAAAAGCTTTTCAGCTCTAAGTTTGATCATGAAACTTCTAAATCTGAACTTTCGTCCCGATACCTTCAGTAGTTTCTCCGGAATCGTCGTCACAAAAATCTGGCACACACACACACACACACACACACACACACACACACACACACACACACACACACACACACACACACACACACACACACACACACACACCCACGCACGCACGCACGCACGCACGCACGCACGCACGCACGCACGCACGCACGCACGCACGCACGCACGCACGCACGCACGCACGCACGCACGCACGCACGCACGCACGCACGCACGCACGCACGCACGCACGCACGCACGCGCACGCACGCACGCACGCACGCACGCACGCACGCACGCACGCACGCACGCACGCACGCACGCACGCACGCACGCACGCACGCACGCACGCACGCACGCACGCACGCACGCACGCACGCACGCACGCACGCACGCACGCACGCACGCACGCACGCACGCACGCACGCACGCACGCACGCACGCACGCACGCACGCACGCACGCACGCACGCACGCACGCACGCACGCACGCACGCACGCACGCACGCACGCACGCACGCACGCACGCACGCACGCACGCACGCACGCACGCACGCACGCACGCACGCACGCACGCACGCACGCACGCACGCACGCACGCACGCACGCACGCACGCACGCACGCACGCACGCACGCACGCACGCACGCACGCACGCACGCACGCACGCACGCACGCACGCACGCACGCACGCACGCACGCACGCACGCACGCACGCACGCACGCACGCACGCACGCACGCACGCACGCACGCACGCACGCACGCACGCACGCACGCACGCACGCACGCACGCACGCACGCACGCACGCACGCACGCACGCACGCACGCACGCACGCACGCACGCACGCACGCACGCACGCACGCACGCACGCACGCACGCACGCACGCACGCACGCACGCACGCACGCACGCACGCACGCACGCACGCACGCACGCACGCACGCACGCACGCACGCACGCACGCACGCACGCACGCACGCACGCACGCACGCACGCACGCACGCACGCACGCACGCACGCACGCACGCACGCACGCACGCACGCACGCACGCACGCACGCACGCACGCACGCACGCACGCACGCACGCACGCACGCACGCACGCACGCACGCACGCACGCACGCACGCACGCACGCACGCACGCACGCACGCACGCACGCACGCACGCACGCACGCACGCACGCACGCACGCACGCACGCACGCACGCACGCACGCACGCACGCACGCACGCACGCACGCACGCACGCACGCACGCACGCACGCACGCACGCACGCACGCACGCACG
>OZ030394.1:38946257-39029036 GCA_964023965.1 Melinopterus prodromus
TATAATTAGCCGTAAACTTTCTTATGTTAAATATTGAGGATAATGTTCGATGATTGTGATGACATACGGACCATGTTGACTGTTGACGCAGGTGTGCCAGACAGTTCTGGCCAAGTGGAGTTGTTTATATAAAACAATTGTAAAAGTACGTATATTCTTCTACAATTGTGGCAAACTGGACACATGTGGTTTCTATGGTAGCACGGATGCGATGGTCTGTTTGTCTGCAACCCACTTCCGGCAACTTCCGGCTTGGCACAGCAATGTTTCTCTTAATCAGAAGGCCCAAAGTTTCTTATTATAAAAAAATGTTCGTAATGTTCGATGAGGGTATCGATACTCGATACACTGACTGTGCCAAGCATTTTCGGCCAAATGAGGTTAGGCACATTATGAGAGTATAATATAATATATTATATAATATCATGTAATCGTTAACTGTGAACCAAGCACATCAACGCTTCCATCGTTTCAAATCAAAACAGCGATACCACACGTGGTCACTGTTGATCGGTTGGACAATTCTGATAATAAATAATAAGTCTGACGCTGGACAGAATAAAACAGCTTCTCTAGATCCACGTAACCATTAGACATAAACAAGTTTCGATTACACTGTATTGTAGATCTACGAACAATAAATAAAATGACATCATACAATCGATTTTCGAAAAAGTTGACATTGAGTGAGGGTTTTTACTAAATTTTTCGATTTTATCACTGTAGTTTTTGATTAAATTGACCATTAAATTTTATATT
Source organism: Melinopterus prodromus (assembly GCA_964023965.1). Classification (NCBI taxonomy): domain Eukaryota; kingdom Metazoa; phylum Arthropoda; class Insecta; order Coleoptera; family Scarabaeidae; genus Melinopterus; species Melinopterus prodromus. Next base: position 38,947,017 of record OZ030394.1, read on the forward strand.
TATATTTATTAAATTGATTCTTTTACTTTTGTATTCATCCCATAGTTATTTGCAACAGTAATATTCGTACAAATCTTAAATTTCTTATAAGCCCGATCTCTTTCCGAACACTTTACTTTGATATGCTTATTAAACCAGGGTAGGTGGCATCTGTTTCTGTGATTAATGTGTAGCGGTGCTATTTCTTTATTTATTGATTGACAATTATCAAATATATCATCATATAAAACATTGACATCCAGTGAATCCAACTTCAAGTTAACTTTTGTCAACTGCAGTGTAATTCTATCCCATTTATCAGAATTTAATTTATGGTATGATGTTGTCGACCGAGGCTTTGCCATATTGTCTTTATTTACAAGTTTAGCCATGATAATAGAGTGGTCACTGATTTTTGACACATCTAATACCGACACGGCTACACCTTCACAATTTACTATAACATAATCAATTAAGGATTTACTTACGTTTGTACATCTTGTAGATGTGCCAACATTTGTTCCAACCCGTACAATGCAACCAATCTTTCAAGTTTTACACTATAATATGAACCATCTCTATAGCAAACATTAAAATCTCCAACCATGATCAACTTGCTATAACCTGAATACTCCTCACACCATTGCTCAAACCTATCAATAAAAACAGCTAAACTTCCTGCTGGAGAGCGATAACTTATACATAAATACCAGATCACAGCCTCCAAATTCACTCTCAAAGATAAGAACCAGTAATTATAAGGCAACGAATCTATATTTAAAACAGAATAAGTTATGTCATTTCTAATGTAGCAGTAGTACGGGTTTCACTTAGTAGAACAATTGGTGTCTGGTTTCTTTGGATGGCAGTCCATAGTTCCTCTCTATGAGGAAGTATACTTTGGATATTTAAATACATTAAGTAAAAGCATCCGAATTGGATACGTGGCTCCCGTCAATCCTCTCTTCTAAAAAATGCTTGTTGTCATAGAAATTGTAACGTCTAAATGCTACTCTCTCTGGCCAAAATGCAGCTTCGTATACTGGTTCTTTATGATCAAAATTGACCCCAACTTTAAAACACTTGCTATCCTTACGGTCTTTGTATTTGGGTTCTACGTTTTCTACACTAATGTCATCGATTTTGCAATCAATTTTACTTTTGATATATTTTTGGATTTATTTCCACCCAAAAAATGCAATTATTATTTCTGCTTTTTTCTTGGATTTATCTCTACCCAAAAAATTTAATTGAGCATCGCTACGATCATCCGAAACACCTGTTCCAATCCAATGTTTATGCTTTTCCTTGTATCTCTCCTAATTTTTGGTATAGGGACAGCTTTATACAGGGTCTCCCACGACGAGCTGCCATTAGAAGTATATGGAGAACCAAATGAAATGAGAGATCGAAAGTTTGTAGACTTATATTGTTGGACACGACCGTCTCAACTAAAATATTCTGAGTTTAAGGTTACTTCCGGTTATACCGGAAATAATGCCAACTTGTATATTTCAATTGGAACACTCTGTATTTTATCGCATTTTTGAAATCTTCATTAAATTCTAGATCAATTTTATGTTCATTACCTTTACCCAACATGAGTAATTTTTGAGATATTAATTTTTTTATAAAAAATCTGATGTTTCCAGCCACATAACTTTATCATACAATATATAAAATTAATAGTTTAGCTGCATGAGAATCTATGTTATTGAGATAAATCGTAGGTATTGTCAAAGCATCAGCATTTTTTTATATTTCTGTATAGGAAATGTTAGATTGGTACCACTTTGACGAAACGTCAAGTTTAAAAAGCTAATTCAAATTCTGACAGATTTATATTTGTTCATGACACTGTAGATGTCACATCCGTACCAACATACTAAAATAAAACTACACTCATCGCTATAATTTATTTACAATTTTCCCAATTGATTGTTTTTAGAATTAGATATAAAGGCGGGTTGATATTTCTTATCAACAAACAATCAAATTGGTGATCTTATTTTATTTGAAATTTGTATTTTGTACTTTGCCGCACTAGAGCGGCAACATTCCATAGTGGTACTCCAACCTCTGATGAAATCAGCTGTTTTCGAGTGACAATACTTGTCAAAATTCTGGCTACTATGTACTTAGTTTCATATCAATGCAAATGCGACCGATATCGATCAAACAGAATTTGCTCTTGCAGCTAAACTATTAATTTTACCAAAAAATGTCATAGGCATAAATTATTCAAAATTTCCTTTACTTTAATTTATTATTTAACTATTTTGAACAAATTACAGAAATAGCGACTCTTTTGCAAAATCCTTGAAAAAGGCTTAGAATAAACTACCAGTTCCTTTGGACCCTTTTGAACCAAAAGCTTTTCAGCTCTAAGTTAGGTCATGAAACTTCTAAATATGAACTTTCGTCCCGATACCTTTAGTAGTTTCTCCGGAATCGTCGCCACAAAAATCGTTTACACACACACACGCACGCACACACACACACATACACACACACACACAGACATTTTTTTGTACCTTGGTCAAAAATGTTCAGGGGACCCAAAAAGACCTATTTCCGCTAAAATCTGATTTTTTTTTCGGCATGATTACAATACTTTACCATACTGCGTATGATAAAAAAAAATGACAGGTACACAGTTACTTTCATTTACTTATAAATTATCTCGTGTGACCGTTGGAAAAAAGTTGTCCGTGAATGGACATATATATTGAACTAGATAATTTATAAATAATTATATTTAAGTCACAGAATACGCGTTGAAAGTCCATAGCACCTCGATTGCGGAATTAGCTTATAAGACACATTTAGCAGGATGTTTCGTACAAGGCTAATAATAACTGCGGGGCAAGCAATCCAGCCTGTCAGCTGAATTGTGACACCTTGTACAATAGATATGCATTTCTGTACATATATTATTTTACTGTTAGTCTTAAGATGTTCCTAGTTAAATAAACATGTAAAATCACTAGGAGTTTTTTATTAAAAGAATCTGGCACTGTACTAAGACCAAGTACATTACATGGCGATCCTGCCAGTTCTTCACATAAGAAGCAGTGTAACAACAACAACGTTCGTGTTCAAGTAAAATGGGCCACTCCAAACAAGAGATAATCGTATCTCAGGCTGAAAATTGTCAGAAACAGTGATAACCAACATATGTGCTATGGTGAAATTTTGGGCAATCAATGAGCAAAAATATGCATAATCCGTGCATAGCATCTTTTCGTATCTACAAATCCAGAACGTGATCCAACGGAGCAACAATGAATTGGCGAGTTGTGAAAAGTGAAAAGTCAAAAGAAAGGCCATTAAGTGCAGTGTTGTGCGCAACCTACCAAGATAATGTTGATGCGGTAAAATTAAACAGATTGTAAGTTAGTAATTAGGATAAATGACAAATAGCCAATTGGAACGTTTTAAAATTATTAGCGAAGAACTTAGAGTTATAAATAGAAATTTATTAAAAGATAATCAAGCCCGTAGATTCAGTTTAGAGGTAACGAATAAAAAGTTATCAAAGTTAACCGAAATAGAAGAAGAATTTTCAAACGTACGGTTAGAATTTAACAAAGGTATCGGAAAAGTAGAACCAGACGTATTTAAGCAAGCTAAGCTATACGTAGCGGAAATAGAAACACTGATTAGGGAAATTCGTGATAGTTTAGAAAATAGAATAATTACTATTAATCAAGAAGGAATTTTAGATAGCACCGTAGTAACAATGGCAGAAAAATTCGATTTAAGAACGGCGGCAAGCCTTTTGCAAACTATGGATAATTCAGAGGATAAAACAAAGCAATTGATTGATTCCATAGAATTATACGATTCTTTATTAGATGAAGCTGGGAAAAAACTTTTAACTAATGTAGTATTGAAAACAAAATTATCGCAAAGTGCTAAATTAAGGTTAAAGACGACCTACGGAAATAATTTAGAATTGATTAACGATATGAAACTTCATTTGTTGTCAAAGAAATCCGCGGCGGTTCTATCAGTTGAATTGCATAGCTCGATGCAGAGGGATAAATCCGTTGATGAGTTTGGAAAATCTATCGAATGCTTAATGGTAAATCTAACGCTAAGTCAGTCAGAAGGTAATAACGAAACTTCTAAAGTATTGCGACCGGCAAACGAGAAGTTGGCTATAAATGTTTTTGCAAACGGTTTACGTAATCACGAATTACGAACAATTGTCAAAGCAAGAAATTATTCCACATTAAAAGACGCTATTTCTGGTGCAATAGACGAAGAGAATGCACAAAAAGTCAAAATAATTTTAGAGGGCAAAATCAAATCAGAGGACATAATTATTATAGAGGACAAAATTATTCTAGAGGGCAAAATAACGGTAGATTCCAAAGTAATAATTACAATGGACGACGAGGTCGAGGAAATTTTAACGCTTCATCAGACAGAAGACTCTATATGACTTCTGATTCAACACCCAAAAACGATAATACCTCAAAAGAACGAGAAGACCAGTTTTTTCGTTCCTAATGTAAAATCTTATCCAAAAAAATGCATTATTCTGAATTTTGGCGGTTCAAATTATTTATCGGTAAAATATTCAAATAAAGTTTTAAAATTATTAATTGACACGGGTGCTTCAATTAGTGCTCTATTCGCATCATGTATAAATAAATTGGAATATGTTGACACAACAAAGCGATTAGAAATAGAGGATATATCAGGTTCAACAGTAGCGCATGGGTCAGCAACAATTAACGTTGGGCGATTGTAAATTAAACCACATTTTTTTATTATGAACGATATAACAAAAGATTTTCATGGAGTTATTGGGGCTGACTTCCTTATGAAGTATTTTTCGGTAATAGATTATGAGAAATTCATGTTTTCATTTTGGTACAAGGGAAACAAAAATTACATACCGCTTGAATCGGGAAAAGAATGTTTTTACTCTCATTCCACCGAGATGTGAGACAATATCATATTTCAACGTGGAATTTGACTCAGACTATGTTGTTTTACCGGAAGAAATTTCCGAAGGCGTTTTTACTGCAGGAATTTTAAGAAAAGCAATTAACAAATTATTACCAGTAAGAATATTAAATACAAATGATAGAGACATTCAATTAAAAAAATTTGTACCTAAACTAGAAAGTTTTTCAAATTATGAGGCATGTGCATTGAATAAGACAAAATTTTCTGTTGATCGGATTGATAAATTGCTAACAACTTTAAATAAAGATGGATTAAATAAGGAATAAAAACTATCAATCGACAAAATTTGTGCTAAATTTAATGATGTTTTCCACATGGAAGGCGACCCACTTTCGGTTCTTAATACTAGTAAACAAAAAATACATTTGCAGGATAATGCAATGCCTGTTTATGTAAAACCATATAGATTACCTCAGTCACAGAAGGAGGAGATTCACAAGCAGGTAGACAAAATGTTAACAGATGGTATTATTGAGGAAGCGACTTCAGAATGGTCAGCACCTTTATTAATCGTACCTAAAAAACCTCATAATGGATCATAATGGTAATAAAAAATGGCGCATAGTAATAGATTATAGGCTATTGAATAGATAATTAAAAGATGATAAATTTCCGTTACCATGTAGTGACGAAATATTAGATTCTTTGTCAGGAGCAGTATATTTCTCGCATTTGGATTTATCTCAAGGCTTTTACCAGCTTGGGTTAGATGCAGATTCGCGACCATGTACGGCATTCACTACTGATCGGGGACAATATCAACTAACTAGGTTACCTATGGGATTAAAAATAAGTCCGAGTGCTTTTTCAAGAGCAATGACAATAGCTATGTCGGGACTAAATTATGAAAGTTGTTTTATTTACTTAGATGATTTAATAGTTTATGGAGATAATTTAGATAATCATAACAAGAATTTAGTTAAAGTAATGAATAGATTAAGGCAAGTAAATTTAAAATTGAATCCAAACAAATGCGAATTTTTAAAGAAACAAATTTTATATCTCGGTCATGTCATCTCAGCGCAAGGAATTCGTCCTGATCCGGAAAAAATTAAAGTTATTGAAGAATATCCAGTGCCAACTAATGGAAATGAGGCAAAAAGGTTCGATGCTTTTGCGAATTATTATCGACAATTTATAAAGAATTTTGCGGACATAGCGGCACCATTAAATCATTTGTCAAAGAAAGGAGTTAAGTTTCTTTGGGATTCTCAGTACGAGCGATCCTTTGTTACTCTTAAACAAGCTTTAATACAACCTCCAATTTTACAACATCCAGATTTTTCGCCTGATAATCAGTTCATTTTAAGAACAGATGCGTCTGGATTTGCCTTAGGGGCAGTACTTTCAAATGGTAATGATAAACCTGTAGCATATGCAAGTCGTCCCTTAAATAAGGCTGAAAGAAATTACGCAACTATTGAGAAGGAATTATTTTGCTACTCAGTGAAAAAATTTAGGCCTTATCTATTTGTCAGAAAATTTTTGATCCTTAGTGATCATAGACCATTGTTATATTTATTCGGTATGACAAATCCATCAAGCAGGTTAACAAAGTTTCGATTAATTTTGGAAGAATATGATTTCACAATTAATTATGTGAAAGGTAAAGATAATGTCACTGCCGATGCATTATCACGAATAATCATAGACAGTAATGATTTGAAAGAATTAGGAGATAATTCAACAGCAAAAATATGCGCGATAACTCGAGCACAACAAAGAAAAATCGATGATTCTGTGGATTCTTTTAATAATATTCCAAGTGAAAACAGGCTTGATCACCCTGGGGTCGTGGAGTTATTGAAACCATCTGTAGACTCAGTCGAATTCAAGGTTATACAAGAAAATGAAATAAATAATAAAAGTATTGATGAAAAATGTTGTGTTGAATAATGTAATATATGATGAAACGAATGGAATAGTTTACATAAAACAGGCAACTCGATCAACGTCAGTTTTAGACACGTCGTTGAGAGACCTGAATACAGTTTGTAAAAAGTTTAATATTCCAGAATTAACAATAATAAAAAGTAACTGCGCAGTACTTTTAAATGATGTAAAGAAATTAAAAAATTAGATTAAGAAAACCGGTATAAAAATGACAATCATTAGAGGTACCCAATGCATAACAGAAAAAGAGATTCAACAATTAATATTAAACGATTTTCATATATTACCAACAGGAGGACATGCGGGTATGAAACGAATGTATAATAACGTAAAAAAATATTACTTTTGGTCAGGAATGTATAAAGACATTGAGGACTTTGTTAAAAAATGGCGATTCTTGCCAAAGATTCAAGCATTCAAAACCGCGCAAAGAACCAATGACAATCACAACTACAGCATCGTCAGCATTGCAGAGAATTTTTCTTGATTTAGTGGGCTCAATTGATCAAGATAATAATGATTATCGGTATATTCTCACTTTGCAGTGCGACTTAACAAAATTTGTCGAGGCATATCCAATCAAAAATAAAGAAGCAGAAACGGTTGCAAGGGCATTTGTAGACAATTTTATTTTACGGTATGGTATTTCAGAACAGGTTATTACGGACCAAGGAACTGAATTTTTGGCTTCAGCATTTCAGGAAACTTGTAAGTTGTTAAAAATCAAAACATTAAAATCAACTGCATATCATCATCAAACTCTTGGAGCTTTAGAAAATTCACATAAAAGTTTAGGTGCATATTTAAGAATGCATACGTTTAAATTTCCAAATTCTTGGAGTTCGTGGGTTCCGTATTGGTGTTTTTCTTACAATAACACTGTTCACACCGAAACTCGATATACACCACATGAGTTAGTTTACGGAAAGGAATGTCGACTACCGTCAAATTTAGCAAATGTGATAGATCCAGTATATAATTTTGAAGATTATCCACAAAAAGTTTCGATTACAAACAGCATGGAATGACGCGAGAAATAATTTGGTGGAATCAAAATTGCAACGAAAATCGGAATATGACAAAAAAATGTAGCTTTAAAGATTATAAAATAAGAGATAAAGTTTTATTAAAGAATGAAACCGGAAGGAAAATAGACCCAATTTTTAATGGACCTTATAATATTGTAGATGTTAGGAGTCCAAATATTGTTATTAGAATAGATCGTAAGTTAGTAGAAGTTCACAAGAATAGGATAAAACTGTATAAATGACAGAAAAAAAATTTATGTTTCATAATTTTTTTTCTCTCTTCCCCAAGGGAGATGTAATGCACATATATATTGAACTAGATAATTTATAAATAATTATATTTAAGTCACAGAATACGCGTTGAAAGTCCATAGCACCTCGATTGCGGAATTAGCTTATAAATAAATAAATAAATAAATAAAGTTTATTGTATACTAAGGTACAAAAGTTGAGTATAACACTAAAACAGTGATTTAAAATACTACCTGTCATGAAATTGAAATTACATTAAAACATATCTTCTTGATGTAAAGATTGATTGAGGAGGTCACGCTTGAGTGACCTCATGATTACTGAATGACTAGTGAATCTCATCGTATTCAAAACAAAGTTCACAATATATTAGGCAAGGTAAGTGAATGATCTTCTAAAAGATGACAGGCGATGCTCCGGTACAGATGCCATGGTAGACACGTGTCGAAGATCTCTGTCAGGGGCGGCGTTACGAAGTTGGATTCTTTCGGCCAAGTAAGGTGGAAGACCCTGGGCCACTGCCAATCGCACAATACCAACATAATGCAGGAACCGACGTTCCCTCATCCGGAGCCAGTCATGGTCCCGCAAAATCTCAGACATATGCTGCCGTCGAGGACAACCCACAGCAAATGACATGCAGCTGTATTGGACGCTTTGCAGTCGGCGACTGCTGGCCTGGGTTAGGAACGGTCCATAAACTACATCCGCATACTCCAAACCGGACAGCACGAGGGAATCTGCAAGTTTGAGTTTAAGTTTAGTAGGAAAAACAGATTTAAACTGGTAAAGCATCTTCAGTCTGGCGTATGCGCGTCGGTAAATACTGCCAACATGGGACTCAAAGGTAAGACCACTGTCGATAATGACCCCCAAATTTCTCGCCTCGTTCACGACTGGAAGGCTGATACCATTGATGTGAATCTTGACTTCTGACCGCAGCAATATCCTCGGCACGTCCCCCCAACGAAGAGCACCTGGCACTTGATGGGGTTCAAGGAAAGAGAGTTGGAGGTTGCCCAGACATGAATCTGATGCAGGTCATCGTTGACGGCCGTCAAAGCTTGATTTATATTCTTCGTGGAGATGGGCGCGTAGATCTGAATATCGTCAGCGTACATGTGGAGGCGACAGTGCTGAACTTTGCTAGGCAGATCCGCCGTAACAAGATTGAATAAGAGTGGACCAAGAACTGATCCTTGAGGCACCCCACTGTTGACCTGCGCAGGCTCCGAGATGCTTGAGTCACTAAGCCTAGTGCGAAACGATCTGTCACTGAGATAATCCCCGAACCAGCTCAGAACAGCACTATTGATTCCGTAGTACTTCAACTTGGCAAGAATACAAGCAGACGAAACGCTATCAAAGGCCTTTGACATGTCCAGCAAGACCAAAGCTGATGTAGAGTGGCTGGTGTGGGATGTCACAATATCGTCCAGAACAGCGTTTCTCAAACTATTTAGCATGGCGACCCAACAAATTTGTTTGTACTGAAGACATGACCCAACCATTATAACGTCTGTTCCAACACAAAGAAAATACTATTCAGGTACGATAAAATGTATTGGACCAGATGTATCAGCGCTCGTTTTTATCACTGAGTTGTCGATCGTAACATAAGTGGTCTATCACTAAACACAAAAATAAAGGACAGCTATTTTTTTTATTTCGCATATAATCTTTAGCCAACACTAATTACATATAGACAAAACAAAGCTATAATTTTATACAAAAACACAGAATAACTTATAAATAAAATAAAAGGCATAAGGATGTTGATGTCGATGTTGATGTCTGGCTTGTATTAAGTAAGTGCCAATTCTTGGTTTAATGGAATTGTTTTTTTGCTATAATCATGGTAGAAAATACACTTTCTGCCAGATACTTTTTAGCAAACTGGAGCATTAGTCAATAAATGCTTATATTGACAAAATTGGATATGCGTCCTGAACATTTAACTAAAATTTAGTTAAATTATTTTGATTTTCTTTAATAATTATTTCCAATCCTCGATCAGCTTTTGCTCTTCTAAAGTTAAATTATTTGAACTGTCCTTTTTGAGGGGATTAATTATCCAAATATTTATTTTTTGGGTGGAAAATAACGTATTGTTCTTTTACCTGTACTAAGGGCTGTCACATCTTGCATAATGGAAGTTTCTTGTTGATTATTGTGTCCTAAATCATTGTAAATGGTTGAAATATATTGTTAGAATTATATTTGGAGCCGCTGCCGGTCAGAAGGCGCCATTACTCGACGGGGAGAAGTGGGGACGCGTTCCCGCTTTGGACGACTCTCGCCCATATAGGCCGTGTCGCAGTCAGTCGAGTTGCAGTGCCCTTCGTGCTCGGGTGTCATGCCGCTCTCATGTATTTTTCTTAAGTTTGTAATTAAATAAGTTATATGGAGTGGTGTGGTATTTTTATTAAACTATGAAGCTTACATCAGAAGAGGGATCGTATTCGCGTGCAGGATCCAAGAACAAAGAAGCGACTGGAAATGTCGACCCTCGCTGCCTGACGGAAGTATTTGAGATCATATTATGGAGATTATGATATTACGGATAAGGAATTGTTTGTTTTCGAAATATTAGTGATGCTTAAGGGGGATCGTGTGGTTTTGGTGAGTCATAACTTGTTGAGAGAATTATTTGCACTGGAAAATCATGTAAGTACAGGTGTGCATAATTGCAATTTACAAACAATGTCAATTTTCGATATGACTTAATGTGTTGTTGTTTCTTTTTGTTTATGCCGAGAGAATTGCACACTGGCTGAGGTCAATGGATGTCAGATGAGTCTTTAATGTGTCGCACTACCTTAATTTGCCAGGATGGTCGAGACTCGAGCTGCTTGTGACTTCTGCTGGTATTTGGTTCTACACCGCTCAGAGGCGTGATGAAAAGATGGAATGTTCTTTAATATTGAAAATGTATGCAACGATGTTATGCATCGAAGGTTGGTGAATGGAGAAGGAGTAAGATGAAAACAAATATTCTTTTTAAGGTTTTTGATTGATAAATCATAGATGCAATATGGAAACGTCTGAATGGTTTGTGTTTTATAATTTAATAATTGATTGTTTTACGTAATGAGTTTAGGTAATCACTGAAAAATTTAAAAGTGATTGCACTTGGTGTTTTAGTGGTGAAAATTTGAAAATGCAAAATATCGTGTATTATAATTTCTTATTTATTCCATGACTGAAAATAGGAATGTCCCAGTCATTTATTGTTTAAGAAATGAAAGTACTTTTACTACGTGTATTGTAATTCGTGAAATTGAGGGGCTTGCGCTTGTATTTCATATTTGGAAATATGATGGTACTTTTGCCTAGCGTATTATAAACTGAAAAAAATTAAAATCTTATGTTTTATAATTTCATGGTGCAAATATGAAATATTGTTGTAAGTTGTGTTGGTAAACGAATTTAATAATCCGTTTTGCAATTTAAAATATGAAAGTGTTTGATAATGTGTAATGTGATACTTAATGTGTGTATGATAATTAGGAATTGAAATTGATCAGCTTTTGTGTATTTGAAGTTTAGAATTTTAAAATTTTTGAGATTAAAGATTTTGTATAATATGAATTGAAAATTGAAAGTTAATGTGTGTCATGAATAACAATTAGAGAATTGAAATTTATTAGCCTTTTGTAAGATTACAATTTTGTGTAATATTATTTGAAACTTGAAAGTTAATGTTTGTCTTGAATCCTAATTAGGACTTGAAATTTATTAACTTTGTGTAACTGAATTTTGGGAATTTAAAGTTTACAATCTTTTGTAATAGGATTTGAAAATTGAGAGTTAATGTTAATCGTAAATCATAATATTAGAGAATTGAAATTATTAGCTTTGTCTAACTGAATTTGAGAATTTAAAGTTTACGGTTTTGTAAAATATGATTTGAAAATTGTAAGTTAATATTTATCGTAAATCATAACTAGAGAATTAAAATTTATTAACTTTGTGTATCTGAATCTGAGAATTTAAAGTTTGTGCTTTTGGGCATAATAATCAGACACTTATAAGTTACTGTACTTCGTGTGTTAAAGTTAGAGGATTGAAAGTTATTATATTTTGTGGTTCACAATTTAAGAATCGAAAAGTATGTGTACTACGTGTGAACTGAAAGTTAGCATGTTTGTTGTTTTATAATTTAAGAATCGGAAAGTTTATACACATCATGTTGTCATAATTTAAGAACTAAAAGTTATCAATGTTATGTGTTTCATAATTTATGAATTGTCCGTTCATATTCTTCAAGCATCATAATTTGGGAATGGAAACTCTTTATGTTTTGTCTATCACAACCTGAGTATTGAAAGTTATCAATGTTATGTGTTTCATAATTTATGAATTGTCTGTTCATATTCTTCAGGCATCATAATTTGAGAATGGAAACTCTTTATGTTTTGTCTATCATAATCTGAGTATTGAAAGTTATCAATGTTATGTGTTTCATAATTTATGAATTGTCCGTTCATATTCTTCAAGCATCATAATTTGAGAATGGAAACTCTTTATGTTTTGTTTATCATAATCTGAGTATTGAAAGTTATCAATGTTATGTGTTTCATAATTTATGAACTGTCTGTTCATATTCTTCAGGCATTATAATTTGAGAATGGAAACTCTTTATGTGTTGTCTATCATAACCTGAGTATTGAAAGTTATCAATGTTTTGTGTTTCATAATTTATGAATTGTATGTTTATGATCTTCAGGCATCATAATTTGAGAATGGAAACTCTTTATGTTTTGTCTATCATGATTTGAGTATTGAAGGTGATCAATGTTTTGCGTTTCAAAAATTAAGAATCCTAAGATTATGTTCTTCAGGTATTATAATTAGAGAACGAAAACCCCTTATGTTTTGGCTACCATAATTTTTGAAATGAATTAAAATTTGTGTATTATAAATTGAGGTTGAAATACCGTATTCCACGTACTACGTAACGTAATTCGAGAACTGTAAGTTTATGCTTCTGGAGTATCATAATAGCAGCCTTTTCAAGTTCTTAATTTTTACGAAAGATAAGAAAGATAATGCGTTTCGTGTAGCATGTTAAGAAAATTGAACGTTGTCATGAAGTACAAGAGTTCTTATAGTTTGTGTGTCCCAATGAAAAGGAGTGGAACATTTTTGCGCTTTGCATTTATTTAATTGTTAATTGTGAGTTGGCCCTTTGGTACTAGCATTGTTATGAGACCTATCATATGTGGCCGTCAAATTGAAATGAGCACTAAATTGATGCTATCGAATCAAGAATTAAATTATGCAAAACGTTAAACACGATGCTATTGCAATTGCTATAATTACACAACTGATTTAATGTTATTTTCCAAAGGTTGGCGTAAACCAGTGGTGTGCAAACACTGTCCCGCGGCACAGTAGTTGCAGAACGGTGCTATAAGACTGCCGTAAGAGGGGGACGATTTGCTAGGACCAGGTTGCGGAGAACTGCTAGGAGCAGTTTGCGGAGAACTGCTAGGAGCAGTTTGCGGAGAACTGCTAGGAGCAGTTTGCGGAGACTTGCCAAGAGAAGGTTGCGGAGAACTGCTAGGAGCAGTTTGCGGAGAACTGCCAAGAGAAGTTTGCGGAGAACTGCTAGGAGAAGGTTGCAGAGCGCTGCCGTAAACCAACACAGATAATTATTTATTATTATTATTTATTCCATCGGATTTGATTTATGTGCTTGGTCTCTGTCCCTTGAGTGGTTGAGCCATAGTGGTGGCTGCGGTCTCACTATTGTAAAAAAAAAAGAAAATAAAAGAATTTAGAAATGATTTATTTGTCTGGTCTCTGTACCGAGGTTTCCACATGTTTTTCTTCGTCTACGTTAATTTGTCTGGTCTCTGTCCCGTTAGCGGTTGAGCCAGGTGGTAACCGAGGTTTCCACATGTTTTTGTTCGTCTACGTTAATTTATCTGGTCTCTGTCCCGTTAGCGGTTGAGCCAGGTGGTAACCGAGGTTTCCACATGTTTTTCTTCGTCTACGTTAATTTGTCTGGTCTCTGTCCCGTCAGCGGTTGAGCCAGGTGGTAACCGAGGTTTCCACATGTTTTTGTTCGTCTACGTTAATTTATCTGGTCTCTGTCCCGTTAGCGGTTGAGCCAGGTGGTAACCGAGGTTTCCACATGTTTTTCTTCGTCTACGTTAATTTGTCTGGTCTCTGTCCCGTTAGCGGTTGAGCCAGGTGGTAACCGAGGTTTCCACATGTTTTTGTTCGTCTACGTTAATTTATCTGGTCTCTGTCCCGTTAGCGGTTGAGCCAGGTGGTAACCGAGGTTTCCACATGTTTTTCTTCGTCTACGTTAATTTGTCTGGTCTCTGTCCCGTTAGCGGTTGAGCCAGGTGGTAACCGAGGTTTCCACATGTTTTTGTTCGTCTACGTTAATTTATCTGGTCTCTGTCCCGTTAGCGGTTGAGCCAGGTGGTAACCGAGGTTTCCACATGTTTTTGTTCGTCTACGTTAATTTGTCTGGTCTCTGTCCCGTTAGCGGTTGAGCCAGGTGGTAACCGAGGTTTCCACATGTTTTTCTTCGTCTACGTTAATTTGTCTGGTCTCTGTCCCGTTAGCGGTTGAGCCAGGTGGTAACCGAGGTTTCCACATGTTTTTGTTCGTCTACGTTAATTTATCTGGTCTCTGTCCCGTTAGCGGTTGAGCCAGGTGGTAACCGAGGTTTCCACATGTTTTTGTTCGTCTACGTTAATTTATCTGGTCTCTGTCCCGTTAGCGGTTGAGCCAGGTGGCAACCGAGGTTTCCACATGTTTTTCTTCGTCTACGTTAATTTGTCTGGTCTCTGTCCCGTTAGCGGTTGAGCCAGGTGGTAACCGAGGTTTCCACATGTTTTTGTTCGTCTACGTTAATTTATCTGGTCTCTGTCCCGTTAGCGGTTGAGCCAGGTGGTAACCGAGGTTTCCACATGTTTTTCTTCGTCTACGTTAATTTATCTGGTCTCTGTCCCGTTAGCGGTTGAGCCAGGTGGTAACCGAGGTTTCCACATGTTTTTGTTCGTGTACGTTAATTTGTCTGGACTCTGTCCCGCTAGCGGTTGAGCCAGGTGGCAACCGAGGTTTCCACATGCTTTTGTTTTTGAATGTTAAGTTATCTGGTCTCTGTACCGTTAGCGGTTGAGCCAGGTGGTAACCCGTGTAACCGAGGTTTCCACATGTTTTTGTTTTTGAATATTAGGTTATCTGGTCTCTGCCCAGTTAGTGGTCGAGCCAGGTGGTGACTGAGTTGTCCACAATGCGGACTAGAGTGCCGAGAGCGTCTCTAACGTCAGGTGGGCCGTGTTAGAATTATATTTGGAGCCGCTGCCGGTCAGAAGGCGCCATTACTCGACGGGGAGAAGTGGGGACGCGTTCCCGCTTTGGACGACTCTCGCCCGTATAGGCCGTGTCGCAGTCAGTCGAGTTGCAGTGCCCTTCGTGCTCGGGTGTCATGCCGCTCTCATGTATTTTTCTTAAGTTTGTAATTAAATAAGTTATATGGAGTGGTGTGGTATTTTTATTAAACTATGAAGCTTACAATATCATGTTTTTCATGTTTGACCTTCCTTGCTCAGAATTCCAGTTTGTTTTTAAATGGGCTTATATGTTATTATTCAAAATAAAACGGTTTGTCGTTTACCCTGCAGAGATAAGTTAAAGTTGTTCATGAGCAAAAATATATCAACTAAGTACGCCATCTTAGCAGGCCACATAGGAGTTACAAAATTTTTGCTTAGTGATAACTCCGTCTCATTATTTCAATTTGCACTCGAAGTTCGAACAATCGAGTCAACACTTTTCCTCTTGAAAGCCATCTGATATGTTAATCACCTGTTTATGAGCTGAAACCATTATCGTCAAACAATATACTAAATATACAGATTTGTACAGCACTCTTTCTAATATAGTTCAAATATTTGTACCCATTGGTTAAGGACATCATGTAAATCTCGATTTATCGTTTTGGTCGCGAAATGTTCACATTACTCAGCCCCATTCACTACATGTGAATGCAAGTATGGAATAAGAATTGATACTTCCAATTTTAAACAACATAGTAATTCCTGTACTTGTAAATGTATTTATTTGTCTGTATTTTCAATATATCTGACGTCTAAAGGTTTGTTCCAATACAAAGAAAACACCGTTTAGGTATCGTATTTTGTGATTAAGCAGTTATGTTACGATCGACAACTCCATGATAAAAAGTAGCGCTGACACATGTCATCGCACCTGAACGGTGTTTCTCTATGTTGGAACAGACCTTAATAATATTGCGTAATTTGGAACGTCTGTAGATTTTGTGGTTTCTGTGTATTCTTTACTAATTGCAATTCAATATCGTTAGATAAGTCTTCTATTCGGCGACTAACCGTTTCATTGTAAAGCACAAACTTTGATTTAAAATATCCTTTGCAAATATCATTCATGCAAGGCCTTAAAAAAGTTTCTCCAAGGGTATAAGGTTACTTACATTTAGCAATATGGTAAGCTGTATATGAACATTTCAATATTTGTTTATTGGTAGACACAAATTTTGTCAAATTAGATTGGGATTATATATTTAGTTCATGGCGTTTCCTTAAAAGTAAATACTTAGGTTTGTATTGGTTGTAATTTTATTCTAAATGTCAAAATGTATAAAACAAATCCATTGTTCTGTTTTGAAAGTATATCCGAATATAATAATTCTTTATTGATAACTCTGAGTGAAATTCTTATTTTCTCTTCTAGCATTTTTCGCTATTAATTTGCTTGTACTGCTGGGCCTTTCAGCATTGTTAGGCTTGTGTTTCTTTTCCTGTGCACGTGTTGTTTATTAATCATTACGCAAAATACGCTGATGTTTACAAATATATTTGCGACCCATACAAATTACCGCGCGACCCAATTCTGGGTCGCGACCCAACGTTTGAGAATCGCTGGTCCAGAACACGCAGAAGTGCAGTCCTTGTTCCATAAGATCGCCTAAATCCCGACTGCATCGCAGGCAGAATTCTATTGGACTCGAGATGCTGCACCAACTGCTCGTGAATGACGGACTCCGCTATCTTTGATGGCACACATAACAGACTAATAGGTCTAAAATCACTAAACTCAGACGGAGAGGGCTTTTTGGGAATTGGCCTCACTAACGCTCTCCTCCAAAGTATCGGAAAAGCGCCCACTTCTAGGGAATAGTTTATAATGTGGGTTAAAGGCTGAGCACAGACAGCAACCGAGAGCTGTAACATCTTTGCTGAAATATCGCCCACACCGCAGCTCGATGACTTGAGGCGCGAAATGTGACGCTGTACGGTTACAACATCAACCGGGTGATAAGAAAAATTCCCGACCCCCGGACAGGATCCACGCTCGAATGACTCTACGTACACAGGGTCCGATGCTACATTAGGAACACTGTTCACGAAAAAATTGCAGAAAGCACTCGCGTCGCGGAGATCCGACGGGATATCGACTGAACCGCTTGGCGAAACACCCCATGATTTGAGGTGCTGCCACAATTGACGCTGGTCGTTCAAACCACTGAGTCGGGACGCAAAGTACGCTCTTCGTTCGTGGGTTAGAGCATGATTATAATAATTGCGGAGATCGCAATAATACTCTCTATGAACAGTCGATTTTGTACGCTTGTATTTACGCCAAGCGGAGCTCTTTATGTTTTTTATCATTCTCAGCGTATCTGTGAACCATGGTTCAGTAGGTTTGCGCCGATGTATGGTCAGCTTGAAGGGAGCATGAATATTGAACAAATCCGTCAGGCAGAGATTGAAGAAATCTACTTTATCATCCAAGTCTATTAGAGAATACATGCAATCCCAGGGAATAAAGGCAGCGTCACTGAGAAAAGCATCCTGAGAGAATCCTCGGAAATCGCGCACGCGGACAGGCACCCGTCGCTCCACTGGTACGGCCTGTGGAACCCAACACGCAACGGCTTCATGGTCGGAGAAGTCACACTCGATCACTCTGCTCTCCACATTATGAATACTATCATCAATCAGAATGAGATCAATCAGTGATTCAGTATCAGGAGTGACTCGAGTCGGATCCGTCACAATCTGAGCGAGCGAGTGGTCATTCATAACAGAAAGCAAAGAGTTTTTAAGCGCTGAGGGAGTTAACATGTTTATATTAAAATCTCCCAACGAAATGACGTACTGCGAATGTTGACGAGCCTCACTAACTGCTCTCTTGTAACTAATCAGCGAGGATGAACCTCCGGACGGTGGGCGATATACCACTGCAACGCTGAATGTAACTTTTTTAATGACAATTTGTATCCACAGTTGTTCAAGATCTGGGTCGAGAGCGTTGATTTCGTCGAGAAGACAGTATTTTATGGGTTGCTTTATGTATAGAGCGACACCGCCACCCTAGTTCTTCCGTCCTTCCGTACTATATTGTATCCTGGAATAGAAACGGCATCATCGTGGATATTTTCGTTTAACCATGTCTCAGTAATTGCTAGGATATCGCAGTTTAAGCCAATTGCAAAATTTTTAATATCAGTAAATTTACATGGCAATGTCCTAACATTGAGGTGCACAAACAGTGTCCTATTAGCTGTGTCCGATGCGTCGTCAGCACATTGAGCGATGTCGGAACTCGACCCGCCTATTGCACCGACTGGCGTACTTGTAAAAAATGTGCCCCGTAATTGATTTTCTGTTGTTGCACTTCTGCCTTACGTCTGTAAATAGGGCAATCAGAAGCCCATGCAGCATGGTCAGTAGTCGTAATATCCAATCCCTTGTCTTTGCAAGCTTACAGTTTGTACAGCATCGTTTCTTAGCCACGCATTTATCGACCTTATGGGGTCCGGCGCACAAAGGGCATACAGGATCCTTCTTATTGCAATCACTCGATCACAGCAATTGAAGCACCGCAGTACGTCAATAACCTCAAACGCTCGGCAGCTGTCCCAGAAAACGTTTACAAAGCCATCAGACATAAGTTTGCAAAACGTGACACCGTCAACCTCAATTATAATAGTAAATTCGGGCTTACTCGGAATTTTATTGACCTTCAGCACATTCACAACGCAATCATCGCTTAGACCGTTTTGAGATTTCAGATACTTTTTGATGTCATCATTGCTTAGCTCATCACGGAGACCAATCAACTTAATCTTCGGAAGTCTTCCGCTAGACATTTTTACCTCAAATTCATTTCCTAATTTGGACACAACTTCTTCGCTCAGCATTTTTGTGCGTTCCATGTCCTTGCATTCAACAACAATACCGCCCTTCGCAACCTTTTTCATTGAAATCAATGCAGAATCTACAGGATTAACCAAATTCCTCAGCGTGCTTGTGGTATCGTCACTGCTCTTAGTTGAATCTTTAGGTTTGATTATTACGACAGGACCGCACTTCTTCATACTTCTAGACTTAACCATGCCAGCATAAGTGTTGGGTTCCTGATGCAAAGACACCTTCCGAACTTCGTCCAAGACCTCCCTGTTGGCACTTGAAATAGTTTCCAATGACTTTTCCTGTTGTCCAAAATGATTGCTATGTTTCCTGAGAGAAGCCTTCAGTTCGTTGATACCGTTATAAATTTCCATCAGAACTGTCTTTTGCGCACATTTTCTATTCGTCGAACAGATATCACAAAACCACCCCAGATTTTTATTTTTCTCCACGAAGTCAAAAACTTTCTCATCTAACTTTACACATTTGATATGAAACTGCAAATCACACAGGCTACACTGCGTAACAGATGAGTTACGTTTAATTGAACTATTACACACGCCGCAAACAATAGAATCGGCCATCGCGGACCGGTTAAATTCGCGTCCGACAGTGACGCCTGCGATCGATCGAATATATATATATATATATATATATATATATATATATATACAATTGGAGGGTTCCTGGTTCAAATCCAGGCGGAGGTGTTTTTTCCAAAAAATTATCCTCACCTGGGTTAATTATCATTCGCTTCTTTAGTATGATTCTATATTACTGACAAGTTTACGTAATAACCATTTTCCCTTGAATTTATTCATCTATATGAGCTGTTTAGCAATAAACATTAGCGATTCCTAGTTACCAAACTTCCATCTAGCCCCAATAGGTGTCACGACGGGTTTGTTTAATTCGAAAACTCGGATTGCAAGTCCTGAAGTGACAAATAAAACCTATAAATTTCCATCGCCTCTGTAGCTCAACTGGGAGAGCTTTCAACCGGCAATTGGAGGGTTCCTGGTTCAAATCCAGGCGGAGGTGTTTTTTCCAAAAAATTATCCTCACCTGGGTTAATTATCATTCGCTTCTTTAGTTTGATTCTATATTACTGACAAGTTTACGTAATAACCATTTTCCCTTGAATTTATTCATCTATATGAGCTGTTTAGCAATAAACATTAGCGATTCCTAGTTACCAAACTTCCATCTAGCCCCAATAGGTGTCACGACGGGTTTGTTTAATTCGAAAACTCGGATTGCAAGTCCTGAAGTGACAAATAAAACCTATAAATTTCCATCGCCTCTGTAGCTCAACTGGGAGAGCTTTCAACCGGCAATTGGAGGGTTCCTGGTTCAAATCCAGGCGGAGGTGTTTTTTCCAAAAAATTATCCTCACCTGGGTTAATTATCATTCGCTTCTTTAGTTTGATTCTATATATATATATATATATATATATATATATATATATATATATATATATATATATATATATATAGGTGTTTTTTCCAAAAAATTATCCTCACCTGGGTTAATTATCATTCGCTTCTTTAGTTTGATTCTATATATATATATATATATATATCAAACTAAAGAAGCGAATGATAATTAACCCAGGTGAGGATAATTTTTTGGAAAAAACACCTATATATATATATATATATATATATATATATATATATTGACACATTTATTAATAATTTATTAATAATATATAAGACACATTTAGCAGAATGTTTCGTACAAGGCTCATAATAACTGCGGGGCAAGCAATCCAGCCTGTCAGCTAAATTGTGACACCTTGTACAATAGATATGCATTTCTGTACATATATTATTTTACTGTTAGTCTTAAGATGTTCCTAGTTAAATAAACATGTAAAATCACTAGGAGTTTTTTATTAGAAGAATCTGGCACTGTACTAAGACCAAGTACATTACAACTGGTTGTGAAGGTAACATGTTATCGACACATCGGTAGAATTCTTCTAAAAGTTATACAGGGTGTTCAAATTATTAGATCAAAGTTGAATTCGAGAAAAGTACTAAAAGTCGATTTTTTCAAATGGATTTTTCAATGAATTCTATGGAATATTTTAGATAAACTTTGTATACAATGTCTTATACCTGAAATGAATTTTTTCCTACCTAAATCAATTTTTAAACATCACAGTAGAAATTGATCAAATCTAGATTGCGTTTGAAAACAACTGAACAATTTCGAATAAACAAAACTTTATTGAACAAGTTTTTTAGGACGTTTTACATTATAATTAATTTAGTGTTTATAAAATTATAAGCCTTCAATAAAACGTAATATTAAAAATAGTAAAGTTAATTTAAAAAAAAAAACTGCTTCATTCTATTTCAGTAACTGTTCAAAAACGTTTTCCGCTAAACATGCTTCAATTCTTTTTAACACATTATTATTGGTGGCGCCCCTGATTGAGTTAGCACATAAATTATTGAAAGCAGCTCGAACTCTATATTTCATGTTCTTCTTATCAATTATTGACTCCTCATAAACTACGTCTTTAATTGCTCCCCAAATGAAAAAATCCATTGGCGTCAAGTCGGGGGACCGTGGTGGATATTCGTATGGCCCATTAAGAGAAATCCACCGATCGTCAACATCTCTTTAAGCAATCCTCTTAGTGCAACAGTTGTGTGTGCTGAAACACCGTCCATTTGAAACCACCCAATTATTGAGGACCCAACAACTGAAAACGAGAACATGAAAGATAAAGTTCGCGCTGCTTTCAATGGGTTGTGCTGACTCTATCAGGGACGCCACGAACAATATTATGTAAAAAAGAATTGAAGCATGTTTAGCGGAATACGGCAACGTGTTTGAACAGTTACTGAAATAGAATTAAGCTGTTTTCTTTTTAACTTACGATTTTGTTTTATTTTTAATACTCTGTTTTATTCTAGGCTTATAATTTTATAAATACTAAATTAATTATAATAAGAAATAATCTAAACAACTTATTTAATAAAGATCTGTTTATTCCAAATCGGTCAGTTGTCTTCAAACGCAATCTAGATTTGGCATTGTTTGCAATTTCTGCTATGACGTTTAAAAATCGGTTTCAGTACGTACAAGTACATTTTAGGTATAGGACATTGTACACGACTTTCCATTGAATTGAGAAATGTACTCATATGTTAGGGTTGCCATTTGAAAAAAATCCTACTTTTAGTGCTTTTCTCGAATTCAACTTTGATCTTATAATTTGAACACCCTGTATAAAATTTAGAAGTATTCTACCGATGTGTCGATAATATGTTACCTTCACAATAATTTTGCCGGACAACTTTTTCCAACGGTCACAGGGGATAATTTATAAGTAATTGAAAGTAACCGTGCAGCTGTCATTTTTTAATGAAAAAAGGTAATATCTCAAAAATGACACATCTTAGGTATAACATAAAATTGATCTAAAATTTAATGATTTCAAAAATGCGACAAAACACGGGGTGTTCCATTTGAAATATAAAAGTTGACATCATTTCCGGTGTAACGGAAAGTAACCGAAAACTCAAGATATTTCAGTTGAGACGATCGTGTCCAACAATATAAGTCCACCAATTTTTAATCTCTCATTTCATTTGGTTCTCCATATACGTCTAATGGCAGCTCGTCGTGGGAGACCTGTATATGTCTGTTTGTTTATTTATTGCATTGTCAATATCAGAGTTTACATTTGCCAACGCCCTCTGTGATGCAGAGTGTATTATGTTTGTATTATGTTATATTATGTATTATGTTTGACCTAGGATAATTCTTGCGAAATTTCATGTATATATCGCGCTGCGACTTTAATTTATAAGCATCAAACTCAGTTTGCACTGATTCGAGCTTTTCTTCTAAGTAATCGACTTTGTCAATTACCAGTTGGTTACTTCTACGGAGCTCAACAACAAGCATCTTGTACAGAACTATACTATCCCTTGACGGGTCCTGTGGTAAATCTCCAATTTCGATTTCTTCCTGTTTATTACCGATTTCTACGCCACAACAAGTTGTTTGCCTAACGGCACAACTAGCATGATATGCACCATCACATTTACCACAATTAACAAGACTTTTCTTGACCTTCTGTCTATACTTTCCACAAAGAGGACAATCGAACAAGTCTGTATCACCCGCCATCGTAACTACGATGTCACTGCGATGTACTTATTAATAATAATAATAATAAAATGCTTTATTGTATGTAAATAACTACAAAAGGTACCAATAACACCAAGGTGATTTAAAATGGCACCATTCAAAAATTGATACAGATTAAAAACTGAAACTAATACATATCATCTTCAACCGCTAAGCCTCCCTCAAGAATCTTTTTCTTCAAAATAGCTTTGGTTGTAGTTTTGCTATAAGGACCGAATTCAATGAGAGTCGTATTTAAGATTCTTGACGCAAGGTAGGAAAAAGTCTTTCTGAAGGATGCTGTCCTGTGCACTGGTACTGTTGCCATGGAGGCGACATAGCGAAGTCTTCTCATATGAGCTTCCCCTCTTAGCTCGATCTTGGCCGCTAGATAGGAGGGTTGACCTTCATACACCGCTGAACGAACCATCTCAGCGTAGTGGGTGAATCGCCTCTCAGTCAACCGAAGCTGTCGGTGCTCCCGAAAAACATGACCCATGTGTTGTCGACGGGGACATCCAGTTGCATAGGAAATGCAACTATATTGTATTCCTTGAAGACGTCTCTTGTTTGCCTGGGAGAGGAACGGACCATAAACGGTGTCACCATAACCTACAGCTGAAAGCACCAACGAATCTGAAACCATAAGCTGAGTATCAGTCGGTAAAACCGATTTAAATTGATGCAATAGCTTCAATTTGGCATACGCAGCCCGACAAAGTCTATCTACGTGTCCATCAAAGGTAAGACCACGGTCGAAGACTATCCCAAGGTTTCTTGCTTCTGTCACCACGGGAAGACGAGCACCATCCAACTCCAGCTCAACTCCAGCTAATCGCACAGCCTCGACGTCCTCCTCGTTGCCAATAAATAGAACCTGGCACTTTCCGGGATTCAGCACCAGGGAGTTGCTAGCTGCCCAGCCGTAGACACGCGCCAAGTCTTCGTTAATGGAGTCCAGGCTGTCGTTGACGGCCTCGGAGTGAATGGGGGCATACAGCTGGATATCATCGGCATACATGTGGTAACTGCAGTGCCCGAGGGTAGTCGGCATATCGGCAGTCAGGATGTTGAAAAGCAGTGGTCCCAGCACTGATCCCTGGGGAACGCCCGACAGTGACACTGATGGCCGAGAAATATTGTCTTCGTCGATTTTAGTGTAGTTTGTGCGTCCAACTAGGTACTCTCGAAACCAGTTCAAAACCAGACCATCAACTCCATAATATTTAAGTTTAGCGAAAATACAGTCGAAGCTTACGCTGTCGAAGGCCTTTGACATGTCGAGAAGATCCAGTGCGGTAACTCTGTCCATCTGTTGGAAAGACACGATTTCATCCAGAGCAGCCAGCAGGGCCGATCCAGTACTGTGCGACTTCCGGAAACCAGATTGCATGGCAGGCATGACTCCCTTACTCTCCAAGTACTCGTACAGCTGAATTTGTAGTAGTGATTCAGCAATTTTTGAGGGAACTGACAGGATACTGATCGGGCGAAAGTCGTTAAAGGAAGAGGGAGAGGCTCGCTTAGGAATTGGTTTAACAAAGGCTGATTTCCACAAGGTAGGGAATTTACCGATTTCAAAGGAATAATTAATAAGGTGCGTCAATGGTTCAGAACAAAAGCAAGAAGAAAGTTGAAGCATTCTAGCAGATATCCCATCAACACCGCAACTTGCAGATTTCTGGGCAAATATCATCTTTCGAACACACTCCACATCGACTGGTCTGTAACTAAATTGTTCTTCAATATGGAAAGTTCCCGAAGCAAATCCGCCGACGTATCGATGGTCCGCAGGCACTCTAGGAACGGATCCGGCAAAGAAGTCACTGAAAGCATCCGCGTCACGCAACTGTGAAGGGATCCCGTCGCCAAAACTAGTCCCAGCGACGCCCCAACTTCTCAAACGACCCCAAAGTCGCCGCTGATCGGTAACTCCTCTAAGCTGGGAGGCATAGTATGCCTTTTTCTCCTGAATGACCGCATTGTTGTAGTAATTCCGTAATTCACAAAAATATTGTCGATGTGTTGCTAAACCTTGTATCCTTGTAACCTTGTATCTGCGCCACGCCTTATTCTTCTCATTCCTAATCATTCGTAGAGTATCCGTAAACCAAGGGTTATGTGGCTTATAATGGTCGCTGCTATAAACAAAGGGTGCATGTAAGTCAAAAATTCTGTTTATGTTATCATTAAAAAATGCCAGCTTATTATCGAGCTCCAACATGGCATACATCTCGTTCCATGGGATCAACGCAGCGTCCCGAAGGAAGTCAGGGTGAGAGAAGTGTTTGAAGCTTCGCACCAATCTTCGCGTAGTCTGAGCAGGTGGGAGAGCAAGCGGAACCCAACACGCGACAGTGTGGTGGTCAGATAGGTCGCTATCAATAACTTCTGTCTTTATGTCTTGTAGGCGTTTATCAACAATAATTAAGTCGATCAGCGATTCAGACTCCATAGTGACCCGCGTTGGTTCCGCAATAACTTGAACTAGAGAATAATCGTTGAGCATTTGCTGGAGGGATTTTCTTATTTGAGAATCTATCAACATGTTTATGTTAAAATCTCCCAGTATGATGACTGTCTGCGTATTCAAGTGAACAGTGTGTAAAACGCTCTCAAAGTGCGATAACGATGCAATTCCACTGCTAGGCGGGCGGTACACCACTCCTATAGCGACAGTTGTCTTTCTGACAATGGCTTTGATCCACAAGTACTCGAGATTTGTATCCAGATGATCATCGATGTCTATAGCAGTGAAAGATATTGTGTTTCTAATGTATAGGGCGACACCGCCGCCCCTACTACCTCGATCTTTTCGAGCAATATAGTTAAGAAGGGTTGCAGGGTTGTTAAATCAAAAACTTCTCCCTGGTTCCAAGCTATTTTATTCTTGAAGAATTGGCGTTCGAACAAAGACTAAAAATAGTAAACCGTACTCGAGCGCGAGACACGGCAACGCTTGGGTCAGCAGTTTTACATACAGGGCCGCGCTAAGCGACAGAGTAACAATACATACAGGGCCGCACCAAGCGACAGCGTAACACCTCCCCCCTAAAAGTACATAATAATTGAAAGAAAAGAATCCTAATCTCTAATATTACGCGCTAAATAAACAAGATTACCTAATTACTTAATTCTAATCTATTACCCTAATTGAACATAGTTCTTATGTTAATTGGGCGTGCACGGGGAGGTGCTGTAGGTTGATCTGTAGGCTTATTCCTTGATTTACATCTCAATCGCAACATATTATACAGGTTAGCCACATGGTTTCGAAATAGTACAAGCACTACGACTACAAATAGCATTCCCAAAGACAACGAATAATCAAGAACATTAACAGTTTGGTCCTGAATGACATTTAATTTACTTTCTTGTTGCCTAATTAATGTTTGAATTTTATTAAAATCAGTGTCTACGTTTACTATTTCGAGGAAATCTTTATTATAATTACTACTGTTGTGAATTTCTAATTTTACGAGCGGGAGGTCCACATATTGGGACATGACTTGGTGGCCATCATGGACAGATTGAAATTTCTTCCCTTCAACTGTAGCAAAACATGGCCAGCTGAGTGATAGTCGTACGTTCTCCTTAATAGATTCTAGTGAACAGTGCCCCTCGCAGCAGATTGACAAAGTCGCAGGTGAAGGGGTAGCGATGATCCAATGATTCGGCCTCAATTGAGTATATACGATATTCTGGAGTTGGTACTCCTGGGGGTTGCACCGTGGCTTCCACTTCTTAGCAATCATCTGAACCTCGCATGGACCCAATGTCGCTTCCATGGTCGTTGTGCTCGGACAAATAAAAGCATCGATCAGTTTTTTGCAATTTTGAAGATATTTTGTGTCCGCGCTTACGTACAGCGTATGATCGTAAGAGACGGCCACATACTCCAAGGTTGGGAATATGATAGAGGAATCAAGAATAGATGGGAAAGGCAGCACATGGTACAACTTGTAAACATCGCTTTTCACCAAAGGAATTTGAAGTATAGCTACTAATTTATCTTGAGTAATATAAGATTTAAAAGAGCATAATCTTAAAAGTGTACTTAGATTATTCATATCTAGTATCAGAGGCAAATTTGTATCAATTAGATTATGAGGTATTTTTTGAAGTTCATTGAATAAAATTTCCATATCTATAAGGGGAGTATAAAAGTTATTAAGTTTT
The DNA here is from genome assembly GCA_964023965.1 of Melinopterus prodromus. Classification (NCBI taxonomy): domain Eukaryota; kingdom Metazoa; phylum Arthropoda; class Insecta; order Coleoptera; family Scarabaeidae; genus Melinopterus; species Melinopterus prodromus. The sequence continues at coordinate 38,974,682 of OZ030394.1, forward strand.
GCAAAAGTAACGCCCAATATTAAAGTTTGAATTTCGCTTTCTATAAGCGCATAAGATTCGAATAACTGTTCTAACTGAATTTGTATTTGCAAGTAAAATTGTTCCTTTAGTATTTCGCTTTTGTGCTCGAGATAATCATTGAGTTTCCCTAAAAGCAATTCCTCGTTTCTTCTCAATTGAAATATACTGTTATTAAATTTCGTATTCATTTTATCAACGATCTGAACCTGTGACCTGAGAACGTCTTTGAATGTTTTGTCGTTTCGTTGCAACCCACGAATGAGAGTGTCATATTTTTTCGCATCATTAACATCCAAATTTTCAGTGATTGTTTTTATAATCGATCCCAACCCGTCAATTAAACCGCGCTTGCGTCTTTCAGATCGAGGGGTTTCATAAATCAAGTTGTTTAGCAGTCGATTCGTTCTTCTTGAAAACAACTGCAGATTAACCAGGTGTGGTGCTATCTCATTAAGTTTATTAAGTTCTTTTTGTGTATCTAACTTGCGTTTATAAATAGTACTAGACAGTTTTTCCAACAGATTGTCATTGTTTTCTAGAGAATACTTTACCAAACTGATATTCTTTACGATTACCAAGTTCCAGAATGAGCTGGAAAACTTGATAGATGACACGTCCTCAAAGTACAATCCTACATCGCTGCTTATGCTCGTCAAGGAATAATTACCGGTTGCCGTAATGGTTAGGAAAGACAGGGAACATCTGTAACAAAATGTTTCAATTGGTCGAAGTGAAATTTAGATTGTTTTCGGTCCAAACGTATAGTAGCGGTTTTATTCTCTAAATTTACGTCAGTAATTTCAAATGGCCCCTGAAATTCGGTTAGCTTGTCGGTGTTATTTTTTCGCTTAAGGACCACCAATTGGCCAGCCTCATATATAACAGGTTTGAAGTTTTTATTTTTATCATAGCGATGTTTAGCTTTCATTTTAGCTTTCAACTGAGTTTGCCTAATATTTTCTAAATTTTCGCTGACTCTCATTTCTAGCGTGTCGAGGTCAGTGCCTTCTAGGTAAGGAAAAGTAACTTCAAAGGGAGTTTTGCCAAAAGATGAATGTCTGGATTTATTGTAAGAGTTTAAACCTATTAAAATAGCATCTGAAAGTGTATCATAATTAGATTTCTCATCGTTAAGACAACACCTTACAGTATCAGTGAGGGTCGCGTGCAGTCGTTCAATTAGTCCTTGAGACTGCGAATGCTCAACCGAAGACGTTATATGAGAAATTTGGAAGTCCTTGCAAAAATCTGAAAGCTTTTTATTATTAAATTCCGTTCCGTTATCTGAGTAAATCAATGTCGGTATAGTAAAATGTTGCATAAAAAGTTTTAATTTATTTATTACGCACGTTGGTGTTTTTTTGGACAATATATAGGCTTGAGCGTATTTAGTTAAATGATCAATTATTGTTAAAACATAATTTTGCCGAATAAATAGAATATCCATGGAGATTTTCTCGAATGGCCTTAAGGGCGGTTCGACCAAGAGAAGAGGTTCCGCTCGGCATCGACGATCGATTTTATTTAGCTGACAGATCTCGCATTTTTTTATATACTTTGACACGTCCTTATGCATATCGCGCCAGTTGTGAGAGGTTCTGATCTTATTGTACGTCTCCGTTACACCTTTATGGTAGTTATTAGTGGCAGTATGATATGTATCAATAATTTCTTCGAAATTTTCGGGCCTGGTGGCAGACACTTTGTGGATTTGTATGCGAGATAACGCGTCCGCGTTGGTGTTTAATTTGCCTGGCTTATGTATAATGTTGAAGTCAAACTCAGCCAACTGCAGGCGCCACCTGGTTAACGTACTACCGGGTTCCTTTAGGGAAAACAGGTAAGTCAAGGGGGCGTGGTCAGTTATAAGGGTGAACCTATTTCCGAACAGGTATGGCCTGAAGTGCTTCGTTGACCACAAAATAGAAAGTAGTTCTTTCTGGGTAGTAGAATACCTGGATTCGGTTTCGTTCAACGTACGCGATGCGTAAGCTATTGGGCGATCCGAACCGATTTCACCCTGAGAAAGGACGGCTCCCAACGCAACGTTGGATGCATCGGTAGTGAGTATGAACGGTTTACTAAAATCCGGGTATGCCAATATTGGCGGACTTGTTAGAAGATCTTTGCATTTTTTAAAAGATGTTTTACATTTATCATCAAATATGAAAGTGACATTCTTTTTCAGAAGGCTTGTGAATGGTTTTGCCACTTCAGCAAACTCTGGGATAAACTTCCGATAATAACCGAGGAGGCCCAAAAAGGACTGAATTTCCCTTACATTTTTAGGTTCTGGATAGTCCATGATACAAGAAACTTTCCCCGGGTCGGGTTTCAATCCATTCTCGGTTAGCAGGTGACCCAGAAACTGTACCTCTTTTTGTAAGAAGTGACATTTACTCGGTTCTATTTTTAAATTTGATTGCCTCAATCGGTCAAAAATACGACGTATTTTTGTATAGTGTTCTTGAAGTGATTCACTGAATATTAAAATGTCATCCATGTAGATGAGGCATGATTCCCCATGTAGGCCACGGAAAACGTTATTCATCACCCGTTGGAAAGTCGACGGGGCGTTCTTTAAACCAAAGGGCATTCTGAGGTATTCAAAATGACCCTGCGCGCTATTGAATGCGGTTTTCTCGATATCCTCTGGTGACATTTCTATTTGCAAAAATCCCGAGGCTAGGTCTATTGCCGTAAAATACTTACTGCGCCCGAGCGCATCAAAAATATCTTCGATATTCGGAATCGGGTACTTATCAGCTTTTGTAACCTCGTTGAGTTTTCGAAAGTCAGTGACAATACGCCACTGTTTTTCGCCGTTCGGTCCGGGTTTTTTAGGAACTACCCAAAGGGGGCTCGACCACGGCGAATTCGATGGTCGAATGATACCATCCTTCAGCAGACCGCCGATTTGTTTGTCTATCTCATTTTTTAATGCGTGCGGATGTCTGTAGTTCTTTGTATAGATAGGTGACGAGTCTCCGGTTAAAATTTTATGTTTGACCGCGTTTGTAAAAGTAAGTTTTTCGCCTTTAAGCAAAAATATATCATTAAACTCACAACATAATTTCTTTATTTGTTGCCTTTCTTCCGAATTTAAATTGGGCAAGTTCAGATTTTCCAAAATCGTTTTTGATCTATCGGAAGCTGCATATTTTATGTGATTAATTGGATTAGGCGAGAAGTTATCTACTTCCGGGAATGTTTCTAAGTGAATTGAAATTTTCGGCACTGTTGAAATTTTAGTTGAGGTATTTAGCACCGCGGTGTAAAAGAAACCATTGTGCACGTTTACTATTGCTCCAGGAATCGTTAGGTCATCACTAATTTTGGTCATGGGGCATATCATATTTTCTTTGTCTTTAAAATGTTCGCATCTCATCCGAACGATTTTCTGAGAACGCGGAGGGACATCAACAGTATATGAAGAATTGTCAATTTTGAATATGGGATTTAGTGACTTATGATCGCGTACCGAATGCAACGGAACAGTTTGATTAGGCGTTTTAATAATTTTATTTTCGAAATCAATTACGCACTTATGCGCGATAAGGAAATCAACTCCGAGAATGCCCTCGTAGGTTGAATCAAAGTCCAAAACATATAATTTTTGTGGTTGATTAAAGATTTGGGTGGTAAAACTTTCTCGTATTTTAAGCGGAACGCCATCCACGCCTGATACCGTTATATTTTCGATTTGTTTCGAGCAATTTGTGACTACATTCGGTTTAATTAGAGACAGGGTAGCGCCGGTGTCTATCAAGAATCTTAAATTTACGTTTTTAATTTGGACATAAAACAGTTTGTCTTCGGAAAAATTTACATTGATAACTTTTTCATGCCGTCCGTGAATATATCCGGTGGCATTGCTTGCGCTTTGTCTAACTCTAAAAAATCATTCGCTTCCAGGAACTCTACTGCGTACTCGGTCCCGTCTTCGTCTCCAACACCGGTAGCGTCGTCTAAGGTTTCAGCGATGGTCTGCGCTTTCGCCGCGCTCCGTAATGTCTGTTGCCTTTGTTTAGTTAGGCATTCCGATTCCACGTGACCCAATCTCGAACAAAAAGTGCATTTCTTTATATACACTTTCGCCGGTGATTTGCGCGGGAATTCAGATTTTACGACCGGATTCAAATCTGTCGATTTGGTTGGCTGGAATGATGACGATGATGGTGAAATGGCCGGGAAAGTTTGTCGAGTTATGAATAACTGATTTTCGCTCAAAATAATATAATTGCGTAATTCGGTTATATCATGCGGATTCTGTATACGCAATTTTTGTCCTAGCGGTTCCTTAACGCCACTTAATATAGTAATTAGCGCGGATTTAGATTGGTATTCATTAAGAATAACCTTGCAACATTGCGAATATTTGTCGCTGTACTTTATAAGTTTTTGAATGCGCAATAAGTGATTCTCAACGCGACTTACAAAATCTAAAGGTTTTTCGTTATTAAATTGTTTCAATTTGGTCATTTCGAATGCTAAGCTATGGATATCTAGGATCTCCCCAAACTTCTTTAATAATTGTTTTTTAATATCCGCCCAAGTAACGGTTTCTAAAGTGCTAATATGGTTCAGAGCAATTCCCTGTAATTTGGATTTCACTACAAACTGAAAAATCTCTAAATCCTCAGGATCAAATCGTGTATATACGAAGTCCACGGAGTCGATAAAATTGTGAAGCAACGAGGTATCGCCATCAAACGCGGGTATAAGTCTAGCTGCCTTATCGTATGATATATAGTTGGTATTTGGTCGCTGGATTTGATCGTTTGTATCTATTGGGGCGTCCTCGTTATTCAGTGGCATTTTTATAATTTTAATTTTGGTATAGTTACTAAATCCACTGATTTATGCGGTAAATATAGGCTATAGAACAACGTAAAGGAGGAATATGAAAGCCGTACTTACAGGAACGCTGACGTAAGCATGTCCACGTTGGCTCCAGGAATCCTCGAATGCTTCTTGGAATGTCTTGAAGGGTTGTTCGGTCGACTGCGATAGTCCGGTTGTGGTTGACTCCAATAGTCAGGGTGTGTTTTCGACTGCGATAGTCCGGTTGTGGTTGACTCCAATAGTCAGGGGGTGTTTTCGACTGCTATAGTCGGGTGGTGAGCTTGTTCAAAGCCGCTTCTGCCAAATCTTCTGGTTTGTAGGTGTAGGTTGATAAGTATCCTACCGTCGACTGCGCCAGTTAAGAAGGGTTGCAGGGTTGTTAAATCAAAAACTTCTCCCTGGTTCCAAGCTATTTTATTCTTGAAGAATTGGCGTTCGAACAAAGACTAAAAATAGTAAACCGTACTCGAGCGCGAGACACGGCAACGCTTGGGTCAGCAGTTTTACATACAGGGCCGCGCTAAGCGACAGAGTAACAATACATACAGGGCCGCACCAAGCGACAGCGTAACAATATTAAAACCAGGTATAGCGATTTCGTCGATAGAAATAGCATCAGTGAGCCACGTTTTACTTACTGCAAACACATCACAATCCGAATGTAGGACAAATTCCTTAAACAGTGCAAACTTGCTGACTAGTGATCTAATGTTTACATGCATGAATAATGACCTGCGATTGTTACCACGTCGATTTAGTGCTGAAACAGCAAGGTAGTCTCCAATGCGTTTGCAATCCGAGATATTGACCCCCGCTTGCGTTACTTTAAAAAAGAAGCCTGATAGTTAATTTTTTGGCGCTCGATGTTAGCTTTCCTCTGGTAAGCAGGGCATTCATCGGACCACACTGCATGATTAACTGATGAAACATTCAGTCCCAGTACATCCCTAGCGTATTTGCAGTTAGCACAGGATCTTAATTTGGATTTACATTGTGCAACCTCATGGTTGTCAGCACATAGCGGGCAGACGACATCTTTCTTACAATCATCGGCTATATGATTATATGCGCAGCATTTATAGCACCTCAGAACGTTTATCACCTCGTACACCCGGCAGTCACTCCAATAAATACGCACCGTATCTTCCGCCATTAATTTGGCAAATGTCTCGCCATCCACCTCTACAATGGCTGTAAACATCGACTTTCTAGCCATCTTTTCTACGCGTAACACGTTTACGGTCGCTTCAGCGTCCAAAAAACTATTTTGCGACTTTAAGTAGCTCACAATTTCATCCTTGCTTAGCAGGTCTTCCATTCCGACTATTTTAATCTTTGGTAGTTTTTTGACTGGAGTTTTTATTTCGTAGTCATCGCCCAGCTTTGATTTCAACTCTTCACTCAGCTTGGCAGTGCTCTCGGCAGACTGGCATTCGAAAACTATAGCTCCCTTTGCAGCTTTACGCATCGCCGTTACCGACTCACTCACTGGACTCACCCTTTCCTTCAAAAATTTTGATGTTTGCTCACAGGTTGTTTTTTGATCTTTTGGCTTCAACACTACAACAGGACCTGATTTCTTTGAAACAACTTTAACTTTTCCCGCGTACGATGCCTCAGTACTGGAGGCAACCTTCTGCACTTCGCTTAACACCTCTTTGCTGGCAGTTCTTGCCGAGGAATCCATTTTGTCTAAAGCCCCGTGAATTTCCTTTAGTGCCTCGTCGTGTTTATGAACGGATACCACAACGTCTTTCACCATTTTAACCAGATCCAACAATAGCGTTTTTCCATCTATTGTACCATCACAGATGTTGATGTAACAGATGTTGGCGATGGTTCTTCACTTCGGCGATATAACCACATTAGTAAAGCAACGGAATGTTTGCAACCGACTTTACACGCAACACAATTCTCGCATTTAACACTTAAGGGTGCCGAAACGGGTGCGTTCCGCACCAAAAAAGTTCAGCAACGAACTTCGTAAATCGTACAGATCTTTTAATTTTGCTTTTAAATTTGAGATATTTTGCAGTCAAAGGGTATTAATTGAATGTAGCTACAGCGTACGAACAGGACAACGATAACTAAAAAGACAATACATACCTCTCCGTTCAAACGCACAAAAATCGTCGTTTTTGCTGCTTCGTACCGATTTTCTAATTAAAGCCATTTCTTGGATATTTTACTGCATGTATTGATAGGGATTTTACTATGCAGTAGATGAAGCAAGGATTTATAAATCCAAAAACAAAATTGTAAGTTATTGTCTATTGTTCAATTCTGACGAATTTTCGGAATGTATTCCCTTTTTAGTTATCGTTGTCCTGTTCGTATGCTGTAGCTACATTCAATTAATACCCTTTGAGTGCAAAAAATCTCAAATTTAAAAGCAAAATTAAAAGATCGGTACGAAGTACGTTTTTACAATTTACGTGTAAAATTCGCGGATGCGTTCCGCGCGCGTTTCTCCGTTTCGACACCCTTAAACCGTGTCCCACAACTTCATCTAACACACAGGCTACTGTGTATGGTTTCTTCGTAACCGAATGCTCATTGGTAATTCTAGCTTTAATCGTGCAGGTATTATCACTCCGTTGCACTTGAACATAACCTATAACGTTATCCCCATATCTTGCCTTGATGATCTAAACATATTATATTAATTATACTCATTTATAACATTTGGATAATATCTTACCCCTCAAGTTTAATTCCTTTCATTTCAGCGCCTCGGAAATGCTGGTTTTCGTTGAAAAAAGTTAGTTCCACAGAACACATGCTTGCACTGGTAACTTAACAACTTACTTAAGGGTGCGGAAACCGGACACATTTTAACTTGGCCCCGCGTGATGGCGCCACCCACCCTACATGGTCATTTTCCTGTTTTATTATACTTATTTCAACACCGATGAAAGCCAGCGGCCAGCGCGCAACCTCGGATGCCGTGTTTGTCACGTGTTCGCCCTTCCCCTGCTGGCTGCTCCACACCAAGCCTGTGCATTTTGATACCTATTCCACACTATTCGTTGTTATTTCATATTTCACAGCGATTTGCGGTCGTAGGCTTGGCGCGCCGCGGTACGGCGTAAAAAGTTATCCATATTTCTTCAACCGATATTTATTATTTATTTATTTATTATTTATGTATAATACACATTACGTAGATAGTAAATACACATCTGTACTAAATACAAGACCAAGACATTCTTATTTGTGGTCTTGTGGGGAATTAATTGTTGAGAATATTGGTAATGAAAAGCAGCTTTGCCTAAATTCACATAACACCAACGATTTCATAAATCCTTTTCACAAAAACCCTCTCACCACCCCTCTCGATTCTTGATTTGTTTGCGCTATACAATAATACCACTTGCGGCTATCCGCATAATACCATTTTTTGCTTTGTTGGTATGCTAAACAGAGCCAGCAGGACTATTCCTACAGCGCTGAGAGAGATAGACTACATCGTGTATTTCCAAATATTAGAAAAACATACTGTATTTACGTTGTGCTTTTCGGGACTATCGGTCGCTGTCACAAGTCACAACCTTACGTACATATATTGTAAGATTTTATTTATTTACTATAGAGTATAACAATGAATCTTTTGGATGATCCTTGTCGATTCGGTGATTGTGAAGAAATTAGCGATTTCCACTAGCAAAAGAAACTTTGCTTGGTTCTATCTCGATTGATATAGTATGTATATGAGTATACAATGTCCATCATATATGTAAGTTCAGTTTTTAGTTGTATGTTTTTGTGTTAAACGATGTTTATTTTTTAGAAATCATGCTGTTTCACCTGTTAAAAACTTCTGGTAACTCTCCGAGTCTACACTACAGTGGGTTTTAAGTAGCAGTTCCTGACACCAGCAAGGGCTAGTACTACATCTAATGTTACACTCCACAAGTACCTTCTCTACAGGATTTCTGTTTTTTCTCGTAAAACCGATAATTCAGATATCAAACCCCGTTCTTTAGAACTGGGATCTGTATAAAAATAACGCATATAAATTTTATTTTATGGTTGCAAGGACTGCTAAAATAACGGGAAGGAAAAGGTGTTATTTAATACTTTATATAAACGATAACCAACCACTCCATGTTGTGAATATTGAGAACAACGAAAAACTATGAAACGAATAATGTTCAAGTTATGTAAATTTTATAACAAGCAGGTCTACCCTGCTATTATTAACCAAAGGTATACGACCGAAGGTAATATTTTGGACTAAAGCCGAAGCTGAACTTCATCTTTTTCGATGTCTTCGGCAGAAGCCGAAGGAACGCAAAAGAACTGCCAATGTTTAAAGTAAAATAGTATTTGTTTTTGTTGTGCTAAAAAATACATAAAGTAACAGAATTATAATTTATTTATACAGTACGTGTGTCTCCTAACTATAGCTTGGTTTGCTGATCGGTTTCGGACCGCGCTCAACGCAAAATTTGCAAAATTTTTATTTGTTGTGTAATTATTTTAAGATGTAAGTTGTGACCATAGGTGGCCAAAGCCGAATGTTTGGTCGGGTTCTAATCATAAGACTAAATGATAACATAGTAATAATAAGAAATGAATGATATAACATCTGTTACTGAATTAAGTTGTATGTTGGCGGTTTACTGTTGTCGGGACTGTTACTGTCAAATACAAATTACTTAATATGTTTCCCTCTTTTTAGTTTACATATCTTAACAGTGCTTATTTGTTGAATGTATAGTAAAATAATGAATTAGTTAATTAATAAAAGAATGTGAAATCTGTTTTGAGTGTTATTACCTCTTCTCTATTTGATTTGTAATATTTATAAGTTATGTTTTACTGCAAATCATTTCAATTTCGCAGTAATCTGAGGGTAGGTATTACCCTTGATTATATATATAGAAATAAAAATTCAATGGTATTACGCGTGGTACTACTATATGTATAGATTTATGGAAGTATCGGCTGTTTGCAGTGTAATTTGGTGAACCAGGAATACTAGCGGTGCAGCCAGTGGGACGGTTAATAAATTAAACCATTTCCTTTGCAAGGCTCTATAAGCTTTCGACAATTTATTTATGTCTTCATCAGAGGGAAATCTAAAAAACATAACGTACACAATTTTCACAATTACCAATGTTCAACGAGTCAACTTACAGCCGGAAGCAAACATCGTTAGGTGACTCGTTTCGGTTATTGTGAAAATTGTGCACCTTATGTTTTTTAGATTTCCCTCTGATGAACACTTAAATAAATTGTTGAAAGCTTAGGGCCTTGCAATGGTAGTGTTTCATTTATTAACCGCCACACTGGCTGCACCCCCAGTATTCCTGCTTCTTCAAATTATATGTATAGAGATTTACATGAAATAGTTTGAGACCTGATGAGTAGTACACACACATAATATTTGTTTGAACCAAAACGATAATTAAATTAGTGAACATTTATTATCAATAACCAGTTTTGAATATTAATTTCTACACAAATGCATATTTCCCATTGCACAATATGTGTAATAATATAATAATAACAATACATATAATAATGGATAATAACCGCAGAGATAAGATAAAACTTTGAGAGGGAAATAATATAGAAACTGCCAAATTTATTTTTAATGTTTGTTATAAACAGCGGTGGCGCCATCTATTCGAAAAGCGGTGAACTACAGGAATTGCCACTCTTCGTTCAAACAACACAATCCGCACAAAAATCATAGCTTTTTCTGCTTCCAATTGATTTCCAAACGAGGGTGGTTTTATGGAGATTTTATTGCATACATAGGTAGGTGATTTTTGTGTGCATGGCTAAAAATCAATGATTTATAAATCTAAAAATAAAATCGTAAGTTACTGCCTATTGTTCAATAATGACTGATTTTCAAAAAGTATTTCCTTTTCAATTATTGTTATGCGAAGTTTTCCCCAATAGCTACATTCAATTCAAACCGTTTGAGCATAATAAATCTCAAATTTAAAAGCAACAATTGAAGAACAATTGGAACTAGCGAAACGCCATTTAGGGTACGTTCTAAAGCATCGTTTCACCGGACCCTTAATAAGTAATAACTTTACGATACGCTGTAAATGCTGTAAATACTCCCGTCGAAGTTTGTCAACATAAATACAACCAAACAGGCAGCGGTGCAAACACTGTTGCAAGCAAATTCCCTAGGTTTTGATCAATTTGTTGGCTACGTTGCCAATTCTACACTTGGCCAATTACGACAGTGATCGGAAAATTCAAATTTTATTTGCAATTTTCTCAACAAATTCTGAATGTAATTTAATTTTAACTTAACAGAATTTCGGGAAAAATTGTTCAGTGTGCGATCCGACCGATCCGCGCGGTCCGTATTTTTGGCACATGCACGCCATCGGCTAATTGCTTATAACTTCGCTAATTTTGCAAATATTGCCGTGAAACTTCGTACATACATTCTTAAGACCTTAGATAATAAAATAACGTATAGATTTTTTCATCAGGAAACCGGAATCCCGGAACATCTTACATATTATTATTTTATCAAGAAAAATGATTTCACAAGTAAATTTCCCACCTCGGTGATTGTCACCAATAACTCTCAATCACTCTCAATAAGCATCCTGCCCACAAATAACTATGTGCATATTTTCGATGCACACGTAGCGAAATTTCGGTCGTATATAACAATTATCAATCCGCCTGCGTTTTGGTGCAGTTTATCTCAATAAGGCGATCCCACGTAAACGTTCGACGTTAAGTGTTTACCAAGTTCAGCGGCGTGGTATCGAACCTCGAACCGTTCGTTCCTATGGAAACACAATAATGTACGAACCGAAATTCACCCAATACATTACTGTAATTTGTACGAGAAGTTTCCTGATTGCAGATTGCAAATTACAGCGCAGAAACTATACACACACTGTCGTGCGCATAACCTCCAAATCGAGGGACCCGAAATGTGAACAGCCAATATGGACAAGCCGTCAAATCAACCGGAAGTAAGATCAATTACAAAACAACCGTTTGAGACAACTTTGACAGGTTTCCGATATAGTTACCTTCCTAAGTTGAGAAACAAACTAAAACTCGGGCAAACAATAATTAATTTGAATTGGTTTAGTAGGCTAACTTACGAGCTAAACAACCATTATATTTAATTTGATTATTAATTAATAATTATCACTAGCGGTATTAATCCAACATAAAGTGCTAAGTATGAAAACAATAAGTACGTAGGCTTTCGCGGCCAGAATGATTTAGAAAATAAACTGCTTCCGGGTTATGCCGCGTGTCAAGATTTGTTAATGCTGACGTTTCGCGAACCATGTTGCTCGCTTCTTCAGAGCTAACTGAATACAGTATTAACATAATAAATTGTACATAATAAACACTATCCAGTTAGCTCTGAAGAAGCGCGCAACATTGGTAGCGAAACGTCAGCATTAACAAATCTAGACACACGGTATAACCCGGAAGCAGTTTATTTTCTATATAAAAACAATATTAAATAAATAAATGAATCGCATATCACTCAACACAGGGGTCTGATTTTGTCATTTCACTACACCAACTTAAAAGGCATAGGGTATTTTGAGTCTTCGCACTATCGTTATTAGAAGGGAGATGGGCCTGCCTCAACAATCGTGTGCTGATTGTTATGATGATTCCAAATTTCCATTTTCGTTGGTTACTAAGGTAGGTACGCCAAATATTGCCATGGCAAGAAAACAAATGGCTAGCTTTAAAAGTTTTACATTGTGATTTGCAGTTTATGTACGGATATTAACTAATATTCATAGTGGTTTCATAGAGACAACGATCGCCTCTAATCGGTTCCTTTTCCAGAAAAAAATATTCCCCCCAAATTTGAGAAAAATCGGTTAACGTTAACACGTGCCACCGAGCACCCCAAATTTCCCATTTAAAATACATTGGAAAAATGCATATTTTTTCCTTTTTTTCACGTTTCGGATTTCGAAAAAAAGTTGCGGGACATTATCAGAAATTGTTCAGAACTTCCCAAAGATCAAATCCACAACTACTATTTTGTTTTTCACCGCCCCCACCCTCTCGTGCAGTACCCTAAAAATTACGTGATTTATTATTTTTCTGACAGATATTACTGTTATTGAATTATTGTCATGTTTTGTCATTTATTAACTAATTTAAAAGTAAAAAAATTGTTTAAACAATTATGTACCATTTGTTTAAACAAAAATATACGATGTTACGAACTGATTTTTCCATTTGCTGAAAAAATTATTAAATTATTGCTTTTTGGTCATTTATTAACTAATTAGCAATTGTTTAAATAATTACCATTTGTTTAAACAAAAATATATGTGCTTAAACAATAATATACAATGTTAGTACGTATTTCTTGACAAAAATTGTTATAGGATTTCTCTTATTTTTAATAATTTTGGAGGTTTTACGATATCGGTCAAACAAGTATTGTGCTTGCAACACTAATTATTATTATAGGTTATAATTGAGAATGAGTTAACAAATTTGGCAAGAAAAAAAGACCAGAAATACAATAATAATTGGGACCAGCCTAATACGTAGCCTTCATGTTTTTTAAAAGTTTTTTATTTAAAATCTAATTCAGCACATATTTTTTATTTTTTAAAAAGCTTCTCCAAATGGCAATATTAGGTGCATACATTCCTAACAATGCTATAGTTGGCAATATTGAGCACATACATAGAAATGTTAACTTATCAACACAATGATTCATATAAATATGTATTGACGAATAAAACAACAATCTATTAATTAATGCTAATTAATATATTTAAAATAACAATCTCATAAACTGTTATGAAGTACAATCAGGACAAATAAACTTTTCTTTGTCAAATTTAGTCAGTCAGTCCAACACAGATTTCATGGACATATCTTTGACAAACCCAAACCCATCACAACCTTATATTAGTTATCAGATCTTTTGTACATAAGAAACAACACCAACGTTCAGAAGTTTTTTCTTTGGTATATGGCTTCGATTTAGTTTTCGTGTTCTTCCCTCTAATATCTTCGGAACTCTTTTTGGATAATCTTTCAGCAAACAAATCAGCAAAGCCTTGGTAACTTCTTGAGCGCTGTTATTATTCGCAGGTTTTTTTATAGGCGAAACTTTTATTTCTGGTGTTAAAATGGTCTATACTTACTCTTGCAGGATTCACATGTTCGGCACGGCGTTTTGCTCATCAGGGTGCCGTTTATAAAATAATTGATGCCATTTTCTTCCAGCCATTTAATCTTTCTTAGAAAAGGGGCTGAATATGTTGACAATCTTAGCATACAAAAATAGTTCTCACCATTTTTGGAGTCAGGGGCATGCCTACTTCTGCGAGTCTATACATTTTCCGAACTAACTCGTTTTCCTGTTCTGCGGTTAGGTATGTCCAAGATATCTTTTTCTGTCTTTCTTTCCAAAAAGCAGGCCAAGTGTTGTAGGTGGAATACCAAACTGTGTGGATGCTTGTGATATGCTGGTACTATTACTGACAGCATCTAGGGCTAGATTTCAATCATCACTCCACGCGGCTATTTTTATCATTGGCATGATTGCTAAACATAAAAAAAAATATTAATTTAAGTAAATAACCCGGAAACAGTTTATTTTCTAAGTGATTCTGGCCATGAAAGCCTACGTACTTAAAAATATTAATCTTAGATATAAATACTAAAAATTACAAGGGTTCTAAATATTGCCACCGTGGCAATAAATAGAATCAAATCGGTGGCAATATTAGGAACATGGTAAGTATACAGAATGTAATAACCTCTGCAAAACATTTTTAGGTTATGTTACATTTGAAACCACAGTTACGAACTACGTTATTTGTCTTGCCTCCCGCAAACACGCTTTTGAAAATATAGCAATGTAATCACATTTCTTGAAAACACTTCTTGATATACCTAGAATTGAATATACGGAAACACCGTATCATACGGAAAGAAACGCAAAGGTCCCTGGTTCAAATCTAGGTTGTGGCTGTAATTTTTGATTTACTTAAAATTTGCATCCCGCCTGGATATCACCATCTTCAATACTTTGATTACTTCTTGATATGTTTTATTGCGGCAGCGCAATCATAAGCGTTATGCACAACTTCGCTTTGCACAGCCAGATTCATACTATATAGCGAAAGTTGGCAGCAGGTTCGACACAGACTTTGAACGGTAGCGACATGTATTGGTTTCAGGGGAAAAAGTAAAATCCTTCTTCTGCGAACTAGTTGTATTTAATTATGTGCTCTGGTTATTAATTTCGAACGATTATGTTCATCATCAGACCAGCTGAAAAGACAAAGGATATGACAAATAGTTTCTCACCGTATATAAATTAACGTGGTGCGACAAATATCAGTAAAACTCGCCGTCGGGTTCAGCTTCGGCGAATATTGGATGTTTTACAAACTAACCAAATTTCGACGTGGGGCTATATTAGGAGCTTGGCAATATTTAGCGCACCTACCTTAATTCCGTTTCCAGATGCCTGTGGAGATGCTATTTCTATCGTACCAAGATGTTTCTTACCAAGTTATTTTGGAAGCGTAGAATTATGCTGATATTGTTTAGAATAGTTCTGCCCATAACTAAATACCATAGGTGCACGCAGGTTGAGTAACTGCTTATAAAGTACATATATTATTATTATATTATATTGACAAAGTCAACTTCCTGCCAATAAGCCAGTAGATTTTGGTGTAACTTCTCATTTCTTTGTCGTTGTCGTTTCTTTCTCGTTTCGTTTGGTCTCTTGCTCTGTGTCCAGCATCATACCAAGGTATTTTGCCGTGTTAGAGTGAGGTAGTGTTAGAGGTGGTGTTATTGATTTGTAGTACAACATATTGTATTCGCGTGTTGTAAAAATTTATGTAAACCAAATTGTTTTTGTTCAGTTCAGTTTGCCATCGTTGCATAACATAACATAGTTCGCACGGGAGGAGCACGTGTTTGATCTTTGCTGTGCAGTTATTCTATTTGTTTTGCGGTTTTCTGTGCAACCATTGGTCTTGTGTTGTTCTGCGATGTTGTGCCTTGGTTTGTGAAGATCGTGAGTAGCTTTTGGTTGCTTCCTGCTCTGTATTGTACTGTTATATACATTGATTTGTCTTGCTTTCCGATCTGTGTTGTTCTTTTTTTGGTACGGTTTTCGTATTTTTTGTTTTCGTATTATGTGCTGTATTCTTTGTTCCTTTGTTTATTCACTTTGTTTACCTTCCGTGGCCCTCTACACCTGTGTCGTTAGTCACCACGATTGGCCGAGTGGTGTGAAAAGTGTTATTCCTTATTCCTAACCCTACTTACTGGCTTCCGCCTGCTGGCTGCTGATTATTTTGCTTTTGCGTTGGGTGCATCTAGTGGTAATGCCTGCGATTACTTGCAAGTGTTGCAACAGTACTGAGGAGCCCCACCGTATGATTAATTGCTCTGTTTGTGAGGTTTGTGTCCTTATCGAATTCTCTGCGTTGATGTTTCCAGTTCTGAGGCCCGTTTGATCAAACAGACGCCTGGTATCTTCTGGTCATGTAAGAGTTGTAGAGGTCTCAGCAACGATTTGAATAGTCTAAAAGCGGTCATCATCTCACTGCAGGGTGAGGTGGCTCAGCTTCGTTCAGTCGTCTCTGCGTCTTCCGAAAAGTATTCAGTTTCTATGCTGGACTCGGAAAAAATTATTCAAGTGGTTCTCGATCGTACTAGGCGCTCTACTAATTTAATTATTTTTGGATGCAAGGAAGATACTTCTGGCTCTAGGAAGCAACAGACCGATTCTGATGTTGCTTTTGTAAGTGACTTGTTGAACGACTTGGGTGTCGATCAGTTGAACGTTGCGCCGGAGCGCCTCGGTCGCTTCGATGCTACAAAATAGGGACTCTGTCGCCCTATGAAGGTAAAGTTGGCGTCGGAGGAGACTGTTCGGTGTTCTCAAGAAGACGCGGCAGCTAAAATCTAATGAGCGATGGCGCGCTATTTCATTATCTCGTGATCGTACCCCGTTCCAGAATAATTATTACAAGTCTGTAAAAAATGACCTGGACAATCGCTTGTCAAAAGGTGAGGTGGGTCTTAAAATTAAGTATGTAGGTGGTATTCCTACAATTATGTCGGAAAACTAAATTTGCCCAACAGAAACTCTCTCGTTTGTAATGTGTTTAATGTTTATTACCAAAATGTTCGTGGATTGTGTTCGAAGACGCACCCGTTTTATGTGAACACTTGTGATCTGTCCTTTGATATTGTCTTCTTAACAGAAACCTGGCTCAATGTTTCAGTCAGAGATTCTGAACTTTTTCATAGTTATTATGGTGTTGTGCGTTCGGATAGAGATTGTTCAGCGGTGGGTCGTACAAGGGGTGGAGGAGTTTTGATGGCGTTTTCGCCTAAGATATCTTACTCTGTTATTGATGTATCTAATCTCTCAGATCTCGTTCCCCTGATAGATATTGCGCTATGTAGGTGCTGTTTCGGCCATACAGTCTTTTATATGGGTGTCATCTATGTGCCACCTGATATTGGTGCCGCTGAGCTTGAGGTGTTCTGTGATGGATTGTCTGCGCACCGCAGACAATCCAGCACCTGGTTGGGAATAAAGTGCTGCTTCTTCGTGATTTTAACGTGGCTGGTTTTGCGATGTTAGATGAGTCCCCTAAGAGCCGGGTTCTTGGAGGTTTTTGTGATTTTCTGGATCTTCATCAGTTGAATGGCATTGTGAATCACACTGGCAGATTATTGGATTTGGCCTTGACTGATGTGGAGGCGTCCTTATCTGTCGCAAGAGATTTGCACCCTCTGACTCCGGAGGATCCGTATCATCCTGCTCTTGCTATGTGCTTCCGGCCTGGAGTGAATAATGCCACTCCTCGTTTTTCCCCTAGCATTGATAATAGCCGATACAATTTTAGACGGGCAGATTTTCATCAGCTATATGCTGACATAGCCAATATTGATTGGACGTTCCTTACGCTGCATACAGATGTCAATGTTGCTGTCGATGCATTCTATCATATGAAGTTATTGACCAATCTGTGCCTCGATCGCGTGCGTCTTCTTCTGATTACCCGTTCTGGTTTGCACCTGGAATAATTGCAAATATAAGAACTAAAAACTATTATCGCAAGAAATACCACGCCACTGGCAGCTTACTTTATCATCGTGAGTTTAAGCGAATGCGTGCACTGGTCAAGGCTCGGTCGGCATCTGCCTATGCTGACTTCCTTCGGGATGTTGAGAGTAGGATCGACTTGGATCCCGGCGATATGTGGAAGTTTGTTAGGCTTAAGAATGGTAATTCTCGTATACCAGGAACTGTTTATGATGGCGATACCTGCTATGACAGTCCTCAGGATATTGTAGAGGCATTTGCTCGCCACTTTTCCGCGGTTTACACTACTCCATCTCGTATGGCTGATGGTGGTGATTCCTGTCGTCCGGGATTTTCTCAGAGTGTGGTAACCGAGTCAGAACTCATTGATTTGATGACGGCGCTGCCCAACAAAAAGACTGCGGGTGATGATCAGATTTCGGCCTTTTTGGTCCGCGATACCAGGCTTGTTCTAGCTGAGCCGCTTGCGATTGTAATAAATCTTGCTATTGGATCCTGTACTTTTCCAGACGTATGGAAAAAAGTCAGAATCATTCCTGTCTTTAAAAAGGGCGAGAGCTCCCAGGTCAAAAATTACCGCCCTATTGCTATCTTGTCAAACTTTGCAAAGATCTTTGAGCGGGTTTTGTGCAACACAGTAAGCTTTAACACGAGAGCATACATCTCCCCTTGCCAGCATGGTTTTGTCTCTGGCAGATCGACGCTCACCAATCTTGCGTCTATATCGCAATATCTTGGCGAGGTTCTGGATGTTGGCGGTAGGGTGGATATTGTGTATACTGATTTTTCTAGTGCGTTTGACGTGATCGACCACGGAATTTTGATTCGGAAGCTCAGCAACTTTGGCTGTAATTTATCTCTCCTCAAGCTACTTCAATCTTATCTGAGCGGTAGAATGAACTATGTATTCTACAACGGTTACTCCTCGCATAAGTTTATTTCTACTTCTGGTGTTCCCCAAGGCTCCAATCTTGGACCGCTAATGTTTGGCCTGTTTCTTAATGATCTGCTAGTGTCGTTGAGCTGCCCCGCACTGGCGTATGCGGACGATCTGAAAGTGTACATGTCTATTAATAACATCCAGGACATTCAACTGCTGCAGGACAACGTTACCATTGTTGGGGACTGGTGTGTGGACAATCGATTGACAATCAATGTGCAGAAGTGTGTCTGCGTTACCTACAGCCGAAGAGTGACGGATTTGTTGCCATCTGGATACCATCTAGCCGGCACGCTTCTTCCGTGCTCGACACAGGTGAGAGACTTGGGAGTGCTTTTTGATGCCCGCCTGACTTTTGTTCAGCACATTGAGGGGATTTGTGCCAGGGCCAGTAGGACGCTGGGCTTCATCCTGAGAGTGACCAAGGAATTCCGTGACGTCGGCCCGCTCAAGACTTTGTACTTTGCTTTTGTTGTCTCGACTTTGGAGTATGCTTCAATCATCTGGTCTCCGCATTATGTATCACATCAGCGAAGGGTGGAACGGGTGCAGCGTCGCTTCCTTAAGTGCCTCTCGTACCGCATTGATGGAGTTTATCCGGAGCGTGGCTGTGACTATGGTGCGCTGTTGGTGCGGCATGACGTGACGTCTCTTGCGGTGCGGCGTGGTGTTCTTGAAGAACTTAATTTTGAACAAGATTGACTGTATGTATCTTCTTTCGCGAGTGGGTTTTTTGGTGCCGCGTGCGCGTTTGCGTTCTAGGGACATGTTTTATTTGCCGCGCATGCGTACTAATATTATGCACTCGGTACCCATAGTAACTATGTGCCGAAACGCCAATAGGGAGCAGTATAGCTTAATGTTCGAATAGTGTTGCTGTGCCTCAACTACGCTTGGAGTGAATATGTTGCACGTATTGATTCTAGTGTTCTGTCTCCCTGATGTTATTTGTTGTTGTATGCTGTGGTTATTATTGTTATTATACCGATCGTTCTCCTTACCGTAAACTATTTCTTGTCTAATTTTTATGTATTGCCTTGTAATTGGATTTTTTCTGTTGGGCAACAAATGATATTGTCACGTTAAATATGACCTGCTAATAATCTTTGGGGCTACTCGCTTGACTAGCTAACTAACCATATTACGGAGGTACCGAAACTTCTAAATATATAATTAACATTAATAAATAATATATTACACTTACCGTTAATCTATTACTCTAACGCCTCACAGCCACTGGAACACAGTCGGGGACAAGTGAAGTAACACCATACAGTTCTTATAATCTACATCTTTATTTGGGACCACCTGTCCCCTTAAGCTGCTACATTGCGATTAAACTATTCTAACTTTAGCACAGCGCTCGCTGGTTTCTCTCATCCGGTCGTTTTGTACTGTATTGCATTTCTTAAAATGCATACATGCAAAACGATATGCGGATTGACCAGCAAACGCTCCATTAAAGCGTAAACAAGAACTTTTCGTGGCATTACCTTCCCTGCTGGAAAATATGCTCCAGCATATTGCTTCAGTTACTACAACTATCAAACAAACAAAAATACCATGAACAATCAAGACCCGCCTATGCCACCAAAGTTCTCGCTTATGTCCTTATTCTACATAATCTTTATTTTAGTACTTCCGGGAACATTACAAACAACAATAAAAGAAAACAAGGCAAACATAATAAAAGAAAGAAAGAAATTACAGTACAATAAATGATGTTGAGATGGTTGTTGGGGGTGTCTTCTCCGGTCTTGAAGATGTGATTGTTCAGCAGTACTTGCAGTTACTAGTTTTGGAGGGTGATATGACAGCTTTACAGCCTTACTCAATTCAAGCTACTATCCAACCTCGAAATAGGACAGCTTTACAGCCCTACTCAATCCAGACTTCTCTCCTATCTCGACTCTCGACTCTCGACTAGTTACGAAACCTACTCAATTCAGACTCTCTGCACACACTTGTTACTTGACTAAAACCTCGACTCGGATAACATCGGGACACCCTGACGCAATTATTGTACATGAAAACAAAGAAAACATTACGGCAGTACACATAAAACAACTTAAACAATAACTATAACTACATGGCATTTTTATGTAGACATTTCATACTAGTAGAAATCCATTTACTTTACATCTAACGTCAGGCAGTACATTCAACGAGATACATATTTCCCTCGCCCTTACTGTACCTGACAACCAATTTGGATCATATATTCCCTTATTTATCCACCTTATCGTGGCCAATACAACAATTTCGAGCACAACCCTTCACACACCGTACAACAATACACTCTTAATAACTAATGCGGTGTGTGGTATGCCCTTATCTTTTAGAGAATATGTTTCTCCAACAGCATCGTCCAACTTTCTAATACCATGAGTTTAGCTTTCTTGTCTTCCAAGAGTATATGGCACTTCGTTCAGTTAACTTTTGGAAGAAATTATAGAGTTGACAGGATTATAAAAAACAATTTTCTGTACCCGGAAGTATATCTTACTGCTAAACAAAAAATAAAAAAGTAAATAACCTCCCTCCCCCTCCAAACATGAGGTACTAGTAACACATAAAATTACATAACATCGAACCTAGGAGTGAGGTAATTTTCTAGACTTCTAGAAAACCACTAATATTATCTTATAATACGTTTTTGTATTATTCAAAAAAGCAAACCATTTTTCATTACACCTTTAATATTATCTTTATCTATTTTTTTAAAAATATTTTCCAAAGAAAGACCTTATACAAACTGCTACAATTTAAAAATAATATAGTAAATGTATCCTAGTAGGCATAATGCAGTAAAGCGATGTCAGCGATTGCAGGCCTTTGCACTTGCCTCATATGATACGGTGCTGACGTAGCACCGTTGGCGTTGGCTTGTGCAAAAACCAGGACACTGGAATATTTATACTTTCCCATTGTTAATTTTACTTTTCAAATTAAAATTTTTATGAAAATATGGATCTATGGAGCCTCCACCAAATGTCACGTTAAATATGATCTGCTAATAATTTGGGGCTACTCACTTGACTAGCTAACTAACCATATTACGGAGGTACCGAAACTTCTAAATATATAATTACCATTAATAAATAATATATTACACTTACCGTTAATCTATTACTCTAACGCCTGACAGCCACTGGAACACAGTCGGGGACAAGTGAAGTAACACCATAAAGTTCTTATAATCTACATCTTTATTTGGGACCACCTGCCCCTTAAGCTGCTACATTGAGATTAAACTAGTCTAATTTTAGCACAGCGCTCGCTGGTTTCTCCCATCCGGTCGTTTTGTCATGTATTGCATTTCTTAAAATGCATACATGCAAAACGATAATCGGATTGACCAGCAAACGCTCCCTTAAAGCGTAAACAAGAACTTTTCGTGGTAATATTATTATTATTATTATATTATTATTCAATGGCTACTATTGTTAACAGCATTCTGCAGCTAGTGTTGTATCTTCAACATTTGTATCTAATGCCATTATATCAGTGTTGTCAGCAAACGTGGCAACGGTAACACGGGCCAAGTACACTACTTGGTACTCCAGCTTTAATGCTGTTGAGAGTTGAGTACTCATTATCTTAATAATGAATTACTCCATCGTGAGTACTCATTATCTTAATAATGAATTACTCCATCTTACATCAGTTGCAATGTATTAGGATTATGTCTATTCACGGCGCACCAAATAAAATTGTTTTCCTGGTTGTTATTTTAGTTCTTTCTTCAAAGCTACAACTATTGTCGTTAACGTCTTTTTAACTTGTATCGAGTCAGCTTATACACTAGTCCCTCGTACCAAACTTTATCGAAAGCTTTTGAAACATCCAGACATATAGAGATTAGAGAAGCATACTTTTTCTTTCTTTCCTTCAATTGTCGTTGCTTTTCTGTAAATCTAATCCATTATCGTATTGTTCTTGAATCCAAACTGATGAACTGTTTTACCTAGGGTAGTGAATTAAAAAATCGTTATAAAGTGGTGACGCACAACAATTTAAATCTGTGGAAATCCAGTAAACCGTCATAGTGACATACAATCATCCCTATATGCAATAAGTTGTTTCTAAAATTTTATTGCTTGGTCGTAGAAAAAGTACAGTTTTCCATTTGCGAGTAATTGCTGTTACTAGCTCCAAAGATGCTTTATTCGTATGAGTAATTGCTTGCATTACTTGGTAATATAATAATATACTATTTTTTGTATCCTAATTTTAAAAAGTACTAAATTAATGAACTAATATTTGAGAGCTACTGCTAAGTTAAACTGTTCAATAAAAAATTAATATGCGATTGTTCTTTTCTTGAATAGTAAGTTTTACCGAATTTCTACCGCGTAGCTGCCACGGTATGTTTTTATATACAGTGTGTCTCAGGAGACGTTGGATTGTTACTTTTGTTATTATTAGAGATATAAAGTCGGTTAAATGTACAAAGTAGTGCATATTTATGTGCTCTTTTATAATCTGTTCAGAAAACAGTTGAATTCCATATGGCTCCCAAGCTACTTTGAAGAAACAAAAAAAAATCATTTTTTAATTATGATCATAACTTCTTTATTTGTATCTGTTCTTTATTTGTGATCCCATCAAAAAAGCGTTTTGACATTATAAAGGCACTTTTTTCCCAACAATTTGATTATGTCAGTTTAAAATTTTCTTCGCCAATGGATTCGCCAGAAACAATCGAAAATTCTGTTCTTCGTATGGGCGCCATATTGGTTTTATACATGCTTGGATTAATCATTTTTTTCTGAGTAATTCGGTATGCCACATGCTATGTTTTGATTACAATAAGGTAATAGAATTGACTGAAAGTAGTACAATTCGAGAATTGCTGAAAATCGCATGGTGCCATGGAAAACGTTTTGTGAAACAATGTTATATCTACCCTTCTGTACCCTTCTGTTGAAAGAAACTGGTGAAAACTCAGAATTTATACAAAAAATACTATGGTTCGATGAAACATACTGCGGTATTTTTAACTGAAAGAAGACGCACTACTGGGCACCTTTTTGTACCGCACCATAATCAAGTGCGTTTTGGTTTTAATGTATGGTGCGGTATAGAGGCCAACCGATTAACAGGACCAAGTTTTTATAACAAAAATTTAAGTTCGGAGATGTATCGGCAATATTGCTCTCTGAGGACGTGGAAGAAAGAATGGATATACCGTTGGCGTAACGATAAGGTATGTGGGTCCAACAAGACGAAGCACACATAATGCCCGAATCTTGACGAACTATAGATATAAGACATAAACGGAGAGTAATTGCTTCCTATTCATAAGTATCATGGCCACCAAGATTGCCGGATCTTACCGCTTGTGATTTTTATCTATGGAGTGACTTAAAAAATAAATAAGGTGTATGGTGTTTATAATTTTGGAAACGTTGGAGAGTTACGTGACACCGTCATCGCCGCTTTCAATTCGATTGACAGAAGAACCTTCGGTAAGGTCACCATATTACGGAATGCTGTGAAAAATGCCTCCATGAAAGCGGCGAGATTTTTGAAAACGTTATATAGTTTGTTAAAATGTTGTTACTTTTTTATGTTGTGTAGTAAGTACAAATAAATACATTCCAAAAGTCTACTCTAACTTGACTATGGGCACATAAATACTGTATCACTCAAATGTGTTTTTCATGGCACCATGTGATCATTTCAGACATTAAATAAAAACTCCAATTTTGTCGGTTTGTTGAGTTCAAAATGCAAGTGGCATACCAAATTACTCTGAAAAATATTCTGAATCCGTACATGTATAAAACCAATATGGCGTCCATAAGAAAAACATTACGTTCGTTAGTTTCTTACGAATTCGTTGGCAAAAAAATTTTAAACTGACATAATCAAATTGTAGACAAAAACGTGCCTTTATAATGTCCAAACTCTTTTTTTTTGTAGAGATCATAAATAAAGAAGTTATGACATAATTAAAAAATTACATTTTTTGTTTTTTTAAATATAGCTTGGAGTCTTGGAAACCATTTGGAATTCAACTGTTTTCTGGACAGATTATGAAAGAGCACATAAATATGCTCTACTTTGCCCATTTAACCGACTTTTTATCTCTATTCATAACAAGTCGCAATCCAGCAAAAGTCGTACAATCCAACGTCCCGTGAGACGCACTGTATATAAGATTGCTCAATTTATTGACAGTAACATTGCTAAAAGTGAGCTGATCCAGATTATTTTTCCTGTGCATTGGGGTATTTACGTCAATATTTGTTTGTTTCCTTTTTGTGGGTTAAATGGTGAGAAGAGGCAAAACGTATGTATTGAAATATATAAGAAGCGATAGATTTCAAGATTTAACTCGATCAACTCGAAAATCTTGTTAAAATATATATGACAAAATATCAAGCATGCATAGGTTAGTTTTCAATCCAGTTCAATGTATATATTCAATATTTCTAATTGAAGTAAATACGCACATTTTGCCACCTCTTTTATTTGGATCCGCCAATTCAGGATTTTCGCGCTTTAATTAGAGGAACAAAATCTTGAGAAACTTTTGGACTGAAATGACATTGTCCAACCGCAGTAAAATTAATCGTTGCTTAATACCGGTGTTTTGAGTCAATAATTTTAATTTTATTTTTTCACTCCATAGTTCTGGTGTGCTCAATATCAGCTTATATCTGCAATTTATTTATGACGTTCAATGAGTTTGCATCTAAATTGACTAGACCAATGCCATTCACGGTGTTGTTGAATACGGAATGTTGCCTACCATCAACATTACAGCTGAGGATCAGTAATGACATGCCTTAACAAATTGTAAAAGGATTAGTACGCATATATCTCAAGTGCCAAATGAAATCCTACGGCTCCCGCGTGCATTACAAATCATAATCCACAATATGTCGGCATTATAACTGAATTTAATGGCGCACTTTAATGATTTTGATGGCGCGTACAAGCCTGTTTATTGGGGCTTGTTGGCGATTTGTATTATTAATGCAAACAGTCGCATACATCATACACAAAATTAATATATTTTCATTCTGCGCGACTGCCGGCGCCAATTTGGCGAATGGTTATGGAATTTAATACGGAATTAATTAACCGCCTATTCGGAAACTGATTATGAAATTCAATACTAAATTAATTGATCGCAGCGCTCATACAATCAGCTTCTCGTATTCATTTTTGCTGCCAGTCAACGTTTTTCTTCGAATTCCTGCCGCAGTTTGAATTTTATGATTATATTTATGTCATCTGTTTGCGAATCGTTATGGAGGGTTTTGGAGTTCTTATCGTGCTTTTCAGTAAATAAGAAGTGTTCTTTGAGCGCAAAGTTGGCCCTAACTTAAATTTTTATTATTTATTTTTGTAGATACTCGAGCAATGTTGGTATCCGCCTTGTTTCTAATGAATGAATTCTCTACAAATCGTTACAATATCTTAAGAGAGGATAAAGTCTACTTTTGATGTAATAAAGTCCATAGTTTGATCGCAATTTAATATAAAATAGTACATATGTTCATAACCTCACTTATTAGATCGTTGTCATAAAGATTCGCTAACGAAAAATTGTACGTTTCCGTTTCTAACTATTAATGTGAAGTCCGCTTCTTTTTTGTTTTTATGTAAGCTATTTAAATTTTAATACTATCGAATGCAGATTAAACTAGTAAGAAAATTACTGAAGTTAAAATACCTCACCGTTAAATATTAAAAACAAGTGAACCGGCCATTCACGAACTTGACCTTACTTTTTAAGAGATAAGCTTGTATACCAAATTTTAGATCAATAACTTCAAACGGCAGTTATCATATACACAGTTAACGTATTATCGACAAATCGGTAGAACTTTTCTAGATGGTTAAATTATAACATCAAAGTTGAATTCGAGAAAAGTACTAAAAGTCGATTTCTTGAAATGGCAACCCTAACATATGAATACATTTCTCAATTCTCTGGAAAATTTTAGATCAACTTTGTGTACAATGTCGTATACCTAAACTATACTTGTACCTACTGAAATCGACTTTTAAACATCACAGTAGAAATCGCACACATTGCCAAATCTAGATTTCTTTTGAAAACAACTGAACAATTTGGAATAAACAGAACTTTATTAAACAAGTTTTTTTAGGTAATTTTTTACTATAATTAATTTTGTTTTTATAAAATTATAAGCCTACAATAAAACACAATATTAAAATAAAACAAAATCGTAAAGTAAATTTTAAAAAATTTCTTAATTCAATTTCAGCAACTGTTCAAAAACGTTGCCGTTTTCCGCTAAACATGGCTCAATTCTTTTTACACATTACTGTTGGTGGCTACATGATCATCACTCTTATGAAACAGTCCAGGAATCCAGTTACCGCCGATAAATTAAAAATTAAGGTTATTGTACATTTATAATATACAGTGTGTTTCAGATATAACGGCTAATCTTGAAGGAGCATATTCACCAAGGACAGAGAAGCAATTTTGGTCAAACAACCTATAGTTTATTTCAAAGTTTTAGGCACTAACAAAATTGTATTGAAGAATTCGTCTAAGGCCGGCCCTGGTAAATAGCCAAACGCGCATGAGGCGACTACGGTTGCAAGCGTCCGTACAAACATTTACTAATTGAAGATTACAGAGATTAGTACGTACCTAATCCAGAAATGGTGATGCGGATTTACAGTACTTGTGATTACTTAGCGATATCCGTCGAATAACCTAAACCGACTCAACACTGCTGTGTTGAGCACAGCTACGCGTCGCGGCCGATCAAAGTTATGGCGCATTCTAACCATAGAATTGCAATTCATCCGTCTCTAGTTCTACACAAATAACTACACAAATACACCCACAATAAGATTCCACAATCCAATTTATTTTTATTGTTGATAAACTAACAAACAGCTGACCGTGACCACGCTTATGGACGTTCATATCGACCTGGTGGATGTAGGTAATTGTCACGCTCAGCGTGAAAGGCCGGAGTGGGGGAGACCCACATGTCCGCGGCGGCGTTGATTTGTCACCAGTTGGAACACAACTGTGGACTGTTGTCGATTTTCTTCCTCTGGTCAGGGACGGACTCCGTCTTTCTTTATTAATTTTCTCAACAATGCGTTAAGTCAGACCATACGCTATTTGACAAAATATGCTTATTACGGCCTTGGGCATATGATCATCCAAGGTTAGCCGTTATTTCTGAAACATCCTGTATATTAAACTGTTTAATCCAGAATTAAACAATTTTAATATTAAAAATCTGATGTGGCCAGGCACATGACTTTATCATACAAAATATAGAATTAATAGTATAGCTGCATGATATTTGATTGAGATAAATCGAGTCTGCATTAAAGTTAAACTAGTTAGCCAGGATTTGACAGAAATTTTGATAGTCAATAGTATCAATAGTAGGTATTGTCAAAGCATCAGCATTTGACACTACCTACTGTTATCAGAATAATGGTTATTTATCTCACAAGTGCCGAAAGTACGGAATAGCGCGACAAGCGGTGATGCGGCGCGTCAACACTTCTACGAAACATCAAGTTTAAAAAGCTAATTCAAATTCTGACAGATTTATATTCATTCATGACACTGTAGATGTCATATCCGTACCAACATACTAAAATGTAACTACATATAACTACACTCATCGCTATACTTTATTTACAATTTTCTCAATTTAATGTTTTTGCATTAGATATAACAACGAGTTGATATTTCTTATCAACAAACAATCAAATTGGTGATCTTATTTTATCTGAATTTTGTATTTTGTACTTTGCGGCACTAGAGCGGCAACGTTCCATAGCGGTTCTCCAACCTCTGATGAAATCAGCTGTTTTTGAGTGTGACAGCCATAGACATTTCTGTGGTGACAGCACAAAAAATATTTGTCAAATCCACGCTACTATGTAGTTTCATATCAATGCAGATGCGACCGATCTCGATCAAATAGAATTTGCTCTTGAAGCTAAACTATTCATTTTACCAAAAAAAAATCATAGGCATGAATTATTCAAAATTTCCTCTACTTTAATTTATTATTTAACTATTTTGACGACATTACAGAAATGGCAGCTCATTTGCAAAATCCTTGAAAATGCTTAGAGGAAACAGCCAGTTCCTTTGGACCCTTTTGAACCAAAAGCTTTTCAGCTCTAAGTTTGGTCATAAAACTTCTAAATACGCATTTTCGTCCCGACACCTTTAGTAGTTTCTCCGGAATCGTCGTCCCAAAATCGGGTACACACATACATACACACACACATACACACACACACACAGAATTTTTTTTGTACCTTGGTCAAAAATGTTCAGGGGACCCATAAAGACCTATTTCCGCTAAAATCTCAAATTTTTTTTCGGCACGATTACAATACCTACTTCATCATACTGCGTATGATAAAGTAAGAAGGAAAACGATGTTGGTTTTGTTCAAAATTGTTCTTTATGTGTCTGATATTAGACGACCGGTTTCGTCCTTCCGGACATTTTCAAAACAAAAGAAGCACTATAAAAAACCAGGAAAAAAGATGGTACACGTACTTACAGTCAAGAGTATCTTAAATTAACATATAACGAGTACGTAGGTGTAAAAGTTTTAATCAAAAACCACTTCCAGCCTAAAAATACAAACAAATATATAAGAAATACAAAATAAGAAAGCAACAAAATATGTATGAAAATGCCTTAGAAATAATGTTCACCTGATATCACGAAGATACCCACATAACAATTCCCCGCACACACGTTAGCCGCAAGGCATGGATCCACGATGTGCCAACAAAGGTCTAGCAAAGCACGTGCGCGAGCCGTGAGGGCAAGAGCTTGTTGGCCTGTTGTTTGAAATCGCGGTGGGCTTGCTAATGGCGCAACACCGGCGCGCCTCCAAGGTGTCGGGTACATAGTGCCAACAACTTCATAAAGCTACTGTGCACTTCGGTAAAATAAAAGGTACATATATGACATTGGAAATCAGGTTGGACTTTTGGTAAACTAATATTAAAATGCTTCGTTTTGCTGTTAAAATTATATTATTGATATAAAACAGCGAGGAAGTTTAAATCGAGACATTTTTCGTCGAGCATGTGCTATATGCGTTCGAATGGTAGTTTTGAAATTTGCGCGTTAATTTTCTTTTTCCTTCGTTTAAGGCTCCCCCAGACTGAAGCGAACTGTATTCTTTTTGTGGTATCGTCGTCACCCATTTGAAATACATGGTAAAATTATGGCGTGCTTTCGCGGCGGCTAAAGTCGCCTCGGTCCGGGCACGCTTTGCACAAAGGGATATGATTCATATGATCACGTGAATGAAATTTCGACATGTCTTCTCATTTTGTTACGCGAAGCAAGTTGTTTTGAGGTTTAGAACTGCGTGTTACAAGTGTTTTTATTAGTTATTCCATATAATTTATTTCCTCGTATAGTGTGGTGAGTTTATATACGTACTTACGTACCTATTATGTACTTATTTATATTTAAATTTTTTACTTTTGTTGGTTATGTAGTTATGTTGGATATATTATTTTTTTATAGAACCTGCCATGCTCACTCAGACAAGAAGCATTTCTCAACTAAATATTGAAATGGAAATTGTTATTAGGAAAGTAGTTCATTTTTTTTTTCAGTTCCTTTGAACATTGTAGATGATGCCCCCTTGGAAGACAGATTCATGACGTTGGACAAAAAACCCTGAAGTACGCGATTATGGCCACAGTTTCGATGAAGATCTTGAAGATGGTGAAACAGAACGCTATTAATAAAATAGTATTCTTCACCGTCTACAGTAAGTTAAGCTACCAGAATTATGTTTAATTTTTAATTGACTGAGTTATATTTACCCTCAGAAGCATAGAAAACAATATGGATAAATTCACCTTAGATTTATATCGCTACGAGAACAATGAGATAATGGGAATAACATTGGTTGAACCATCCCCGGCTGAAAACCATCGAAGAATTGGAAACATTTAAAACTGGAAACTGCAAAGGTCAGCAGACCGTTACTGTAGTCCGAGAGGATTGCAAGATTTCCACCCCATGAAAATGTGTTTAAAATGTTAGTGCAAACGAATACAAACAAGATGCGGTTTGTGCCTGAGCACGACCTATTGTTTTCTAGAGAATTAGGGAAGTTTTTATTCGTGGACACCGAAGCCTATGTAGGAACAAGCTATTTGCTGTCCAACTGTGTTAATTTAAAAATATATTTACTATTTTTAATTTATATCTCTATTTCTTTATAACTTAGTATATATAATAGAAAAATTAATAGGAGTTTTCAATATATATAAATGTAAGTATATCTGACCTGGAGTATGGAAACGGGGACAATTTTGTATTCTTCCACAAAACTTAACGTGTATATAGCTCAGACGCAAAGATAGCTATCAATACAGGTTTACGTTCATTGGAAAGTGTGTAGTTTTCTCCATTAGGCCCCCTTTCCATTGTCCAGATCACATATATATTTTAGCGTTTAAGAAATAAAACTGCCAAAATGTTGGACACTTGTAAACACACACAGGTTAGCAGTGGCCAGCACCACTGATCTCTCAGGAAATAAAAATGACGGATAACAAATTTTGTAATCTAGACTTAGGATGAAAATATGTCAAGGCCATATCATACGGAATGTTTTTACAAAAATTGATTTAGCTTCAACATTTTGAAAAATATGCGATCTAATTTTTTCATATTATACTTTCAAAAGTTTAGTTTCCTATTAAAAGAATAAATTGTCGGCTTAATGTAAACTAAAAAGATCTATGATATATAGTATTTTTGGTTTGTATTCTAGTCCGTGATTTTAGAAGTTCGGAACTCTTCATTTTTTATTCTTCAGATTTGTTTGCTACCTCATCATGTATAATAAAAAAATATGTTTATAATATTCTGTCCCTGGCCATATTATTTGACGCACTGTAAACACTAGAATACAACTGAAGTATGTCTAATATTATGGCCAGGGAGTATATATCTGAAAACCTTTATGAACCTTATAAAAAAGTAATATATTTTGTATATTGTAATCTGTTATTAATATTATTGTTCGTTGTTGATTACAATATAATAATGAATACCTAGAAAATTGCCATTTGTTTCAATATTTCACCCACCACTCCTTTAAAAATATATGACATTAAAATATATATGAAATCAGACCATTAACACGCGCGCGCCGCCGTGTTGCCGCACGAGTGGACCGGGCTTGAGCGCAAATGCGGTTACATACCGCAAAGTTCTTGCCCGAACGCGTGTCGGTATTCTGAACGACCGCGCTACCGCCTTGCTAACAACATGCGGCCAAATTGTTATGTGGGTAAAGATAGGACAATCGAAATCATAAAAAATATAAATCTAAAGGCTAGAAGTCATCAAACAAACTATTTTATTCTTCAATTTTACACCAAAAAACTAAATAAAACGGAAAAACGAAAAATCAGTAAAAGGCAAAGAAAAAAGTTAAGTTAACTGCAAGCTTTAAATAATGGCTCATTACCCAAATCAACCTGTTCATTTAGGAGGAATATGTTTCTTCTTCTCTGCCATATTTCATAGGCTTCTAAAAGGGTCAACCGGAGTCCCTTCTGTTGTGAGTGAAGGATCACAATGTTGTCATCATTGGTACTGTGGTGTCCAGCCTCGAGCAAGTGTCTGCCAAATGCCGAGCGATGCTTGCAAGTTCTATGTTCCCTTATTCTGGTTTTTAATATTAGATCTATAAGGATTCTTATCAGACATTACATGTTCAATTTCGTTCAAGAAAGTGTTGGCTAGGGCACAGGATATAGGTGAACCCATCGGTTAGCCTCCTTCAATTTTGTAAATTTTATCACCAAAGATACAGGAATTGTTGTCAAAAATGTGTTTAATAATGTCTAAGGTATCCATTTTTTAATTATTTTTTTAGATACATATTTCGCAAAAAGCAACACAGAAAACGTTGATGTCACTCCTGCCGAAAACTAGATAGCTCGACTCGCTCTCATGCGACGGCGACGCTGCGCCTTCGGTGACGCGCCGCATTACCGTTCGTCGCGCTATTCCGTACTTTCAGCACTTGTGACATAAATAACTATTATTCTAATGCCGTAGTAGGGTAGTGTCAAATGCTAATGCTTTGACAATACCTACGATTTATCTCAATAAAATAGATTATCATGCAGCTAAACTATTAATTTTATATGTTGTATGATAAAGTCATGTGCCTGGCCACATCAGATTTTTTTATAATTTAATCAGTTGCTTTACTACTCTGTTGCGGTGTAGTGACCAATACTTATTTCCATATATATTTTTTGCTTTTAACAATTTAGTTGAAAACAGAACATATGTCGGAGATTTTTGATGGTATTTCTTCGTATAACATAGATCAATTTTGATGTTACTATAGGGAAATTAGAAAAAGGGAACTATGAGAGATAGAAAAATTGTTAAGTTGCCTTTTACCGAGAGGAATTGAATGCTGGATCAAACTTGGTTATGGCCTCGTGTTTTCTAGTTATAAACAAAGTCTTTGTAATATTTTGATACTTACTTTATCTTAGTGGTTTGTTAGACTAGTGAAAGTTTATTGACACATTGTTCAATAATGTCGAAGCTATAACATAAAGTTGTGTATTTTAATGTTTTAACTGCTAATCCCAGTTAGCCGTAAGCGATCTAACCGAAATGACACTATGCACGTGGCACTCCACTTGAGATGGCGATGGTAAGTACTCCAAAAGTAGCAATACTACAAGAAAATGCAGGACCATATTTTTGACAGAGTAATGTTTCTGATTTGAATATTCAGATTGTTAGTAAGTACAGCTGTCGACTATTCAGTTGTCGGGTGTGTGAAATAAAACACAGTTTGCGATAATTAGTCTAATGCGTTTATTCTCAACCTACTTCTGTAGCATTGCCAACGTTTCGCCTAAGATCTTAGGCATCTTCAGGGCCTATATAATTAAAATGATGATTAGTTACAATGAAACAGATAATTAATGATGTAGTACTCACTCGCAACGTCAGGTGAGAGCGTCAAATATATAAAATTGTTAAACATTGAATGAAGGGTATAAAAACTTCACTGGACTGAGGTTCACGACACGACAAGTTCTTAATTATTATTTGGACAATTGCAATACTAAATTCGCCGGTTGTAACAATCAAATTATCACAAGGTAAAATGGCGGACGCAAAATGTAGAACACCACTGGTTGTGAACAAAGATTAAGTTGGTAATAAAATTATCACGTCGCCCAACGCCGTCTATTGGCGACGCCGTGTGTGACATGGCGTAACCTAACATATTTCGCAAACGTAAACAAACAAGCATACGTCAACAATAACAACAGCACACACAAATTAACCGCTGTTATCTATCTGCGTGATGAGATGAGCGTATACCGTGGATACAACGTGGTCTGCAACGTCCGATTTTAAGTTTAGGGTACGCTCAGTCAGGTAAATGTGTGTCGCTTCTTTAAATAGACGTTTGTGGTAATTCCTTTCTCTATCAATGATTTTACAGGAATCGAAGATCATATGGTGGTCCGGGTTATTGGCAATATGTTGGGTGATTCCAGTGTGTTGACCTTCTGTGAGTGAGCCCGCAGCTAACCTTCTTAGTGACGCTCCGTGCTGTTGTAATCGATTCTTTAAATACTGTCTGGTCTCACCCACGTATTGGTGTCCACAGTCAGATTGTTGTCTGTCGCAATCTGCTGGCGCTGCAGTGGCGACCTGGTCCTGATACGGTGACATTTCTACTGCTTTTGTAAAATCTTATAAAAATTTTCTACGGTTCTGTTAATATACCTACTATAAAAAGAAAAACGATGATATACCGTGCTCGCTTACAAAGATGTGCCATTTATTTTTACTAAGCTCATCTGGGGTTTCCAGATTTCTTATTTTCTTGACGACCCAAACACGTAGCACTGCAAACTACCTGTACATTACAAAATGTGTCACAACTGGTGTGCTTACTGATTTATACGGACACACGTTGACAACAATACATTTCGTCGACGAGTTACTCGTGCCCAGATAAGATTGTGCTTGTTTGCATTGTTTGGAAGCTCCCTCTACAGCGATAGTGTCTTCGTTTGTATGCCGACAGTTCCCTCATTTAAATGGAAAATGTCGGCGTCATTTACTTTGTCCTCCGTAGGAATAAATATGTACGGGGTATGTCACCGTCGCGATACATTATAAAATATAGGTATGCGTGGCGTGGGAGTAATCATTCTTGTCAGTGTGCTTTATGCTCTCGGTGTAGAATGGGGGAAAATGTTTTATTGGCAGTTATCATGATAAATAATTTATTGTAAGGGCAATTCTATTTACATAATGTGCATTGTGCATATAGGGTTAAAGGTAAAAGTCATCTTACCACTATTTAGAAAATAATGTTTTCTAAAGAAATTGTTAACGTTTTACGAAAATATTACACGAAATGGAAGCTTTGCCTGAATGGCGCTATGCCGGAGCTCATCATTTTTACAAAATTATGCCACCCAATACGCATTCCCTACCGTGTCAAAATTGATAACGTTCCGGTTCCATTCAAACAGTGCGTTAAGTACTTGGGC
The DNA here is from genome assembly GCA_964023965.1 of Melinopterus prodromus. Classification (NCBI taxonomy): domain Eukaryota; kingdom Metazoa; phylum Arthropoda; class Insecta; order Coleoptera; family Scarabaeidae; genus Melinopterus; species Melinopterus prodromus. The sequence continues at coordinate 39,010,156 of OZ030394.1, forward strand.
GTATACCTTGATCAAAGGCTCACCCAGGGCCGTTATAAGGGGGGGGGCGAAGGGGGCGTCCGCCCCGGGCGCCAAGTTTCAGGTGCGCCAAAATCCTAAAATCCTACCCAGAAGGGAAGGAGCATATTTATAAAAAGTGTTTTTACAAATACATAATGAAGGAATTATTAAAACGAATTTATAAATGAAAAATAAAATATAGTATAAGTAGCTATTTTTATATGTTGCACATATGTGGAATTAGTTATTACTGAACCTACAAAAATAGTACTAAACATGGGTACAGTATTAAAGTAAAGATACCGATTTAAACGAATCAGAAAAATTTCGTTTAATATATATATATATATATATATATATATACTATATAGAGAATATGACGTAAATAGAATCCAAGTGAGAAGTAATCTTTAAAATTAATTAAAAGGATACGGTCTCAGCCCGGATTCGAACCGGGGCCTTCTTCCTTGCCGGGGAATTGCTCTACCGCTGAACTACTGAGCCCTGTACAGGATATAGATTTAATTCGTCATTTCAAACGATAGTAACAGTACGGGTTGCTGTCTAACTACTATTATCATGACATCTATTGGACACTGGTGGAAATTGGTTCATGGTATGTCAAGGTTTATCGCAAATCTTGCTAGTGGAAAGTAGGAAACTGGTTTAATCGGTTTAAATATACTATATAGGGAATATGACGTAAATAGAATCCAAGTGAGAAGTAATCTTTAAAATTAATTAAAAGGATACGGTCTCAGCCCGGATTCGAACCGGGGCCTTCTTCCTTCGAATCCGGGCTGAGACCGTATCCTTTTAATTAATTTTAAAGATTACTTCTCACTTGGATTCTATTTACGTCATATTCCCTATATAGTATATTTAAACCGATTAAACCAGTTTCCTATATATATATATATATATATAAACTGATGTAGGAATTCTTCGGGTATCGATAAAAAAATTTTAAAAACTCGCTTTTGTGGAAATTGCTATATTTCGGACAATATGTGTCCTTCTTCAGGCAGTTACACTCTACAAAAATGCACAAATAAAACAAATGAACAATCACATCAATAGCGAACTTACTCGGAGTTCATATAGTCGGCAAGTGTTTTTTATTTCGACAGACATTTAATTAGACGATGGACATTTTTCACAGTTTACATGAGGCACAAGACGTGTGCACACATTTACGGACGAGATACATTCGACTAGCCGACACGCTGTCTAGAGCGGTTGTGTGACAAGAAAAAGCAACCCCTCTCGGACAAGTTTTCCCCAAACACTGGTGTAGATAACAGCTGTCAGAAAGCGAAAGTGGAATTCTCAATTGTATTATTATTACTGCGTTTATTCTTATCAAACTGGATAATGTTGGAATAAATGATGCTGAGACAATCCACATCCTGTTTGAAATTAACAGTGTCATCATTAAAATTTATGTTGTACATTTCCAAAAACATGCGGCTGTGATAATTACTTTCCACATCAAGTATTTTTACACTATCAAAATCAAACGTATGGTCGTTCTCAATGGCATGACAAGCCAAAGCACATCTCTTCTTCATAGTTCTGCAGTCACTCTTGTGCAGACCGATACGGCTCCGTAGCCATTGCGTGGTAACACCAATGTAGTTGCTCTGGCATCCAGTACAAGATATGGAATAAATAAGGTTCGTCTTATAAAGCAGAGGGGTTACATCTTTTATTTTACTAAAAGCTTGTGCTAACTTCAATGGGTAATGATTGACTATTTTTTTTTTACCTTCAGTGGAAAACCATTGTTTATAAATACTTCAATAGCATGTTTTTGGAAATGTACGACATAAATTTTAATGATGACACTGTTAATTTCAAACAGGATGTGGATTGTCTCAGCATCATTTATTCCAGCATTATCCAGTTTGATAAGAATAAACGCAGTAATAATGATACAATTGAGAATTCCACTTTCGCTTTCTGACAGCAGTTATCTACACCAGTGTTTGGGGAAAACTTGTCCGAGAGGGGTTGCTTTTTCTTGTCACACAACCGCTCTAGACAGCGTGTCGGCTAGTCGAATGTATCTCGTCCGTAAATGTGTGCACACGTCTTGTGCCTCATGTAAACTGTGAAAAATGTCCATCGTCTAATTAAATGTCTGTCGAAATAAAAAACACTTGCCGCCTATATGAACTCCGAGTAAGTTCGCTATTGATGTGATTGTTCATTTGTTTTATTTGTGCATTTTTGTAGACTGTAACTGCCTGAAGAAGGACACATATTGTCCGAAATATAGCAATTTCCACAAAAGCGAGTTTTTAAAATTTTTTGATCGATACCCGAAGAATTCCTACATCAGTTTATAGTATCACGATCGAATATTTCCTACATCAGTGAAGATTTATATATATATATATATATATATATATATATATAACCACTAAGGAAAGCAAAATCTTGTGAAATCTGACAAAGTTTTTCAAATCTCCATGTAAGTTGCTCCATTATTGTGTCAATAGGCTCGATATATATATATATATATATATATATATATATAAGGAAAAAGGTTATTTATCGGGCAATTCCGTCATTCGAAGACGGAATTGCCCGACAAACTTCCTTTCTCCTTGAATATCTTACCGTCGATTAACCTGTTTTCCATCTATACCTCCATGGGCTATGGTGGGCCTGGGGTGTCCGTCACCTCCGGCGCGACGTCACATCTAGTCTTCGAATCCTGAAGATGTTGTGACTGAAGCACCAATTGGCGACATTGGGCACCCCCCTTATGGTCTCCATTTGAGTGTTTTTTCCGTTGCGTGTCCATCTTACTCCTTGGCTATACCGTACTGATGAGGACTAATAGTCCGAAACACGTGTCTACGGTTGCTTCTTCGTATGACGGAATTGCCCGACAAACTTCCTTTCTCCTTATATATATATATATAGAAGATTGTTTTAATAGGGTGAAAGTCGTGTTGCAAATAAAGGAGCTGTTATTTAGTAAGCCTTTATTTTGCAATTATTTTGTTGTGGCCGTGTCTAATACCATCACGGTTGGTAATTTATTTACAAATCTGAAAGATAAGACACCTGTCTTACAAAAGAGTGGTGTCATTTACGAAGTTCCCTGTATGAAATGCCCGTTGACTTACAGAGGCCAAACAAGCCAAAGATTGGGTCAGCGGGTAACTCAACATAAGAGTGATGTGAAGAGAAAACCTCGGGCTTGTGGTTTGTCGATTCATGTCAACGAATCTAGACATGAGGCAGGCTACGATGGTGTCAGGGTACTCAGAACGGAACGCAACGACCAAAAACGTCTTTTCATGGAAATGTGCCTAATTAATGATATAGAGGGTAGTTGCATGAATAGTAAAAAGATATAGAGAATTTGAACAACACTTACACTTACCTTCTGAAATATGGTCCAGAGAAATTAATACACAGTAACTAGAATACCTGATTAGCATTTGTAACTGCCCCATAGTTTAATTAACCCTAACCCACCATTTTCCAAATTAAATTTCAAATAACTTCATAATAAATTGGTCCCGCTTGCCGTTTGAATTTTTCCCTAGTGCCCCATAGTGTTAAAGAATCACACATGTTGGTACCTATCCATTCCCGTTGAACTGACCACCAGTCAAAAAAAGTGTATACATTTCAGTTTGGTTAAAAATAGCCCAGTGAAGCATGGTGCAAGACATTTTCGTTTTTCGCTTAACCAAATGTTACGTAAATAATAATACCTCATGTCGAGTACTGCCTTAATTACATCTATAAACAACAGCCACATTTTGTAAGTAAATTTAACACCTTTAGAATAAGTTCTGACTAACTGTTGTTTATAATCGTTTTAGTTCTCATGAAGATGCTAAAAATTGTTAGCGAAATATCAGAATTAAAATAAAGGCTTACTAAATAACAGCTCCTTTATTTGTAACACGACTTTCACCCTATTAAAACAATCTTCTAGTTAACGAAGTCGAATATTTTCAAACCAACTATATATATATATATATATATATATATATATATATATATATCGAGCCTATTGACACAATAATGGAGCAACTTACATGGAGATTTGAAAAACTTCGTCAGATTTCACAAGATTTTGCTTTCCTTAGTGGTTCGAACATTATTTCACATCATGAAGAAACTATTAAAAAACATACTCTGAACCTTACAAGGAAATATGGAAGTGATTCAAACGGGCAACATTTTCTGTGTGAAATTTTAAGTGCAAAAAAATTATTTCGGTGTTTAAATATAACAAAGTTTGTCGAAGGTGCACGCGAGAAATTGTGTCTGCATTAACCCCGTGCGAACCCGGCTTAATCTAACAAAAAATCAGCAAGTTTAGTACCATTGTATAGAGCAAAATTTAATCTACACGCCCATAATTAAACTAACGTGGAAAGAGATTCCAGAGCTACACAAAACAAGTAAGTAAACAAACTTTTACCGAACTCAGACTGCCTGGCGACGTTTTTTTTCACCTACAAGCAGAAAGGCCAGACCGGCTGGCGAAACAAGTTTCCTTGTTGGCGGGAATTTCCCGGCAGATATCAATACATTCATATCCTGCACTATATCCCCACTATACCTCACTGTATCCTCCGTGGCCCTCTAGTACTGTAATTAAATTAGTCACCTAGAACGGCCTCTAGTGTGTGAAGAAGTGTGATCCCGTTGTTTTTTCTTGTACCTACACCTCTCTCTAAACTACAACCTACACCTTTGTAAAAAAGAATAATTATATTTAAAATAATAAATAAACAAAAAAATAAATAAATAAATAAACAAAAAATAAAAAAAATATATAACTAAAAAAATAACATTAAAAAAATGCCTAAACTACGAGGAACCAAAAACAACACCCAAGCAAGCGAAGACGAAGAAGATGAGATTGGAGATTTGAACGAAATCAAGAAGATGCTCAAAGATCTCCAAAAGTCTGTAACGGAAAAGTTTGAGGAAATACAAAAGGACCAACTAGAGATAAAGAGAATTCTGAAACAAGACAAGATGGAAAGGAGCAAATGAAGGAACGCATCACGGTTCTGGAAAACATTGTGGAAGCAAACGAAAGAGAGAAGATACGCAATAACGTCATTATAACAGGCATCGAACAACAAGACAGAAAGAACGAAGATACGTCGAAGATAATAGCAAAAGTTGCTAAGGGTTTAAACATAAAACTGGAGGAAGATGATATTGTAGCGTTTTTCGTTCGTTAAGGTGTGAATTAAAACACTCGGTATATTAAAATAGTCACTTAATTTATTTAACACTATTACAGTCTTATTACCTAATTATTAAAACACGAACACTAAAAACTAACTGTCACTTAAAGCTACTATAAATTTATCTTCACTGTATTTATTTTGAACTATTTATGTCTATCAATAATCGCGCCCGCGCTCCGACTGCACTCTGAATAATACTGGTTAGCGAGCAAGGCAGTTTCTCTTATATACCTATCGATCGATACTCTGGAATGTTCCCGAGTTTTCTACGTTTGCCCAGAGCGGTCGCTACTTGCGCTTCGCTGCCTCGATGGAATAATACTCCGGAATAACCTAGAACTTCTGGCGTTTTCGCGGCTGTTAAGATCGTCACACTGCCCCCCTCCTAAGCTCGTTTCGTCCCGAAATGATTCCAAAGATGGTGGATGTCGATATCGGCAAAAAGCTCCCTTCTTGCAGCAGGATCTCTTGTGGAAGTAACAGTCCACGGTTCTCTCCAGGGAACGACGTTGAGGGCTATAACAGCACACCAGAATTTGTACGCCCGTCAACCTGAAGAGTGCTTCCAACATGCTGCGAATCATCCTCCAGTCCAAGCCATCGAGTCCGCATGCCAGCTTGGGAATCGCCAGGCTTCTCAGGTCCTCGGCTAGCAATTCTTCCTTTAGAGAACACAAAGTGTCCCAAACATCTCTATAGGTTGGCTTCTGATCGGACGTCTCTTTGGTAACCAAGTGGAATATCTTTCTGCCGGTCTTTTCGTCGGTTGCCTTGAGTGCTTGTCCGACTCTGGGATTAGACCGACGCAGCTCTGGAATATTTCCAAACTTCCCGCGGAAAACCTTGGCTATCCCTCTAGACATTTGCAAGTCCTTAGCCACACAATGTGCCAGTGCGTAGCCAGCTGGAGCAGTAAACAGGTCCCGCTGCACCTCACAGGTCACACCGAACCGACTCTTTTGACCATTAGTATGACGGGCCATGAATTCGTCGAATGTCAAGTCCGGCTCTGGTTGGATTCGCCGCAGCTCCGCGTCTTCGTGGTCTCCGTAGTAAGGAGCCAGTCGGTTGAAGTGAATGACTCGAGCTTTACCCCGCGGTGGCTTTTGTATCCGGTAAAGGACGTCGTTGATAGCTTCCAGAACTTTGTATGGGCCATCCCAGGATGTTTGAAGTTTTGGCGACAGTCCCTTTCGCCTCTTAGGGTCGTAGAGCCAAACCATATCACCGGCATTGTACCTGTGGTCCTTGGCATTCACATCGTATGCGTCCTTCATCCGATTACTGGCATCTTGAATGGAAATGCGAACTTGGCTATGAATGGCATCCATTCTTCTTCGCAGTTCACTGACGTAGTCCTCCCCGGCGACATCAGTTCCTGGCGGGCAACCAAACTTCAGATCGCATGGGAGACGGAGTTCTCTTCCCATAATTATCCGAGCCGGAGACTCTCCCGTGCTTTCGTGGACGGCCGATCGATAAGCCAGGAGGAACAAATGAAGAAAGCCATCCCAGTCTCTTTGATGGTCGGAGACCACTTTGGCCAAATACCGATTAATGGTTCTATTCATGCGCTCCACCATTCCATCTGACTGCGGGTGTAACGCAGTAGTTCTTGTTTTCTTGATTCCGAGCGTCTTACAGATGTTCTGGAACAAACTGGATTCAAAATTTCGCCCTTGGTCCGAATGTAGCTCCAAAGGTACGCCAAATCGGCAAATCCATTCTTTCACCAAGGCGTCGGCAATTGTTGAGGCTTCCTGGTTTGGTAGAGCGTATGCCTCAACCCATTTGCTGAAGTAGTCCATCACGACCACGATGTACTTATTTCCTGCTTCGGATTCGAGAAACGGGCCGGCTACGTCAATAGCAATCCTTTCAAAGGGACTTCCCACGTTGTACTGGCGCATCAAAGCCTTCTGCTTTCTCTGCGGTCCATTACTTGCCGCACATACAACGCATTTTCTGCACCAGTCCCTTACGTCTTCCTTGCTATTGACCCAGTAAAATCTTTCCCTCACCCTTCCCAGCGTCTTTGTCACTCCGAGATGTCCTCCTGACACACCAGCATGGAGTTCTTCTAGCAATTCCGCAATCCGACATTTGGGCACAACAATTTGCCTTCTTTCCTCTTGGCCGTCGTGGTCAATTATTTTCCGCCGCAGGAGTCCATCTTCCAGAATTAGGGAGTCCCATTGTGCCCAATACGACTTGATGTTAGGAGGATACTTGGCAACTTCTCCCCAGGTTGGCTTCTTCTCCTCTTTCATCCAGTTTAGGACTATCTGGATATCGGGATCTTCCTCTTGGTCTTTTATAAGATCTCTATTTTGCCAAGTATCGTCGACTATGGTGGTTCGTAACAAGTCAGCGTCTTTTTCCTCTGCCCGCTGGCACGGCTTGCAGTCCCGTGGACAAGGTCTTCTTGATAGGGCATCTGCATTTCCATGGATTCTCCCTGCTCGGTGCTCGGTGTCGAAGTCAAACTCCTGTAGCCTCTCTATCCATCTTGCCACTTGTCCCTCTGGACTTTTAAACTGAAGGAGCCATTTTAAAGCTGCATGGTCTGTTCGTAGCAGCAACTTCCTTCCGTAGAGGTACTTGTAAAAGTGCTCCATCGCTTTCACAACAGCCAGCAACTCTCGGCGGGTGACGCAGTAGTTACGCTCTGGCTTGGACAACGTTTTACTAAAATAGCCTATGACTTTTTCTTCTTGCCCATCCTGAATTTGGGACAGCACGGCTCCTATGCCGACATTGCTAGCATCGGTGTCCAGTACAAATTTTCCTGCAGGTAGGGGATAGCTCAAGATAGGTGCGCTTATCAGAGCCCCTTTTAGGTGATCGAAAGCTTCTTGACATTCCTGGGACCATTGGAATTTTCGTTCTCCTTCGGTGAGCCTGGTTAATGGTTTTGCGATGTTGGCAAAACCATTCACATAGCGTCGGTAGTATGTGCATAATCCCAAGAAGCTGCGCAGCTCATGTTTGTCATTGGGAACTGGCCAATCTTTGACAGTCTGGATCTTTGCCTTGTCAACCGCCACTCCTTGACTGGAAACAACGTGACCCAGGTACTGCACAGCTCTTTGAAATAGATGACATTTCTTTGGGCTCAACTTCAGTGCTGAACCTCGTAGTCTCAGGAACACTTCTTCTAGGTTTCGCATGTGGTCTTCAAACGATTTTCCTACTACAATAATGTCGTCAAGATAGACCAGACATGTCTTCCAGGACAGTCCTCTTAAAATCGTTTCCATCAGTCGTTCGAAAGTAGCAGGAGCATTGCACAGTCCAAATGGCATCACGTTAAATTGCCATAATCCAGCACCCACCGTAAAAGCTGTCTTTTCTCTATCTTCGGGGGCCAATTCAACTTGCCAGTACCCGCTCTTCAAATCCAGCGTGGAAAAGATCTTCGATCCGGCCAGGGTGTCCAAAGTGTCATCGATGCGAGGAAGAGGATAGCTGTCCTTTTTGGTCACATTATTAAGCAACCGGTAGTCAACGCAGAATCTGGTCGAGCCGTCTTTCTTCTTTACCAGTACTACCGGTGAAGACCATGGACTGCTGGATGGTTCTATGATTCCTTCCTCGACCATACTCTCAATAATCTGGTCAGCTTCCTCTCTCTTAGCCAGCGGTAGCCTTCTAGCTGTCTGCCGAATGGGACGAGCATTTTCCGTATTGATTTTATGCTGGATTATATTTGTCCTCCCTTTCTTCCCAGTATCAAAAATATCTCGATACTTATAGACCAAATGTCTCAGCCTCCTTCTTTGGTCTGTCCTTAGACCGGTGCCTGACGACGATACCAGTACTTCTAATTCCTTTGGAATGGCTTCCCGGCTGGATTCCACGGCCGTAACCTGTCGCAGTATCGCTGACACTCCAGAGCAGTGTCCTAACTCCGTGCCCTCCTTTAATAACACAGGATAGTGATTGACGTTCATTATCCTCACAGGAATACTCCTGCCAGCCCGCACAAGGGCCTTTCCGACCGCTATTCCTCGGCCAACAGCCTCGTCATGCATTACTGGTTCGAACATGACTATCTCACCATCTGTGGTCTTGCCATCAATGCAGCCGTCCAAAACTATCTCGCTTCGTTCTGGTATCAGTGTCTCCTCCGGGAGTAGGACCTGGACGCTTAAATTCTTTTCTCGATGTAAAACAACTTCCTCGTCATCTACCCGCAAAACTCCTTGCCTAAAGCTTAACTCGAAGCCCTTGATGTCCATTATGTCCGTCCCGATGATCACCTCGTCCTCAATCTCAGCTACTATCACAGGATGGTCAAACGTGGCTTTCCCGATGGTAAACATGACGTTTGTTTCACCATGCACTTTTGCTTGATCTCCCGTTGCTGTTCGTAGACGCCATTTTGATTGCCGAACCTTAGCTGCAGGTTTTATTATGTCGGGCCTTATGATTGTCTTCGTCGCACCTGTATCCAGCAGCACAGTGCGAAGGGTTCCATCCACACACGCGTCGACGAAAACACTGTTGGCATGGTGTTGCAGTGACGAGACCTGGGCGGTATTTGCTGGGGCTTGCTGAATACAGGTCGACGTTCGCCCCCTCGCATCGACCTTTTTTAGTTTTCCGGATTGGCGGAAGTGGGACTGACGCCTTCTGGACAGCGTCTTCTTATGTGGCCTGCCTTGCCACATTTCCAGCACTCCAACTTCCGGTCCTGGCGGCTACGTTCTCTATTGATCTCCCTGACGATCCGTTTGACTGACTCTTCGAAGTCGTCCTCTCCTGGAATCACTTGTCGGACACGAGCTTGACCTTTGTTCGTGTTCTTGGCAGCTTCGAATTCAAGGGCCCGTGTTAGTGCATCAACTAGCTTAGGTGGATGTGCTAGTAGTAAGGCTTGCTTCATTTCACCATCACGGAGTCCGTCCAGGAATGCTTGAACCGCCAAACGTTCCATGATCTTTTCCTGGGCATCTGGATATGCCAGTCGAACCAGACGTGCAATATCTGCCTCAAATTCCTGTAAGGGCTCCCCTGACTTCTGGCACCGATTTTTCAACTGAGTGTGGTAGACATGTTCCAGGTGTGACTGGCCATAACGCGTCTCCAAGTGTCTGACCAGGTGATCGTAGACTTCTTGCTCTTCCGGGGACATTCTTTGCAAGATAGCAGCAGCATCTCCTCTCAAAGCTAACGTAAGGGCGGTCGCCTTCTCCCTGGATGACCAACCGTTCGCTTTTGCAGCCGCTTCAAACTGACGCTGATAAACATTCCACGACGTTGAACCATCAAATTGCGGTGGTTTGAGGCGCATCAGCCCAACGGAATCCTGATTGCCACTAACTTTGCTCTTGTTGTCCGTTGCTGAAGGTTGATAGGGCAACTCCTGGAAGGTGTTGACGTCCAACGTTGTGATTTTGTTCTGAACTTCCTGGATCTTGCCTTCCAAAATCAAAAGAATTCGCTCTTCCAGTGTAGAAGATTTTGTTAAAATTTCTTCGTGTAATTCCGTTTTTAAGTTTGCCATCTTTTCTTCCAACTTGGCAGAATTCTCTCCTAGCTTTTCCCCAAGCTCGCAAACTTTAGCCTCTAGGTCGGCGGAATTTTCTAGCAATTTAGCCTCCAGGTCGGCGGAATTTTCTAGCAATTTAGCCTCTAGGTTGGCGGAATTTTCTAGCAATTTAGCCTCCAGGTCGGCGGAATTTTCTAACACTTTAGCCTCTAGGTTGGCGGAATTTTCTAGCAACTTAGCCTCCAGGTCGGCGGAATTTTCTAGCACTTTAGCCAGGTCGGCGGAATTTTCTAGCAACTTAGCCTCCACACATTGCAGCATTTGGCCGATATCACTTGCACTAGCAAAAACAAAGTTGTCCGGGTCATGGCCTTCTTCAATTAATGCTTTACGAAGCCGCTCCTGCAAGTCCGCTTTCTTCCCCGTCGTATCGCAGTCCCTTTCCTCCAGCTCCTTCTTCAGCTCACTAACTTTTAAGTCCGCTAGTTTCGCCATTTTCACGCACGCTAATTAGTCCGATTTATTTCACTTCAATTTTATTTTCACTAATGTCCAATTCACACCCGACACCTGACACCAATGTAGCGTTTTTCGTTCGTTAAGGTGTGAATTAAAACACTCGGTATATTAAAATAGTCACTTAATTTATTTAACACTATTACAGTCTTATTACCTAATTATTAAAACACGAACACTAAAAACTAACTGTCACTTAAAGCTACTATAAATTTATCTTCACTGTATTTATTTTGAACTATTTATGTCTATCAATAATCGCGCCCGCGCTCCGACTGCACTCTGAATAATACTGGTTAGCGAGCAAGGCAGTTTCTCTTATATACCTATCGATCGATACTCTGGAATGTTCCCGAGTTTTCTACGTTTGCCCAGAGCGGTCGCTACTTGCGCTTCGCTGCCTCGATGGAATAATACTCCGGAATAACCTAGAACTTCTGGCGTTTTCGCGGCTGTTAAGATCGTCACAATATAATAAAATAATATCGCAAAAATGAGAACGGCCCGATAATAGCAGAATTTAAAACAATTGAAACCAAAAGAAAACTGATGGAAGCACGGAAAACTATAGGATCAGTGACCGTAAAGGAATGTGAACTGAAAGGAAAAGAGGCGGAAATATATATAAATGACGAACTAACAGCATACACCAACAGTATCTTCTACAAAGCCCGAGAGGCAAAGAAAAACAAACAATATAGTTTTGTATGGAGCCGCGATGGCATAGTATATATGAAAAAAACCAAAACTAGCAAAAAAATAAAGATTAGAAACCTAGAAGATCTGGAAAACTTGCAATAACAATAAAAAGACGACAACAAAAGAAACATAAACACACCCGAAAAGAAAAATACCACAGAAATATACTTGCACAATTACCGAAGCCTGAGAAATAAACTGGACGAACTAGAACTTACAGCCGAATTGCAAAGTCCCGATATAATGGCAATTACAGAAACATGGCTCCACCCACATGATGAAGAACTTTATAACCTAAACGGATATAACTCAGAATATCATTCTAGAATAACCAGAGGAGGAGGGCTGGCTATTTATATAAAAAAAAAGAATAAACTACAGAGTACTGCAGAAACACACGGTGAAGGACATCGAAATACTAAGAGTACTACTGACGAAGAACGACATGGCGATATCACTAATATATAAACCACCTCATGTAACTTTCCAGTCACTCCTTGACACACTTCAAAGCAATGTGATAAATCGCAGAAGGAGTCACATGATAATCGGGGACATCAACATAAACTTACTGGAAAAAATAATGTAACGAAAGACTACCTAAGGATACTGAGAGAGCACAATTATAAGATAATCAACAAAATTACGAACAAACATTGTACAAGACACGATACAGCTGGCTCAGGATCAATTATAGACCACGTAATAACAAACAGAACGCAACAAATAGAACAAATAAAGATAATTCCAACCGATATTTCCGACCATAATGCTATTTTAACCACAATAGGGGAAACAGTAAAGCAAAAGACCGAATATGAGATATATCACAAAACCAGAGATAATAATAATGAAATCGAAAAAGAAATCCTGCCATCAACAGTGAATAACTACGACAAACTCTTCAAACGACTTAAAGAAACAATACAGTACAACCAAATACAAACAACAATCAAACGACGAGAAAGAAACGAATGGGTAAACGAAAAGATTATTGAAGAGATAAAAGAAAGAAATAAACTATACAAACGACTGAAGAGAAATCCGAACAACAACTACCTTCAAGAAGTGTATCATATGAAAAAACAGACCACAAAGAAAAGTATCCAGACAACCAAAAGACAATACTTTTTAAACAAATTTTTATCAACAAAAACAGTCCAAGAAATATGTGGACGATAGTGAACAGGATTGCTAATAACACAAGACAGAAGCAACATATAGAATGTATGACCAAACAAGATGGCACAATAACAAAAGACCCGCAAGAAATAGCAAACACAATAAACGACTATCTCACAGATGTCGGAAAGGAATTAGCAGAATTACAAATAAAAAGCAAACAAATAAAACTAATAGCCACAACAACTTCAAACAAAAACACAGTAGAAGCAGTATTTCAATACACAAACGAAAAGGAGATAAACGATATCATTGGAAAACTAAAAAATAACACTGCACCAGGACACGACAAAATAACAACAACTATTATAAAAAACAACACATAAACATTAACGCCGATACTGGTTAAAGCAACCAACGATGTCATAGACAGCGGAGAGTACCCAGACTGCCTCAAGATGACAGCAATCAAACCAATCTACAAATCGGGAGAAAAAACCAACCAGAGAACTATCGTCCAATAGCCCTTTTATCGACACTAAACAAAATTTTAGAAAAACTCGTTCAAAGCCGTTTAACAGAACATCTACAAAAGCACGGCATCATAGACACTCAACAATATGCATACGATATGATCAACGAAATAAAATGCAGACTAGACGAGGGAAAATTAGTAGTAGCACTATTTGTCGACCTAAAGAAGGCATTCAACACCATCTCAAAGGAAAACCTACTCAAGAAACTTAAAGCGATAAACATCACAGGAAAATATCTAAGTCTAATAGATACGTACCTGACAAACAGACCCCAATACACGAGCACAAATGCAGCAACAAGCAAGACGCAATACTCAGGAGAGTACGGAATTCCACAGGGAGGAAACCTACCACCCACGCTGTACATCATATATACAAACGACCTAGCTGAAACAAATCTACACGCAATGCACTATATGTATGCAGACGACACATGTTTCATATATGCCGGAAAAACCCATCAAGAAGTCCAAACAAGTATAGACAGCGACATGGAAACACTCTCACAGTGGTTTTACGACAATTCACTAACAATCAATGAAAACAAGTGCGAATACATGGTGTTAGAAAGCGGAAGAATAAGCAATAGCAAAACAATACAAGTCAAAATAAATAACATCACCATCAAAGAAGTCCGAGATGTCAAATACTTGGGATTAACTGTCCAAAACAACCTAAAATGGGACAAACACATAAACAGACTACTAAACGCTAACTCAAGAACAATAGCAACAATTTGGAAACTGAGAGACCTAGTACCGCACTCAATGAAAAAAGCTATCTACCATTGCCTGTTTACATCGAAAAACAACTACCTAATTCACGTGTGGGGAAACACAACATCAGCTAACATAAACAAACTTCAAATCCAACAGAATAAAATACTTAAAACCATGTACTCAATAAATAGATTAACACCAACTACTGCTCTTTATAACATGACAAAGGTATTGAACGTGAGAAAAAGTATTGCATTCAATAATTTGACACTAATACACAAGATAAGACGAAATGAAATCAAAACAAACATTAAACTAAAAATGAACGACGACTTTCACCATTACAAAACTAGAACTTGCACACACATAAGAACCCACAAATACTACAAAAGTAAATATACACAAACATTGCTAACAAATACCATCAACAAATACAACCAACTACCGGACCACCTAAAGAAGTTACCAGTGAGAACCTTCAAAATAAAAATTAAGAAAATGCTCATACAGGACAAAATATAGAGACGAACAACGAACGGAAGCAAACGTACCCTAAATACCGTTAACCCGAGGAATGAAGACCCAGACACTTACAGGTTTGGGAAAACCCAACCCCGTGGCGAGGAAAGAGGGAATACAGCGACTATGTTTATATTTTACTGCCGTATTTTGTGAACATATGTACACGTTAAATTGTAGTTTATTGCATTACAATTAATAAAAAAACTTTATTATTATTAAATGATAACACATAGAAATCCTCCAATTAATTCATCAATTTGAGTTAACTGCCAATTATAAGAACATGGTAACTGCATATCGAATATTTCTGAGTACACCTGTAACTGCTGCATCAGCTGAAAGGTCTTTCAGCAAACTTAAATTGGTAAAAAATTATTTAAGAGTTACAATGGCTCAGGACAGGCTTGCCAACTTAAGTTCGCTTTCAATCGAATGTAGTGTTGCTCGATTATTAGATATGTAAAAAATAATTAATCATTTTGCCGCTTTGAAGGCTAGGAAAATAAAGTTGCATTAGCTACAGTCATGGGGACATATTTATCCTTATTTTATATTAATACGGGTACATCCTGCATTTGCATTTTCAAAAAAGATTTTTTTATTTCGTATTTTATTACGGAATATTTAAAGAATACACTGTAAAAATTTCAGGAAGAGGAATTTTTATTCGAAATATTAATCGACATATTTATGTCGATTGTTGGCACCTTTTTTAACCACCCACAATACGGCTTTCAATATTTTTCAGAAATTCTTTTCTGTAGTATACACATTTCCCCCAAAAATAACGTATCAGTTATAGTGATAAGCTTAAAATTTTTGGTGATATCGATAAAAAATAATGAGTGGACAAGATTAAAAGTTCGGGAACGTCGGTACACGTCAACAATTTAAAGGCTGGTTCTCGCAACCTTGTTTCGTTGGGCGGTTGACACTATTTGGCAAAAACTTACGGGATGATTCGTGGATTCCTGCATTTGTGGATTGACTCGCTATCGAGCAAACTAGAATACACCAGATGAAAATGTTTAACGACATATTTTGTCAAATTAATATTATAGGTTAATAATATGACCATATTATTAACCTAGAATACACCGGTTTCATCAATAATTAAATGTTTTATCCAACTTATTTGGAAAAATCATTTTTTCCCCTTTTTGTATCTTTTTACTTTATCATACGCAGTATGTAAAGTATTGTAATCGTACCGAAAAAATTTTTTGAGATTTTAGCGGAAATATGTCCTTTTCGGTCCCCTGAACATATTTGACCAAGGTACAAAAAAATGTCTGTGTGTGTGTGTGTGTGTGTGTGTGTGTGTGTGTGTGTGTGTGTGTGTGTGTGTGTGTGTGTGTGTGTGTGTGTGTGTGTGTGTGTGTGTGTGTGTGTGTGTGTGTGTGTGTGTGTGTGTGTGTGTGTGTGTGTGTGTGTGTGTGTGTGTGTGTGTGTGTGTGTGTGTGTGTGTGTGTGTGTGTGTGTGTGTGTGTGTGTGTGTGTGTGTGTGTGTGTGTGTGTGTGTGTGTGTGTGTGTGTGTGTGTGTGTGTGTGTGTGTGTGTGTGTGTGTGTGTGTGTGTGTGTGTGTGTGTGTGTGTGTGTGTGTGTGTGTGTGTGTGTGTGTGTGTGTGTGTGTGTGTGTGTGTGTGTGTGTGTGTGTGTGTGTGTGTGTGTGTGTGTGTGTGTGTGTGTGTGTGTGTGTGTGTGTGTGTGTGTGTGTGTGTGTGTGTGTGTGTGTGTGTGTGTGTGTGTGTGTGTGTGTGTGTGTGTGTGTGTGTGTGTGTGTGTGTGTGTGTGTGTGTGTGTGTGTGTGTGTGTGTGTGTGTGTGTGTGTGTGTGTGTGTGTGTGTGTGTGTGTGTGTGTGTGTGTGTGTGTGTGTGTGTGTGTGTGTGTGTGTGTGTGTGTGTGTGTGTGTGTGTGTGTGTGTGTGTGTGTGTGTGTGTGTGTGTGTGTGTGTGTGTGTGTGTGTGTGTGTGTGTGTGTGTGTGTGTGTGTGTGTGTGTGTGTGTGTGTGTGTGTGTGTGTGTGTGTGTGTGTGTGTGTGTGTGTGTGTGTGTGTGTGTGTGTGTGTGTGTGTGTGTGTGTGTGTGTGTGTGTGTGTGTGTGTGTGTGTGTGTGTGTGTGTGTGTGTGTGTGTGTGTGTGTGTGTGTGTGTGTGTGTGTGTGTGTGTGTGTGTGTGTGTGTGTGTGTGTGTGTGTGTGTGTGTGTGTGTGTGTGTGTGTGTGTGTGTGTGTGTGTGTGTGTGTGTGTGTGTGTGTGTGTGTGTGTGTGTGTGTGTGTGTGTGTGTGTGTGTGTGTGTGTGTGTGTGTGTGTGTGTGTGTGTGTGTGTGTGTGTGTGTGTGTGTGTGTGTGTGTGTGTGTGTGTGTGTGTGTGTGTGTGTGTGTGTGTGTGTGTGTGTGTGTGTGTGTGTGTGTGTGTGTGTGTGTGTGTGTGTGTGTGTGTGTGTGTGTGTGTGTGTGTGTGTGTGTGTGTGTGTGTGTGTGTGTGTGTGTGTGTGTGTGTGTGTGTGTGTGTGTGTGTGTGTGTGTGTGTGTGTGTGTGTGTGTGTGTGTGTGTGTGTGTGTGTGTGTGTGTGTGTGTGTGTGTGTGTGTGTGTGTGTGTGTGTGTGTGTGTGTGTGTGTGTGTGTGTGTGTGTGTGTGTGTGTGTGTGTGTGTGTGTGTGTGTGTGTGTGTGTGTGTGTGTGTGTGTGTGTGTGTGTGTGTGTGTGTGTGTGTGTGTGTGTGTGTGTGTGTGTGTGTGTGTGTGTGTGTGTGTGTGTGTGTGTGTGTGTGTGTGTGTGTGTGTGTGTGTGTGTGTGTGTGTGTGTGTGTGTGTGTGTGTGTGTGTGTGTGTGTGTGTGTGTGTGTGTGTGTGTGTGTGTGTGTGTGTGTGTGTGTGTGTGTCTGTGTCTGTGTCTGTGTCTGTGTCTGTGTCTGTGTCTGTGTCTGTGTCTGTGTCTGTGTCTGTGTCTGTGTCTGTGTCTGTGTCTGTGTCTGTGTCTGTGTCTGTGTCTGTGTCTGTGTCTGTGTCTGTGTCTGTGTCTGTGTCTGTGTCTGTGTCTGTGTCTGTGTCTGTGTCTGTGTCTGTGTCTGTGTCTGTGTCTGTGTCTGTGTCTGTGTCTGTGTCTGTGTCTGTGTCTGTGTCTGTGTCTGTGTCTGTGTCTGTGTCTGTGTCTGTGTCTGTGTCTGTGTCTGTGTCTGTGTCTGTGTCTGTGTCTGTGTCTGTGTCTGTGTCTGTGTCTGTGTCTGTGTCTGTGTCTGTGTCTGTGTCTGTGTCTGTGTCTGTGTCTGTGTCTGTGTCTGTGTCTGTGTCTGTGTCTGTGTCTGTGTCTGTGTCTGTGTCTGTGTCTGTGTCTGTGTCTGTGTCTGTGTCTGTGTCTGTGTCTGTGTCTGTGTCTGTGTCTGTGTCTGTGTCTGTGTCTGTGTCTGTGTCTGTGTCTGTGTCTGTGTCTGTGTCTGTGTCTGTGTCTGTGTCTGTGTCTGTGTCTGTGTCTGTGTCTGTGTCTGTGTCTGTGTCTGTGTCTGTGTCTGTGTCTGTGTCTGTGTCTGTGTCTGTGTCTGTGTCTGTGTCTGTGTCTGTGTCTGTGTCTGTGTCTGTGTCTGTGTCTGTGTCTGTGTCTGTGTCTGTGTCTGTGTCTGTGTCTGTGTCTGTGTCTGTGTCTGTGTCTGTGTCTGTGTCTGTGTCTGTGTCTGTGTCTGTGTCTGTGTCTGTGTCTGTGTCTGTGTCTGTGTCTGTGTCTGTGTCTGTGTCTGTGTCTGTGTCTGTGTCTGTGTCTGTGTCTGTGTCTGTGTCTGTGTCTGTGTCTGTGTCTGTGTCTGTGTCTGTGTCTGTGTCTGTGTCTGTGTCTGTGTCTGTGTCTGTGTCTGTGTCTGTGTCTGTGTCTGTGTCTGTGTCTGTGTCTGTGTCTGTGTCTGTGTCTGTGTCTGTGTCTGTGTCTGTGTCTGTGTCTGTGTCTGTGTCTGTGTCTGTGTCTGTGTCTGTGTCTGTGTCTGTGTCTGTGTCTGTGTCTGTGTCTGTGTCTGTGTCTGTGTCTGTGTCTGTGTCTGTGTC